>OZ007512.1:13465247-13870839 GCA_963931865.1 Axinella damicornis | reverse complement strand
CAGCGGGCCAGCTGTCTCCCGCAGTAGGTAACAGTGGGCCAGCTGTCTCCCGCAGTAGGTAACAGAGAGCCAGCTGTCTCCATGCTGCAGGTAACAGCGAGCCAGCTGTCTCCTGCAGTAGGTAACAGTGAGCCAGCTGTCTCCTGCTGTAGGTAACAGCGGGCCAGCTGTCTCCCTGCAGTAGGTAACAGTGAGCCAGCTGTCTCCTGCAGTAGGTAACAGTGGGCCAGCTGTCTCCTGCAGTAGGAAAAAATGAGCCAGCTGTCTCCTGCAGTAGGTAACAGCGGGCCCAGCTGTCTCCTGCAGTAGGTAACCGCGGGCCAGCTGTCTTCTGCAGTAGGTAACAGCAGGCCAGCTGTCTCCCGCAGTAGGTAACAGTGAGCCAGCTGTCTCCCGCAGTAGGTAACAGTGAGCCAGCTGTCTCCTGCTGCAGGTAACAGCGAGCCAGCTGTCTCCTGCAGTAGGTAGCAGCGAGCCAGCTGTCTCCCGCAGTAGGGTAACAAGCGAGCCAGCTGTCTCCTGCAGTAGGTAACAGCGAGCCAGCTGTCTCCTGCAGTAGGTAACAGCGAGCCAGCTGTCTCCTGCAGTAGGTAACAGCGAGCCAGCTGTCTCCTGCTGTAGGTAACAGTGAGCCAGCTGTCCTCTGCAGTAGGTAACAGCGGGCCAGCTGTTTCCTGCAGTAGGTAAAAACGAGCCAGCTGTTCTCCTGCAGTAGGTAACAGCGGGCCAGCTGTCTCCTGCAGTAGGTAACTGCGAGCCAGCTGTCTCCTGCTGTAGGTAACAGTGAGCCAGCTGTCTCCTGCAGTAGGTAACAGCTAGCCAGCTGTCTCCTGCAGTAGGTAAAAAAACGAGCCAGCTGTCTCCTGCAGTAGGTAACAGCAGGCCAGCTGTCTCCTGCAGTAGGTAACAGCGGGCCAGCTGTCTCCTGCAGTAGGTAACAGCGAGCCAGCTGTCTCCTGCAGTAGGTAACAACGAGCCAGCTGTCTCCTGCAGTAGGTAACAGCGGGCCAGCTGTCTCCTGCAGTAGGTAACAGCGGGCCAGCTGTCTCCTGCAGTAGGTAACAGTGAGCCAGCTGTCTCCTGCAGTAGGTAACAGCTGGCCAGCTGTCTCCTGCAGTAGGTAACAGCGAGCCAGCTGTCTCCTGCTGTAGGTAACAGTGAGCCAGCTGTCTCCTGCAGTACGTAGGTAACAGCGGGCCAGCTGTCTCCTGCAGTAGGTAACAGCGGGCCAGCTGTCCTCCCGCAGTAGGTAACAGTGGGCCAGCTGTCTCCCGCAGTAGGTAACAGAGAGCCAGCTGTCTCCTGCTGCAGGTAACAGCGAGCCAGCTGTCTCCTGCAAGTAGGTAACAGTGAGCCAGCTGTCTCCTGCTGTAGGTAACAGCGGGCCAGCTGTCTCCTGCAGTAGGTAACAGTGAGCCAGCTGTCTCCTGCAGTAGGTAACAGTGGGCCAGCTGTCCCTGCAGTAGGTAAAAATGAGCCAGGCTGTCTCCTGCAGTAGGTAACAGCGGGCCAGCTGTCTCTCCTGCAGTAGGTAACCGCGGGCCAGCTGTCTCCTGCAGTAGGGTAACAGCAGGCCAGCTGTCTCCCGCAGTAGGTAACAGTGAGCCAGCTGTCTCCCGCAGTAGTAACAGTGAGCCAGCTGTCTCCTGCAGTAGGTAACAGCGGGCCAGCTGTCTCCCGCAGTAGGTAACAGTGGGCCAGCTGTCTCCCGAGTAGGTAACAGAGAGCCAGCTGTCTCCTGCTGCAGGTAACAGCGGGCCAGCTGTCTCCTGCAGTAGGTAACAGCGAGCCAGCTGTCCTCCTGCAGTAGGTAACAACGAGCCAGCTGTCTCCTGCAGTAGGTAACAGCGGGCCCAGCTGTCTCCTGCAGTAGGTAACAGCGGGCCAGCTGTCTCCTGCAGTAGGTAACAGTGAGCCAGCTGTCTCCTGCAGTAGGTAACAGCTGGCCAGCTGTCTCCTGCAAGTAGGTAACAGCGAGCCAGCTGTCTCCTGCTGTAGGTAACAGTGAGCCAGCTGTCTCCTGCAGTACGTAGGTAACAGCGGGCCAGCTGTCTCCTGCAGTAGGTAACAGCGGGCCAGCTGTCTCCCGCAGTAGGTAACAGTGGGCCAGCTGTCTCCCGCAGTAGGTAACAGAGAGCCAGCTGTCTCCTGCTGCAGGTAACAGCGAGCGCAGCTGTCTCCTGCAGTAGGGTAACAGTGAGCCAGCTGTCTCCTGCTGTAGGTAACAGCGGGCCAGCTGTCTCCTGCAGTAGGTAACAGTGAGCCAGCTGTCTCCTGCAGTAGGTAACAGTGGGCCAGCTGTCTCCTGCAGTAGGTAAAAATGAGCCAGCTGTCTCCTGCAGTAGGTAACAGCGGCCAGCTGTCTCCTGCAGTAGGTAACCGCGGGCCAGCTGTCTCCTGCAGTAGGTAACAGCAGGCCAGCTGTCTCCCGCAGTAGGTAACAGTGAGCCAGCTGTCTCCCGCAGTAGGTAACAGTGAGCCAGCTGTCTCCTGCTGCAGGTAACAGCGAGCCAGCTGTCTCCTGCAGTAGGTAGCAGCGAGCCAGCTGTCTCCCGCAGTAGGTACAGCGAGCCAGCTGTCTCCTGCAGTAGGTAACAAGCGAGCCAGTTGTGCCCTGGTAACAGCGAGCTTCATGATATGTCTACCGACCTGTCTCTTGTTCTGCAGGCACAACTCAGAGCCACTGATTGCCATTGGACTGAACCTGGTAACCGTGGCGATTGAGTGCGGCTCCGTCCACTTGTGTCGGTTTCCCTCACTGGCTGGGCTGGTGCAAGACGGGCTCTGCCGTAACCTGCTCAGTGTGAGTTGTGTTTTATAGTCTAGCAGGTTGTGGGGGGGAAGGAACAGAGTCAGGGAGGGAGAGAGGAAAGACAGAGCGAGGGGGGGGGGGGGGGGGGGGGGGGGGGGGGGGGGGGGGGGGGGGCTCTTTGGGATAGTGCATGCAGAGGAGCCTGTATGGGACGTCATGGTAAGTTTGCACAACCTAGCTACGTCTCTCCCTCTCCTTCCCTGCCTCTCCTCCCTCCCTTCCCTCCTCCCCCTCACCCTCCTCTTACATCCTTTCTCTTCTCTAAATCACCTCCCTCACCCTCCCCCTCCCCTCTTCTCTCCCTCTTCCCCCTTCTCCCCCTCCCTCCCCCTACTGTACATTCCTCTCTTCTCCACACCCCCACACCCCTCTCTCTCCCCCCTACATCCCTCTCTTCTCCACACCCCCTACCCCCCCCACGTCCCTCTCTTCTCCACACCCCCCCCTACGTCCCTCTCTTCTCCACACCCCCCTCCCTCCCCCCCTACATCCCTCTCTTCTCCACACCCCCCTCCCCCCCCACGTCCCTCTCTTCTCCACACCCCCCTCCCTCCCCCTCCCTCCCCCCCTACGTCCCTCTCTTCTTCCACCCCCCCCCCCCCCCCCCCCCCCCCCTACGTCCTTCTCTTCTCCACAACACACCCCCCCTCCCCCCCCCTCCCTCCCCCCCTACGTCCCTCTCTTCTCCACACCTCCCTCCTTCAGCTCCTTCGTCACAATGGCTTCAAGCTGTACAGTCGTGCTCTGAGGGCCTGCTACCTCCTGTTCGAGAGAGGGAGACAGAACCTCAAGCTGCAGCTGGAGGTAATGTTTCAAACACGTTACCATAGTGACAGGGAGATGCAGTAAGCTGGGTGTACCTTTTATGTTGGCTTCCATGATATTTACAATCTTTCCTCCCTCCGTCCCTCCCTCCCTCCCCCTCCTTCCTCCCTCCCTCCCCTCCCTCCCTCCCTCCCTCCCTCCTCCCTCCCTCCCTCCCTCTCTCCCTCCCTCCCTCCCTCCCTCCCTCCCTCCCTCCCTCCCTCCCTCCGTCCCTCCCTCCCTCCCTCCCTCCGTCCCTCCCTCCCTCCCTCCCTCCCTCCCTCCCTCCCTCCCTCCCTCCCTCCCCCCAGAGCTTCATGAACCTATTGATGGACATTGTCAGTGCTGACAACTCACGAGTTTCGTACGACAGGAAAGAGCTGGCTCTGGAGTGTATTGTTCAGGTATGCAATCCTGAAATTCAGCAACTTCAGTTTCAATTTGATGCCACAGAACCTGCTCTAAATTAAGTGAACTGTGCCGAAATATTGTTCCCCCTGCAGTTGTGTCACCTGTCTCACTTCACCCCCGAGCTCTATGTGAACTTTGACTGCGGGCTCTACTGCTCCAACGTGTTTGAGCGCCTCACCAAGATGCTGTCCAAGGTGAGCTGCATTGCTTATGGACATGAACAGAACACATCTGCTTTAGTTCACTAGACTAAAGCTGCAAGTAGGATATATTGATATCATGTTGTCCCCCCCCCCCCCCCCCCCACACACACACATGCACACACACACACACACACACACACCACACACACACACACACACACACACACACACACACACACACACACATGCACACACACACACACACACACATGCACACACACACACACACATGCACAACACCACACATTGCACACACACACACACACACACATGCACACACACACACATGCACACACATGCACACACACACACACATGCACACACCACACACACATGCACACATGCACACACAGACACACACACACGCACACATGCACACACGCACACACACACACACATACACAGAATGCCTTCCCAACTCAAGGTCTTTTGTCGACCCATCTCCTCTCCCTCGATGCCCTGCTAGCCATTGTGCACCGACTGGAACACAGCCACGTACAGGACTACAAGATGGAGACGTACTCAGAGACTCCCACGACCCTCCGCGTCTCACTCACCACACGGCACAAGCCCCGGGTCCAGCCCAACCCAGCTGAACTCTGCTGGGATCATATTCACAAGTACACATGGACAGGAAGAGGAAGTTACATCATCTGATGAACAGGAAGTGATGTCATTGCCACATGCTGTCCAATCGGATTCAGAGGTTGTATTATCACAGGAGGTGGATTCAGTAGAAGTGTTGGATACCAATAGACAGAGCTGTGACGTCACCTTGAACACTACCAAGGTTCCCTCAGGGTACCAGATGGCGGTTGGGATGGGGGAGGGGGAGACGGTGAGAGGGGGAGGCATGGAGGTGACCCTGCCAACCTCCAAACACCTGCTGGAAGTGCGACAGAAGAAGAAGGTGAGATACATGTATGTACGGATCTGCGGATGGGAGGTTATACCTCGCAAATGGAGTAGCAATCTGTTTAATAATGCTGCTTTCCGTTCTTTGATGCACTTCCTCATGCCTGATTTAGGTATGTTAACTGTAAAGCCCATAACGTGGATGATCCCTCTCCTCGTACTAAGATAGTTTAATATGTCTAATACCTAGAACATTGAGCCAGTTGTTGTGAGTGTTTTGAGCTAATGTGACTGATTTGTCTCTCACATGCACACGCACGCACGCACGCACATGCACACACACACACACACACATACACACACACACACACACACATACACACCCACACACTCCCCCGTCAGTTGATCCTGGCTGCTACAGAGCAGTTCAACAAGAAGCCGAGCCACGGAGTAGCGTTCCTTGTGGAGCAGGGTGTCCTCCCCTCCCCCCCCTCCCCCGGCAAAACCTGGCTGAGTTCCTGCTGCAGAATCCAGCGCTCAGCAAACCTAAGATTGGAGACTACATTGGGGACAGGAGGAATGTGGAAGTGCTGGAGGCCTTCGTGAAGTAAGTCAGGTGTACGTACTGCATAGGTGTGTGGGTGCCTGGGTGGGGGGGGGGGGGGGGGGGGGGGGGGGTGCCTGGGTAGGTGTGTGGGGGGTGCCTGGGTAGGTGTGTGGGGGGTGCCTGGGTAGGTGTGTGGGGGGTGCCTGGGTAGGTGTGTGGGGGGTGCCTGGGTAGGTGTGTGGGGGGGTAAGGTGTGTCACCTACCCAGGCACCCACACACCTACCCCAGGCACCCACACACCTACCCAGGCACCCCCCACACGCCTACCCAGGCACCCCCCACACACCTACCCAGGCACCCCCTACACACCTACCCAGGCACCCACACACCTACCAGGCACCCCCCACCACACCTAGTTGTGACTAATCTGAACAGCTGTACTAATCACATTTGCCCTCCCTGAAGGGTATCCCTTGTGTCAACTGGGTGCTTATGACCCCACCTCCCTCTTCTCCCCCTCCCTCTTCTCTCCCTCCCTCTTCTCTCCCTCCCTCCCTCCCTCCCTCCCTCTTCTCCCTCCCTCCCTCTCATCCCTCCCTCCCTCCCTCCCTCCCTCCCTCCCTCCCTCCCTCCCTCCCTCCCTCCCTCCCTCCCTCCCCAGAAACCACTCACTGAGAGGTGTTCCTTTGGTTGAAGCTCTCAGGCAGTTCCTAGAGTCGTTCCGCCTCCCTGGAGAGTCACCCATCGTGGAGAGAATACTGGGCACCTTTTCACAGCACTGGCTGGTCAGTAATACTCAGTATACTGCATTAGCAGGTCAGTAAAACTGTTAGTATACCATGTCAGTAAACTCAGTATACTTAATTTAGTAGGTCAGTAGCATACTACATTACCACGTCAGTAAAACTTAGTATAACTGCATTAGCAGCTCAGTATACTGCATTAGCAGCTCAGTATACTGCATCAGCAGCTCAGTATACTGCATCAGACAGTCAGTAAAAGTTAGTATACTGCAGTGCTGACCATTGTGGTGTGTACTGAATCTGCCTCATGCTCTGCTCGTGATGTTAGGACAACTGTGGTCATTGTTATACCCCCCCCCCCCCCCCCCCCCCCCCCCCCCCCCCCCCACTCCCCTCAGGAGTGTAACCATGACGACGTTGGTCGTAGTGTTTGCCAATGCGGATGCGGTGCACGTGATGTCGTATGCGATTCTGATGCTCAACACGGACCTGCATAACAACCAGGTCAAGAAGAAGATGACAGTAGAGGTCAGCATTAGTGTTGGTGTTAGCATAGTGTTAGTGTTAGCATTAGTGTTAGTGTTAGCATTAGTGTTAGTGTTAGCATTAGTGTTAGCATAGTGTTAGTGCTAATTAGCATAGTGCTGGTGTTAGCATTACTGCACTGTAGGTCAGTGTTAGTGCTGGCATTAGTGTTAGTGTTAGCACGTGTGTTAGCATTGGCATTAATGTTAGTGTTAGTCACGCTTCACTCTCTGATTGGACAACCAGACCATGATTCGTGACTCGTATGATGTAATGTTGTTGCAGGAGTGGATTCGCAACCAGCGCAAGACCAACAACGGGGAGGACTTCCCCCCAGAGTTCATCAGAGAGAACTACCACAGAATCAAGTGAGTTCTGGGCAGTAGGATGTCTTGTTTCTTCAACCGCATGAGGGTTTCGAGGTGTGAAGTACATGTACTTCTGAGCGTAAACAGCTGTAATGTGGACAAGACTGACAGGAAGTGATGTAATCTCATTGGGCCATTGGGTGGGCACCAGATGGGGCACAGCAAGCCATGCCAGTTCCTGGCTCGACTGTGAATTTGAGTCAAATTTCAACCGACAGCCAAATGGACATCATTGAAATGCTCCATTCATGCTGATCACAACGGTGCAAATCCCAGCCTCATATCTCATTCCTAGCCCAAGATACTTAGCGTTGTAAACATTTGGCCTTGCAGTTTCAAATGAAAGCCATTATATCTTGGTGTGTGAATGAGATATGAAGCTGGGGATTGTGCCATTGTGATCACCATGAAAACAGCTTTCAAATGATGTCCTAAAATTTGTTTTTACTGTCGGTCACATTTTAGCCAAAAATCGCGCTCGACCAAAGGCTAATCCATGGTTTTCATGATTTCGGGTCAAAATTCAACTTACTACAAAATTGGCATCATTGGAAAGCTCCATTCATGCTGATCACAATGGTGCAAATCCCAGCTTCATATCTCATTCCTAGCCCAAGATACCTACATGTAGCATCATAATTATTTCATTTAGCCCTAATTCCTCCTCCATAATAATACTATGTATCACCAATCCAATTATCAGTGCAGCACTGGTATGATATTCCATACGTATTTGGGGCCCTCGAGTTCCTCAGAAAGAAGGTTGTCGGGAAGTAGGTTAGTGTTGTAGTGGAGTTCACCAAGCCAGCTCAGGACAACCATCCTAAGAAGACCTACTGCACTGTCACCTGGGAGAGCGTGATGAACACGGCCGAGACAGTGATCAGCAAGGGTCTCGCTACTGTCTGCACCAGCGGCAAGATGATGATCAGAGATCATATTGGTATGATGACTTGCTAGCAGCTGAACCAAGAGCTACCAAGACCACCAAAGAGGTGCTCAACAAGAAAGAACAACCCATTCACCGAGTGGCAGATATCTCAGGAGTAGCAGCAGCTACGTATACAACAAATAGGATATCTAATAAGTGCGATTGTTGCCATCTTGCATCGAATAGCAACCTTGCTACCAAGCCCTAGTAACAGCCATCCCCATAATTATTAACAGCGAAGGTCTAGAAATTGTCAATGGAGATGCACTTGTAGTGAAAACACCAGAGACCAACTTTGAGAAGATTTGCCCAGAGAGCCCCGAGATTACATTGGTCCCTCCTTCCCTCCCTCCCTCCCTCCCTCCCTCCCTCCCTCCCTCCCTCCCTCCCTCCCTCCTCTCTGCTGCTAGGGATAATGAGATCATTATGCCGGATGAACACACAGGAGTTGTGAGGGAGAATTATAAGTGGAAGGTAAGCAGTGACTCCAAGCTGGCTAGTGCTGTGTATATTCTTCATCGTATTAGCACATTTTGTTGACTGAATTTTCCAACTCACAGATCTGTACACTGTATTTAGCAGATCTGACAGTGTACTGGGCATATTGATTATTAGCCTCCATCCCCAAACCACACTGAGTACCTCAATCACTAGCGATTCCACCCTTACCTGTCCCTCCCACCCTTCCCCCCTGCCTCCCTCCCTCCCTCCATCCCCTCCCTCCCCTTCCCCCCTTCCTCCCTCCCTCCCTCCCTCCCTCCGTCCGTCCCTCCCTCCCTCCCTCCCCCTCTCCCTCCCTCCCTCCCTCCCTCCCTCCCTCCCTCCCTCCCTCCCTCCCTCCCTCCCTCCCACCCTTCCCCCCTGCCTCCCTCCCTCCATCCCCTCCCTCCCCTTCCCCCCTTCCCTCCCTCCCTCCTTCCCTCCCCTCCCTCCGTCCGTCCCTCCCTCTCTCCCTCCCTCCCTCCCTCCCTCCCTCCCTCCCTCTCTCCCTCCCTCCCTCCCTCCCTCCCTCCCTCCCTCCCTCCCTCTCTCCCTCCCTCCCAGGTTCTCCTCCACCGCAGTGCCAGTCCTGAGGGAACGTTTCTCCCAGTATCGTCCTCGGAGTATGACCCAGACGTATTCCTACTCGTGTGGGGTCCGAGCATAGCTGCCCTCTCTTATGTCTTCGAGAATGCAGAAGAAAAGAGCATCGTGCAGAAGGCCTTGCAAGGATTCAGGTGCGATATATTGATTCTCTGAATCATTTCGCTCATTTTCACTATCTAGAGGTATCTCAATCAGTGTTTCTCACCATCCCGAAAGAGCATCATAGTGGTATCCACATAAAGTTGTATGTCACATTATGTGTGTACATTTATCAGATGCCTTGCAAGTTCAAAGCTACCATGTTATGCCACTGACCACATGCCAGTATGATACTGTGTTGGCATCTCATCCTGCAACAAACTATGAGTGCACAGGATATAACTAGTGGAATGTATGACATTGTGGGGCGAGCGTGAGTGCATGTGCGAAATTAGCATGTTTGTACGTACAAGTCTGTCATGAGAATGTGTCTATACATGAGAACAGCTCAGGTCACAGAATATCACACCAAAAGTACAGTCGCATATGCACAACACAGAGTGAGGCTAGCTGAAGCAGTCTAGCGGTGATATGGCATGCATGCTGCACACTGGTCCAGCACCATGTGCTCTGCAGGACACGTACATGTAGCTACAGCTCTGAGGTCAATGAATAGGTAGGTCCACCAGCAGTGTTCGTCTTTGCTGTCGCCACTGGGGAGGTACAGAGGTAGGTAGGTCATGATCGAAACGATCTGTTGTCGCCTGAGTCTCGCGCACGGCGGATATTTACGGTACGACGTCCGGAAATGAATGCAATGTTTCGTACGTTGTATTGCATTTACGGTATGGGAGACAGATCGACATACATATACGTTGTACAGCGCCATATAGCGCCGTGCGCGAGACTACGACTAGTGTGGGGCTCGCTCACGCTCGCCCACTTATAGATTTTATTGGCACTATATAGCTATAGCCTATATACTAAAGTGTGCTGTATCTGGGGGAGACTGATAGCAAGGTTGATGACAAATGGCTTTCAGACTCAAACAGTGACTTTCAATTTCAGAATCAAATATGCAACCCTTCTACAATACTTTGAACACTCTTGCGAAGGTCCAAGATGAATGTGTTTCTCTCTAATGTGATTACCTACCATATATGGTATGATGCTGGGAGATTTGGTTTGTCCACCATAACTTGTATCGCATGATCTGTTTCAAACCCTCCATTCAGCCAGTGTTCTGAACTTGGGGCAACCTGATGCAATGTTCATCTCTTAGCCTGGATGTTGGAATGAGCTTGAGTTATATTAGGATCAGGACGAAAGCTATCATTCATGTGCTGCTTCTTTCTGATGAGCGTCAGGGTGACTCTCTGAGGGAGGGGCCAGGGTAGTAATGCATCACATGGTCCTCTCATAAGCGCTGCAAAGAAGAAAGCAACATGGGGTCCCTTTCCTACCCAATCACCATTGAACTGCAGTGTTGCGGACTTCACTGCTCTTCATCTTCCCTTCCCCCCTCCCCCTCCCTCTCCCTCTCCCTCCCTCCCTCCCTCCCTCCCTCCCTCCCTCCCTCTCCCTCCCTCCCTCCCTCCCTCCCTCCCTCCCTCCCTCCCTCCTTCCCTCTCCCTCCCTCCCTCCCTCCCTCCCGCCCTCTCTCCCTCCCTCCCTCCCTCCCTCCCTCCCTCCCTCCCTCCCTCCTTCCCTCCCTCCCTCACTCCCCACAGTCAGTGTGCGTCAGTTGCGGCTCACTATGAAATGCGTGAAGTGTTCGATAATCTCATCATTGCCCTGTGCAAGTTTACCTCCCTGCTCAACACACATGAGGTAATGAGTGTAGTAGGGGCCCGGGGGGAGGGAGAGGAGGAGGGTGGAGTGGAGAGCAGGCGTGTCCCTGCATATCTGCTGTACAGTGATTGTACGTCCTCCCTCTGTCCCTATCTCCCTCCCCTAACTCCCTCTGCTTCCCTCCTTTCCCTCCTCCCTCCCCCCTCTCCCCTTCCTTCCTTTCCCTCCCCCTCTCTCCTCTTCCTCCCCCTTTTCCCTCCCCCCTCTCCCCTCCCCCCTCCTCTCCCTCCCCCCTCTCTCCCCTCCCCCCTTCTCCCCTCCCCCCTCCCCTCCCTTCCCTCCGCCCAGCCACCCAATGTGATGTTTCTCTCTATCGGTCTGAACAGCAAGATTCGTCACAGCATCCAGACTTTATTTTTACTAGCTCATCGCCATGCCAACATCCTCCGCGAAGGCTGGAAGAACCTGCTCGACTGCCTGCTAGCGCTGTTCAAAGCAAAGCTGCTGCCAGAAGGACTTGTGGAGGTGGGTGTGTCTCTCCGTGTCCCAAATGCCCTCAGAGGGGCAATAGTGAAGTGCTATAATGGAACTAGTTGCCAGATTAACTTGTGATTGTCCACATGCAGTAAAATGACATGCACAGTACAGTAAGAGCTCACTCTAGTGATTTGCTCTTAACCGATAACTTTATATATACATGTGTAATTCGTGGAGTAGTCTCCCTCCAAGCAGCCTCAGAAATAGCAAGAATAGTAACAGTTTATGGGCATCCAAATTTGAGTGCAACTGTGAGTTTTGGCCAGCAAGGCATTCTGTTGACCATGCAACTAACAACCTGGGTTTAAATTCATCCCAACCGGACAGATTGTTGGTCTGACTGCAACATTTGGTTGTTCCTCCAAACTCTTGCAAGTTACTTGTTTTTCCTCCCAACTTTCAAATGTCATTACCGCAATATAGTGAGGCTACCGCTTTCTTCTCAATTGAGAAACCGTACCGTAGTCTCGTGGTATTAAGGGCAGCTACCTCAGGCAGGCACTGATCTGACTGTTGTCTCAGCTGCTTGTTATTGAACGCTGAAGTATTCTTTCAGAATGCCATTTGATCCTACGGAGTGGAAGAAGCTATTATTCCAAATGAAGCGCACTTCTATGTGAGGAATGTCATCCGAAATTAAGCGCATCTCACTTATAGCCAAGTTATAGGTGCATATTTTCCTTCTTGGAGATACAGGCACCCACACGCCTAATAACAAGCAACTATGGTACATGTAGCTGGTCTTCTCTGCTCCCTGGCAGCAACTCTGGGTGAGGCCTGCCAACCAGGTTAGAATATGGAATATGTCTGGAGGCAGTTCAATCTTGTTGAGATGTCCAGCGGTCTCCAGCTTGCTGTTGAGTCAGGGGTTAAGTAACACTATATAGATGGCAGTAATCTAGTGTATCGATATAATATGGGAGATGAGGAATTAATCTGTTCCCTTGGCAATGAGTGTAAATTCTTAATGGTATACAGTCGGGATTCTGTTGAGGCTACACCAGCTTTGCATAATTAGGAAACCAGTTCAGTGAACAAGAAACCATAGTGTATGTCAACTAGTGCATGTATGCGTATGCTCAGGAAGGCAGTCCTGCTCAGGAAGGCAGTCCGACTGTCATTGGTGTGTTGGTCCGAAGACTCCTAGCTTGAGCTCATTCCAATGTCCCGGCAAGGAGATGAACATTGCATCAGGCTACCCAATGCTGATTCAGTTTAAGCTGCATTAATAATTAATTTTGCATCCTTCCTAATTGGAAAACCATTGTGTGTTGAAAGTTTCATGGAACACACACCAACCAAACACCACAAAACCAAACACACGCACCAATCAAACACCACACTAACCAAACACCACACTACTGACACTGGGATTCTTTGGAGGCAATGAATACGATTATGTGCTGGGTACTAGTGGGTAGTGGAATTTCCACATGCCTTACTGATCTCTGGAGGCAATGAATATGGTTATGTGCAAGTTCAGACAGCCAACAGGAAGTGTATGCCAGCACTTCCTGGTGGCTGCCTGAACTTGCACATAACCATATTCATTGCCTCCAGAGATCAGTAAGGCACACAAGGCAATCCTCACTGTGGGGCTGCCTGTCTCAGCACATTCAAAGCTAATCATCATTGACCTCATGGACAATATTTCCCCTACTGAGAGTGTGACACTGCGGACAGGTTGGTCTAACTGAGATAGCCATCAGACCAATTAGGATATGGTTTTAACAAACGGTGTCCTGAAGCTGTTGGAGGCCTTGCTACAAAATCTCCCATTACTCCAGACAGGAAGTACCAATACTGGTATCAGTATCGGGACCAATACCCAAACACCTGACACTGCAGTGGAAGAGGTCTGTGTATCTTCTGTCCTCCAGGTGGAAGACTTCCTCCATCCCGAGGGGAAGGTGTCCCTCTTCCGAGAGGAGACCCCCGTCCGGACAGACTCATCGCTACTCACTTCCTTGTACTTCTACTGGGTCAGCAACGACCAATCGGGGAAGGTCCTCACCCCGAGTGAGATACGTGCTCGGAAGACAGCATTCAAGTGTGTGAAGGTAGGGACGCGACGTTGTAGGATCAATTGTCGGCAGTGACCTTCAGCTCCATAGTTAAGCAGTTATTTAACCCTCTCAGATTTGCTGCATTTCCCTGTGTATGCTTGCTGTCCATGCATACCATACGTATAGGTTATATCCCTGGCCAGTGGCCGTTAACAAAAGCACTGGCCTTTCCCAAGGGATGTACATGTAACTGGTCTTACATCCCGCTGGCAACTAACTTATACATGTACTATACTTAGGCTATTCTAAGGTGAGCACTAGCCTCATTCCCAGGCCGTTCCCACCGCCAGTATTTCTTCGCTTTCAGTATGAAATACAGCAGGGGAAGGCCTGGGAGATCTGGTCACGTGCGATGACATCAGGTTGACACATGGTAGACACAAGGAGGGCGGTGCCCAACGAAGAATCTCGACATCCTGTGTTGTATTGTCCGTCCAATGGCTGGATATCAGAGCGTTCGCAAGGCAGACGATCGATACCGTCAGTTGTTCACAACGCCGGGGACGGATCAACGTGAAACAGGTATTTTAACGGTTGAAAACCGCCCCCCTTGTGTCTACCATCTGTCTACCTGACGTCATCGCACGTGACCAGATCTCCCAGGCCTTCCCCTGCCGTATTTCATACTGGAAGCAATGAAATACTGGCGGTCGGAACGGCCTGGGAACGAGGCTAGGTGAGCACACTGTGTAGACATAAATACTGTGGTGTAGTCACTCACCGATCAGTGGCAGAGGCATCCGTGATACCGTAGTCGCGCGTTATTAGGCGCATCAGGTGCATATTCACCGTTAGGGGCAGGTTCAACTCTCGTCCCAGGTATTCACTGTTAAGCGCTGCAGTCTTCTTCCAGAAACTCTGCCATTTTTGATCATACGGAGTGGAAAACAGTCGTGGAAAACAGCTATAATTCGAATTGAAGCGCACTTCCTATTCGAGGAATGTCATTATTATTATATACAGAAAGGAAGTGCAATTATGTCAGTGTTGCCTTCAAAACTACAAGGCTTGACAACACACACTCAACAGTTGGGAGGGAAGGATTGCTCCCCAAACCAGACAGGTTTCAGGTTAGGCAAGCCACTCAACACACAACCAGAAGAGAGATACATAAGGCTCCTTCAAAGACCATAAGACACCCATAAAACAATTCATTTTAAATGATAAAACCCCTTTCTACCACAAGCCTCATTGATCTAATTTCACAAACCCAATTACATTAATGGTAAGCTGACTCAACACACAACCCGAAAAGAGATCGGGTAAGGCTCCTCAAAGCTTCATGCATGTGTGAGAATCAACCTTGACCTTTGAACTCTACCATTCATGTTGTACTACTAGACCAATAACTTAATAGATTCAGGTGAAAGTACTTTGATTGGGTGCATCTCACTTATAGGCACATATTTCCTTCCTGTGGAGTTATAGGCGCATGCGCCTAATAATGCGCGACTACGGTACTGTCGATTTCACTTCACTTCGAACATACGTATTGCGTGCCAAGTTTAGCGGCAAGAACTTCCTGTGGGTGGAGCTTTACGGAAATCGCACGGCCCGCAATACGCTGGAGTCCGGAAGCTGTGGGCACTGCGTGAGTGTCATATTTGCAGAACACAGTTTCTGTGAAATCCACGGAATACGCATGTTCGAAGCGAAGTGAAATAAAAGATGGCAGAAGGTTTACTGCAACATGCAAGTATAGCCAGGCGAATAACCTCCCCCCCCCCCCCCCCCCCCCCCCCCCCGGCCCCCACCAGAAACCTGATCCTAGTTACCCAGAGGACATATTCATGTACCGTATTTCGTGTTACAAAATTTTCATGTATTAAAATTTCGTGTTAAATTTTTTTTGTACAAATCGATATACAGTACGAAAAATTGACGCAGTGCTATCGTGAAACATGGCGGAATTTGACAGAGCTTGTATTCGTGGATACCATGTCTACAAAGAAATATGGGAGGCAGCTGTCGGTGAAGAGCTGGCGTGTACGAGAGAACCCCACAACTCTCACGATTGTTATGCAGTATCTGTTGAAAGTGTTTCTTGCCGCCGTCTTGGGTTGCCTTTGTGCCTCACTGTTGGCAAGAGCGATTGCTTGTGAGGGTAAGATTAGGGACAAAGGGCCCTTGGGATCGGGCAGGCCATTTCTGGGCTTCAAATAGCTCCGAATCGACATCGCTTGACAGCAGCAGTGCCTTCTCCGTGGCCTCATGTACTCGTTGTTCGTTAATTATTCGTTGTTGAAATTATTTCGAGCGTTTAATTTTCCGTACATTGCTAGGCGTACGAAAATATTTTAACAACGAAAATTTCCCAAACTATGGTACATGGATGCTATAGCTTTGTGGTGTGTCAGATATATGCTCCTACATTTGTAATTCAGCCCTCAACCCTGTGCAGGAGTGTCATCCGGAACAGCTGTTCTCTGAGTCCAAATTTTTGCGCCAGGACTCACTGCTGGAGCTGACGAAGGCACTGACGTTTGCGTCCCGGGGTCCGGAGCACCACCAGACGCTGGGCACTCTCTTTGAGGAGGACTCGGCCGTGTTCTTCCTGGAGCTGCTGGTGTCAGTGGCTCTGGAGAATAAGTGAGTCAACAATACAACATCCTTGCAGCTGGCAGCACATCACACATGCAGGACTCTAGCCTTGTTTGCTGGCCTGTGCCGTTTTCGCTTGCAACTGAAAACTGTGTGGGCCTGGGAACGAGGCGGAACTCTTAACCTACCATACCTGCCTCTCAACATGTAATTCAATGTACCACTATGTAGTACACTGAAACTCAGTTCTGCCCTGATTCGCACAGAGTCACATGTCGCAAATCTCAGCACACGGGGGATTAGGTGTGGCTTTGTCTGTCGGTAATAGGTGCGTACGTATGTTCAACTCTAAAGGAATTGATGGTGTCTTTCCTGCCTTACAGCAAATTGTTAAAAGACTGTTGTCAATGAGATGCTTCTGTACTGCTCCGCACAACTGCAACGGCACGTGCATGGTTGACGTGCAACAATGGTGTCCAGCGAAGGGGGTCATAAAGACAGTTAATGTCACTGTGAGATGCTATGGTTGCCATGGACCATATTGACCACCCCAATTGTGACCCATGCAATCACTGGTTCCAGTTGTGATCTGCTCTGACGTACACACTGTAATGTTCTGAGAGGTACAGATTCGGTGCTTCGTAGTTTTGCACATCGATCTGAAATGATTCTGCATGGTTCATCACACATGTTCAACAGTGAGGAAGACTTCACTTCCAGGTCTACAGTTACATTGGAGTTCATTTGCATTACATTGACCTTAAAAGGAATGTGCTCTGTAAACCAAGGCAAGGCTTCCCTAAGTCTAGGATAGTGTAGTCGGATTGATCGAGTGTGTGAAGCGTACACACGAGCAGATGCGTGTGACGTGATTAAGAATAAAGCAAGAAAGTAGAGACTGCATGCTAATACTGTATGTGAGAGCCCTTCCTGACAACAGAAAGAACTCGTGCTTTGCAGTCTGGGTGGAGAGACACAACCCAACCCCCCTCGTGCAACTTATGGCTAGCTAACTAACTAATTTCCCCTTGAGGGGTTCCAAGCTCCAGCCTATTGGTGCAGCCAGGGGCTTATGAGCTAAGCCTGCAGGCTACTGGTCAATTCACAGTTGACTCAACCGTCAATAGTGAGCTGATGTGGTCTGTAGTTCTGGATTCATCACTGGTTTACTCCGCTCCCTGCACTCCTTAGTGGTTGAGCGAGCTGTGAATATTCTTGGCTATGAATCACAGAGTCGGTAGACTCTGTATGTAGGGATACGACGTACACGCAATATATGCTAATACAAAAGAATCTCTCCAAATCTCAGAAACGGTACACTTATAAGCCTTTATAACCACATACCGTTCATCTTCGAGTGTTTTCATGACCAACAAGACTCCTCGCGTCGCGAAAAACCGTCGCGAAAGTACCACACCAGGTACTCGCAAAACGGGCAAATTGTTTTGTCTTTCTTTTTTGACAACTTAGCTCAACGTTGCCTCAATCTGTCACGATGGTTTTTGCACGAAACAGCAGCATTTTCAACCGAGCAGTGCAACCTCCCATCGCTTTTTCGCTACCTCCAAGTCTTCACCAGGCGCTGCAGCTGCCCACTCAATAACTATGGCTTCGTTTGTCACGCCATTTTCACGTTTGTACGCATGCGCACTTAAACGATCACCTAGTAACGATACGTAATTATTACTCAAGATCGCTGAATTAGAAACAGTGGGGAAGATGCGTTGACCGTTGTGTTGTCAATCAAACGAGGCACTCTTTATAAGACTGAGGTTAGTCCCTGTACGCATGATTTAGCTATATTGCAACCTATAATGTATTCTGTGAGCAGGGTGAGTGCCTATCTCAACTCTCTCAACACCCATATGAATGTCCCTACTATAAACTGCCTATGCCATGATCTTCAGACAGGGAGAACTCAGTGGCTTTGTCATCCATCTAGGGAACAGTTGACTTGAGATGCCCGGGTCTGATTCTTCAGCCAATGCTGGAAGTGTAATACCTGAGTAATATTGTCCATATACCAAGGCAAGGACACCTACTGCCCAGGTGCCTGTGAGGTCACTGACTTCTGCAGCAAACTTCAGAGTCAAACATGCGCCTGCTGCCGAAAAAAAATTACATAAATAAGTAATAAAAAACATTAAAAATGTAGCAGGATGTAGGGATACCAGAACGGCAAAAAGTAAGGAAACAAGAGGGATGATCGAACATAACAGTGAAGTATACAATCACCCCTACATATCTTTTTTCATTGTACATGTATATATGGAAGAAGATCTCTGTAGGGGGGGTTGTATACTTCACTGTTATGTTCGATCATCCCTCTTGTTTCCTTACTTTTTGCCGTTCTGGTATCCCTACATCCTGCTACATTTTTAATGTTTTTTATTACTTGTATAACAGGTGACACTCCAGGAACAAATTTTTTCCAGTTGAATAATTTTTGGAGGGTCCGAATTGAACATGACAGCTAAGTATTTAGTGGGCACTTGATACACAATCATGTATACAAAAATAAACTTACCAATTCCTATGGTCTCACTCTATCAATCACTTCAATCCGCTAGACATGCACTTGTACTTATCGTTTGGTCTGCCCTTGTAGCAACTGCCATGCCTCAGGTAGATTCACATTTCTCACTGTCTCTTTTTTTCGTCATTACACATGTAGGTTCGTCTGCCATTCCTTATCCTTGTATACATCCCAGCTACTCTTGAACTACAAGAATAGTCCGTCAGCCAGTCATCCTGCCATTTATTTTCTCCACCATTATGTATCATTGTCAGTAAAAGCTCATATTACACTCCTGGTAGGGGAAAAATTGTGCCGCGTAAATAAATAAATAACCTAATCAAACCTCACAGCACGCAGGAAAGGTCTACAGAGATTCTGACTACACTGTCGTGATTGCTATGATGCAGTGACACAACCACATAATAATTGTGCTGAAATTCACCTTGGTGGTGGAGATACAATGGCTTTTGTCGTGCCGTCGGCCGCCATTGCTCGATCGTTCTCTTCGACATTGGTTGCCAGTACAGTCATATGAAGGGCCCACAAAGATCCTGACCACACAGCCGTAATCGCTGTTGTTCACTGACGCTTACATACCAAAACTCACCATGCTGGCAAGGTTGTAAGTGCTGTTATAATTTCGTGTCTTCCCCTTTGGTCGCCATTGCTCGTTCGACTGAGCGTGGTTGCCACGTGGCATGTGCGTTAATTGGAACTAACTGCGCTGCTTGGCTTGCGCTACGGCGAGTCGCAGCCGGCGTTGCAACGGCTACCAGGAGTGCGGTTGCCCCTCGATAATAATAATAATAAGTAATGAACTCAAGTATGACAACCAAAATGTTCATCCACACTCTAAGTAGGTCGTATCGGAGAAAATGCCTCTCATTACAAAGAAGAAGGTAATTGGTTTATACGTGTTTAGTTACTAGCTAGGAGGAAATTGACATGGAAGAACGTACAACCGTAGCAAAAATATTTTATTCAGTGACAATGTTCCTTTTGTAATCTCGCTTTTCTGGACTGGATATCTGTGGTAGCTCTGCTTCGATGTGGAGCGGAGAACAGCTGTGAGCATCTTCAACTGGCTGAAGATTGCGAATCATTAGCGGCAGTTCATTGCATTGCACCGAGTTAACGTTACCACATCCTGTAACAATGTTTCTTCTTGTGCAATCGTGTTCCATCGTATCATTATGAATTGGACAGCAGTGGCTGTAACGCTCATTCACCAGATTGCCATGGACGTGCAGAGAACTGCAGATGCAAGGGTCTTCTACTGGCTGAGGATGAGGAGTGGTGCGTCTCCTTTGCACCAGGTGTCCGGGGACAATGTTCCTTCTTGAGCGATTGTGTTCCATGGTATCGTTGTGCACGGGACACCTGTGGTAGCATTTGTGCATGGCTGCTCCCTGGATGTGCAGTGAGGAGCAGATACAGGCATCATCGACTGTCCGAACGTTATATCCGTCTGCGCTTGTCCAGGAAAGGTATGCAGTCGGAGTTCTGTGGTCTGCAGTTGGAGTTCTGTGGTCAGTGGAGGGAATCATAATATCATGTCAACTATACTACTGGACAAAATGGTTTGCAAACTAGCTGCTAGTAATGCGGTAAGTCTTCTTGCTCGCTGCAAGTCTCGGATAGATGTCCCAGCCTGCAATCCAGGTGTGCACGGGCTGGGTAAGATAGTCCGGTGAGTTACCCCTCCATATAGCTGGCCATGCAGGCGATATCGGCGTGCGATCGAGCTAGCGCTGCTAGTGGACGGTACGCAGCCTTTGGCCGAGTGCCGTGCTGCTAGCTGGCGAAGATGAGCCGGCTGCATGAACATTAATACAAGACCGAAAAGCCCAAGGAAGCGCTGGGGTATTAGTCTACTTACAAATAAACCCTCTCCGCTTTAATATAAATCTTCAATGCCGAGTTGCAAGTTAACTGTGTAGACAACAATGCAGCTGTACTGTATACGTAGCTACATTAGTACAACCGTACCTGCTGTGAAGACTGTTGGCCGACTGTTCCTGAGCTGGAAGACGAATCGACTTCGCACCACCAGCGAGCTCGAGGTAGCCGCGGGGTCCGAGCTCTGCGTCGTAGCCATCTTCACGTCGGTCAGTCTTCAACGAGAAACGCTGAGAAGTTTGCTACTGCGTGAGACTTCGTGTACGGGGGGGGGGGGGAGTCCCCTGAGCCCAGCTCAGCCAATCGCGTTCTCTTCTGCCCACGTCGCGCGTCTGGGGCACGCGGCAATCAATCAGAGTTCAAAGTTCATATGGAGCACGACCCATAGGGAGGTTGATGTTCAATCAAATGTTCAAAGTTCAAAGTTCATAGCGTGTAACCAGGTAGTGGTATGCACGTACTTTACAACAAAAGTACACATAAAACAACACACACACACACACAGTTGGGAAAGAAGAATGTTCTGTAGCATTTCAGCTTCCAGATTGAACCCATGGTCATTGGCAACATGCCCTGAAAAGGCTACCCATTTCAGCATGACAGGTGAGCACGACTCGGCACACGAGCATTGTCCCAGCTGCCACATGTGCATGTCTAGTGACCAAGGGCCACTCAAGCACAGCATTCTCATCGTACCTTCAGTGACATGTCAGTGGGGCTTTGTCATTTAGTGAGAGTGACCCCTTCGTGAGTGGGGCATTGTCAGAGGAGAGTGTCCCCTTCGTCGTCCTTTGCATGTTGCCGCCTCGCATGTTGCCTGAGCACTTGCGCGTGCACGTTAAATGTAAATGTAATCAGCATTGTCAGCGTTACTGAGGGGTTCAAACCGTGTTGGAGGACTGGTCAAAGCGCTCGCCTTGAAACCTATTTCTTTAAACCATTTTTAACTCTTTTGTAGCTATATATTCATATCCTGCTCTTTACATTACATTTTTTTCAACAGCCAAAAAAATGTATGATTAATCGATTACGCGTACGCATTACGCAACTAGCTTTCGAAATCGTAATAACATAACATTGTGAGAACATAACATTGGAGTTTAAAAGAAATTTATGAGGCATAATGATTCCAGTGTAAAGAGTGAACTGTTCAGTCCTGGTTTGGTACCCTGTCCATTTAGCAGCCGAGGTGAATAGAGCCTCCGCTGATGGGGTGGTGATCAGGGTTGTGTCTTGAGGATCGAGATCCACGCTGGCAACATGACGGCAGAGTGCAGCAGAGAATAACTCAGCTTGCATCTGATCCACTGCATGGCTTTGATGTAGGGCTTCTTGTACTATTGATTCCTTTCCTGAGATCATTGAGGCTAGCCGCTTGTAGACCACTGTTGCTGTGGTTCCCATGCCTCCAGTAGTGGAGAAGACGAGAGGTGAGAAGGAGCCATACTCAATTTCCCTCACTCGTTGGTCATAGGCTCTTTTCTTCTCCAACTCATTCCTACGGTAGCATTGAGCCAGAGGGGTGTTGCGATAACTTGGCACAAAAGGATTAACAACCCTTATGTCGAAAAATGTGTGTTGTCGATTACTCCCTATCTGCTGCAACATCAAGCCGGGCACCGTCTTCCTTGTTAGCTGTCCGATGGATCAGGTGTTCATCAGTGATTGGCTGTAGAGGTGGCTCTGTACCAACATTGTGGCAAACTTTGCTCAGGAGCTCCGCAGTGATGTCACAGAGTTCATTATGACGGATGATGGATAACCGCCATGGGAGCAGCTTAAGGCATGCTCCACTGAGAACTGTTTGCCACAGGTTTTTCCTGTGGCAAACAGTTCTCAGTGGAGCATGAAATCTACACTATTGATACCACTAGCTACTACCCAAATACGTATATCTCCTCTGGTTTTCTGTCTGCTGTGTGACACTGCTTCAATGCCCACAAGCTGTAGTAGGCACACTTCCAGTCCAACATTGGAAGTGTGCGTGCCTACTTGTACTTGTGAGAACACTGTGATTCATTCATGTCCCTATCCGATAGGGTCAGTCGGGCTAGTCTCATTTTGCCTACTCTCATTTTGCTACAATCAATGTGTGTCATTTCACCTGCTCAACAAATCAAGCATGTATGGCTACCTATCTGTACCAAGAGAGAACTTTGAGGTCTCAAAGGTCAGTAAGCCCCTCCAGCCCCCACATGCGGGTCTGCTGGATCTTCCAATCGGAAGATCCAGCAGATATATAGGCCTTCAGGTTGCATACCAGGAAGATCAAAACCTCAAGGAAGACAGCAGTCCTAGCATTTGTACGATTGGCAGGCTGTGAAGGCTGAGCTACTGAGCACAGGATTAGCGATTATTAGCACAATTTTAAGGCTGGAAATGAAGAGCATAGCACACAAATATTGCTCAACAAACAATTTAGCCGTATACGTCAGCGAAGTCGGAAGCACCTTTGCTTTGGTCAGGCAACTATCAAAGGCTGCGTATTGCACCTCTGCAGGATGTTTGGAGCTCGGAGATAACTTTTCAGGCTACGTAAGTATTGCCATACAGGCCAACAAAGTAGCAGGTAAATACTACAACATGACAACGTCAGTGACTTGCAGTTTAAACAAATTTGTTTGGTGTTTTTCTTTATGAAAGTCTTCCCATAATTATTCTATAGAAATTGGTTCTTGGACTTTGACGTAGTTCGCAAACAAATTTTATTTTGCAACGTTTCGATCACCGTCTTGTGATCTTCAAGATCACAAGACGGTGATCGAAACGTTGCAAAATAAATTTGTTCAAGAACATCACAAGACGGTGATCAAAATGTTGCAAAATGAAATAGAATATTGCGGAGTATGGTAACACCACTAAAGTCTTCCCAGATGGGCAAGAAGCAAATGGATGGTTATTTGAAGCCATCTCCTGGGAAGGGAAACCAGAAAACCTGGAGAAATATCCTTCCTAGGTGCGACTGGTGGGACTCAAACCTTACACCTTTCGTCCTGGCTCTCAAGTGCTGTTTGTGCTCTTCGAGCATGCTGCCGGCTATGCTATATTCCGCTGCCGGGAGGTGGAGGACATAGGCTCCCTTCTGCTGGAGGTGCAAGAGGCGGTGCTTGACATTGCCCTCTGTCATCTCCCTGGAGGCATTTGTTCCTTTCAAGACTGGGGCTAATGCAAAAACACTGATGATAATCAAACAGTATAGTAAGCATGTTATAGTAAGAAACTGCTACTACAGTATGAACTAGTCACAATTTCTTTATACCACAGTCCCATGACACCGGCCATCCCATGCCCAGCGTGCATAGCCTCGTTCCCAGGCCCCACCCAGCCAAGCGGCGCGTGGGCCTGGGAACGAGGCTGTATACAGCGTGCAGCCTATTAGGCTCTCCCACTAGAGGACCGCCACCACCGTGTGCAGCTTTCCCAAACAGGCTGGCCCCTTTGGCCATCTTTCTCTTTCTCTGGACAGTGCACATTCCACACAGTTCTGGAATGTGGAGGAAGGCTTCACTCAAGTTGGGGCAACTGAAGCCAGCTGGGCAAGGAAATTAGCTTGTGTACTATTTCTGGTCTTGAGTTGTGATATTGTGCACTGGGTGCATCTGATAAGTCACACAGTACTGTGGCAGTACTGTGACGTCATCTTCGCATACTTTCCGTGGACTGTAGGGTAAACCACCGGGTAATTCCCCTTGACCAGTACAGTGAGGCAGGGTACAGTGCTCCGACTTTGGTCCGGGCCAGGCCCAATTGCTGTATGTGCTGGAGCTGCACATGAGCCTGGGAAATGGTGCCGTTTGTGCTCTTCAAGCATGCCGCCGGCTATGCTATATTCCGCTGCCAGGAGGTGGAGGACATAGGCTCCCTTCTGCTGGAGGTGCAAGAGGCGGTGCTTGACTTTGCCCTCTTTGGCTCTGTCATCTCCCTGGAGGCATTTGTTCCTTTCAAGACTGGGGCTAATGCATGGGGGTTTCATCCAGTGGGTGGGTGGGAGGGGACTTCCCCCCAAAACGTTAAAGCTTCCCCCCCCCCCCCCCCCCCCCAAACAGATGCACAATTACCGAGGATACAGGAATTCACGGCCTACTATGAAACGACTGGGCTGGTTGCAGCTACCCTCGTATACCTCTCTTGGAATGTATTCGAGGGCGGCTCCACAAGGACAAACAATCACGTGGAAGGCTGGCACAACAGACTGAAGAAAGTCGTTGGGAAAGCACATCCAAATGTGTTAGATGGTAGAGACCTTCAAGAAAGAACAGGCCTCAACTGAAGTGTCCACTGCACAGCTGGCTACTGGAGCTGCTCCTACATGACACAACCGAAGAGCAACTGAGAGATACAAGAGTTTTTTTGGTAGCCTCCTTCCCAGCCCTCTCCACCCTCCTTCCCAGGCCCTCTCCAGCCTCCATCCCAGGCCCTCTCCAGCCTCCATCCCAGGCCCTCTCCAGCCTCCTTCCCAGGCCCTCTCCAGCCTCCTTCCCAGGCCCTCTCCAGCCCAGGCCCTCTCCAGCCTCCATCCCAGGCCCTCTCCAGCCTCCATCCCAGGCCCTCTCCAGCCTCCATCCCAGGCCCTCTCCAGCCTCCATCCCAGGCCCTCTCCAGCCTCCATCCCAGGCCCTCTCCAGCCTCCATCCCAGGCCCTCTCCAGCCTCCATCCCAGGCCCTCTCCAGCCTCCATCCCAGGCCCTCTCCAGCCTCCATCCCAGGCCCTCTCCAGCCTCCTTCCTAGGCCCTCTCCAGCCTCCTTCCCAGGCCCTCTCCAGCCTCCATCCCAGGCCCTCTCCAGCCTCCATCCCAGGCCCTCTCCAGCCTCCATCCCAGGCCCTCTCCAGCCTCCATCCCAGGCCCTCTCCAGCCTCCATCCCAGGCCCTCTCCAGCCTCCATCCCAGGCCCTCTCCAGCCTCCTTCCCAGGCCCTCTCCAGCCTCCTTCCCAGGCCCTCTCCAGCCTCCATCCCAGGCCCTCTCCAGCCTCCATCCCAGGCCCTCTCCAGCCTCCATCCCAGGCCCTCTCCAGCCTCCTTCCCAGGCCCTCTCCAGCCTCCTTCCCAGGCCCTCTCCAGCCTCCATCCCAGGCCCTCTCCAACCTCCATCCCAGGCCCTCTCCAGCCTCCATCCCAGGCCCTCTCCAGCCTCCATCCCAGGCCCTCTCCAGCCTCCTTCCCAGGCCCTCTCCAGCCTCCTTCCCAGGCCCTCTCCAGCCTCCATCCCAGGCCCTCTCCAGCCTCCATCCCAGGCCCTCTCCAGCCTCCATCCCAGGCCCTCTCCAGCCTCCATCCCAGGCCCTCTCCAGCCTCCATCCCAGGCCCTCTCCAACCTCCATCCCAGGCCCTCTCCAGCCTCCATCCCAGGCCCTCTCCAGCCTCCATCCCAGGCCCTCTCCAGCTCCATATTTTGCCGCAAATGAGCTGGAGAGGCAAGAGAACAAGGTTAACTATTTGCCACCCAGAACTCTGTACTTTAAGAACCAAGCTTTCTTAGTGATTTCTTAAATCAGCCTCAAGGCTCAAGACTTCCACGTTAGTTAAGCTGCTATGGTGATGCTGAGAGCATGTTAGAGGGACTGTTAATTGGAATGGGCGAAATTTAATACTCCAAATTGAAATCACTTCAAACCAGCTATTGCAGGCTAAATGATTGTTGTGTCTGTCCGTCATACCTGCAGGGATCGGATTGGTCTGTTCTGGTCTGAAGTGTCAAGTCACCTCACTCGAATCATTCTCACCTCTCACAAGTACAGGTAATCACAGCTACAACAACAATCCAAAGAATGTGTGTGTAGAGTACATGATAGGCATCCACAGTTGAGCATATGCTGGCATACAATTCAATGGGCATGAATCGTGTACGCGTAGCATAGTTGTTCTGCATTTGCCCCTCCTTGAAAATGTCCCCCCCCCCCCCCCCCCCCCCCCCCCCCCAAAGAGATTTCAAACCCAGACCCCCTAAATGGTGCACTGCCCGCACTATTCAATCACCCCCCCCCCCCCCCCCCCCCCCCCCCCAGGTGGCATAACTAGGTGCAAGGTGGATTGTTTATAAGATCAGTGTGTATCAGTACTGCTGCATCGTTGGTCATAAATAGATCCACTATGATACTTGTGCAAACAGCAAAGAAGAACTTCCTTGGTAATCTGTTCGATGCTACATTGTAATTGCTTTGATACAGAGGTTTTCAGGTGGCTTGTCAGTGCTGAGAGCAGAGTCACTTACCATAGGTAACCACTAATTGCATTTGTCACAATGCAGCTCAGCAATGTACCGTAGATTTCAGGTTGGTTGTCCAAAAGATTCGGAATGCAAAACTGCAAAAGTATCACGTGACTTGAATCCACCAATAGAATCCAAGTTGTCACATGACAGCTTGGATTCTATTGGTGGATTCAAGTCACGTGATACTTTTGCAGTTTTGCATTCCAAATTTTTTGGACAACCAACCTGAAATCTATGGTAAGAGTGAGAAATTAGTGGTTAGTTAAGGTGAGTGGACTCTGCATTTGGCACTTTTAATTTTGACAAGCAACCTGAAAACTTCTGTAGCACACTTGGGAGCTGGAGCCACAAGAGGATGTCTAATTTGTTTAGCCTGCAGGCTTGATTTGGTTCGTTTAGCCTTGAACACACTTGCCTGTTATGCTAGTCTCCATGCCAACTGAAGCCATAAGCCAGTATGGGTTCCTCCTGGTACAGATCTGAGGCCTCCTCCCATAAGGTCTCAGTATTGCTCCTTGTCTCTGAATCAATCTTCTCAGGCACCTTCTCGAGCGTGCGGTGGTGGGGATGCTGAGACTGGCCATTCGGCTCATGAGCAGAGAGTCCCTGGCTCCTCAGGTGAGAGCAGCGCTGCCAAAATTCACACTTTGACTGGACCTATATCCTCCATTAGATTCGGAAATCTTTATTCCAGATTACGATTTTTTGGCCTAACTTTGGACCCAAAACACTTCAGGGAGAAATATCTGTTGGCATCCTCCCAGTGAGGTGTTCTCGATCCAAAGCTGGCCAGTTGAAGTTCTATAATCCCGAGTCAGATCTAATTGAGAGCGGAAGTTGTAAAGGTTTTCATACAGTTCTAATTGAATGTCACATTCATCACAGTGTAGTGAGACGTGAGCAGCATTCCAGAGTATTTCATTTCTGGATGAACAGTGCATACGTACTCATTAGAAAGGCGGTCGATACTTAATGCAATGGAGCACTGGTTGGCAAGGAATTTCGACATTTTCCTGTGGTCATTGAGTCAGCTCTCCTGATAAATCTGAACTTAGGAGTGCTGCCATGCCTCTTGAACGGTGTGACAGATATCAGGATGTGTGTGTCAGGGATGGCATACTCCCTGGATAAAATGATCAAACTGAGTCGGGAGTGCAATGGATATTAGTTCTCCACATAGGAAAGGGAGTTTGTCCACAGAGCTCTCAGTGGGAATTAGATTCAGTCGTAAATGACAAAAGCTTATACTACTCACATTTGCCATGAAACTCACTTTTCTTGAGCCAACTTTTAAACGTCTCCCGTCTGCGTCTGGTCAGATTTGGAACTTCCCATTTGAAGCAGGTTATCCTGGAGATATATACAGTGACGATGGTACATACCTCTACAAACCCAGCGTCTATTTCGTCCAGATCAGAAATGATCTCCTCTGAATCAATGCCACTCGAAATCTCATACACTTTTCGGACTGTTTCCACCACGTCAGCTGCTCCTATTGCCCCCAGGGCACTCAGTAATGTCCCCCATGACACACTCTCACGTTTCTCCTCAAGCCAACTCTTAAACATCTCCCGTCTGCGTCTGGTTGGATTGGAACTTCTCTTTTGAATTGAGTCGAGCAGGCTATCCTGGAGGCCAAGGGTTTGTCCCAACATGTACCATTGTGATTCATGGAGGGGGATTGTTGCCAAATCCTGCACTGTAATGTGGTTTTCATGGCTGGTGGCTACTCGTGTGTAGTGCTGCTGGGTTCTTGATTCTTGCTCATGCCACCGTAATTGTATTACAGCCAATCACTACAGTAGATTGTCAACCTGGCTGTCTAAACTGTTGTCATAGTAATCACAAGAGAAGGGACACAACACCTAGAAGGTCTTCATCATCCATGTCTGATCTTTAACTGCAAAGACACTTGAATTCTGCTCAAATTGGACACAGAAGACTCAGTCTTAACATTACCGTAGCAACCTCAATCAAGGTTACTATGATGATACACTTGGAAATAACTTACTGTTCTTATTGTGAGGTTGTATGATATTTGTAGCACAGGAGAGACACAGTACTGTCCTGGGGTTGTTTCAGGGTCATAGTGGCACCTAGGCAGTTATTAACCCTACAAGTAATGTTGCAAAACTATGATGTAATGCTGCAATTTTATTTATTACGAACAGAGTTTACTTTCATAATGTATTTCATTATTCATCATTTGAAGTGTAGAAACAAGGTTACCATAATTATCATCTGGTCTTGTTTGCATATTTGCATACAAAATTTAGATTGCAACACAGATCCCAGGTTCTACACTTCAAATGACATTTAAACATTGTCATGGGCTAACTTTTGTCACACATCCCCCTCCCCTTTCCCCTTCCTCTCCCTCTGCCTCCCCATCCTCTCCCTCTGCCTCTCCCTCCCTCTCCTTCCCCCGCCCCCCTCCAGCTGCTGGGGTCTCTACGTGTCCTACTAACCCTGCCTCCCCCCACGACGCCCCACATGAAGGAGATCCACAAGCAGGCCTCCAATGGAGTCACAGAGCTCATCCACTCGCATGCTGGCACCATCAAAACCCCTCACGATTGGTCCGTTTTCTTCACCATTCTCGAATACACAGGTACTGGCCTCTCCCAGTTCAGCCCCCAAGGACAAGTTACTATGGAAACGGTCACCATGGAAACAGGAGCACAGGAAGTAGGCATGGCTACAACTGCAACGGAAGAAATTGATTTTGAAGCACAGGATGAGGAGCGGACGGATTCAAGCACCCACCAGCTAGCATCAGATTGGGTCTGGATATCAGAGCCAGAGGGAGCACAGAGACCGTCAATATCGTTGAACCAGTTTGACCTGCTAATTGAGGAGGCTATGCCGGTACACGAACCCCACGCATTCTTCAAATCCTGTGAGACGCTGGCCTACCTCGTCAGGAGCGACCCGTACGTCACCTCTGCAAACTTTAGTGGGTGTGTTCACTCCATTAGAACGTTTTCTGAGATCAGTTCCAGCTCGTATGCCATTGAGTACGACCGCGTCCATACCACGCCTCCGCCCAAGCCTAGCTCAAAGCGGGACCGGACCCGCTCACCAACACGGATCACCCAACCCCTCCCCTTGTCCTCTCAGAAGAACGGCAGTAGCCTGACGTACACCACTGTGTCGCTACGGTTACTGGACCTGCTGGATGCCCTGTACTCCCGGGTTGGGAGGATATTTGACGCCAAGACCATCGCTAAACTGCAGGACGAGATCAAATCTATGGAGAGCAGAGCAAAGACTCAACCTAGGCCGGAATCAGATGAAACACAGAGTGAAGCTCAACCATCATCACAGCCTGATTTGTCCTCCGCTGACACCCCCCAGAGGACGAGTACCCTCGATCAACTTGCCAGTCCCGCCCCTCCCCGCCCCTACTGTCCCGAAGCTGATCAGGACAGGGTGTCCCGTCCTGGGACAGACGTGACCCCCAGCGGTCTCCTCTGGCACATGGCCTGGTGCCCGCTACTGCAGGGCATGGCTCGGATGTGCTGTGATGTGAGACGGTCGGTGCGACAGACGGCCATCACGTACCTGCAGCGCGCCCTGTTGGCCCACGGTCTGCAGAGTCTCAGTGCACAGGAGTGGGAGGCCTGCTTCCTGGAGGTAAGCGAACAGCGTCTACATTTTGTCTGTACTAGGAATACGCATGCGCAGTGTCTATGCCTCGCGCACGATCACAATCTGTAATCTGTAGCAGTAGGCGTGGTTTCCTGTGGAAGAAAAACGAAGGTGCGAAGGTCAGTGCAGCGTGCGAAGTTTAGTTGTTCGAAGTTGTGCGAAGTTGCTGAGGTTGAAGATGGCTAAGCGTTGCCAGGAAGAATACGAAGACGTTAACGAGGTTCTACACCCTTCGACACTGTCAACACTCTACTATATGTACGTACCATGGCCTAGACTAAACGTTTGTCTTACTTGTCTCCGCTAAACTCTCCTCGTATACATCGCTTCTTCGTCAATCTGTCAGACTCTCTCTCCTTTGCCTTACTCTCTTCTGAGGCGGTGTCCCTTTTCCCTGTATAGATCGCTTCTTTCGTAACTCTGCATTCCGCACGCGCAGTACATGCACGTGGCTATCAGGACCACAGAAACCGCAGCGATGCAACCGCCCCCTGCCCCGTGCAATTAAAGTGTGACGGATATATATACGTATATATATATATATATATATATATATATATATATACAGACGCGATGTGACTACGCTGCACGATTAGTTGCCTCGCGCTAAGGCGCTCGGCAATTAGTAGCACATTTGTGCCAAATCTGAACAAAACAGACCATGCATTGCCGGTTAGCTCCTTTCTGAGTGCAAGATGCTTTTCAAATGTAAAACGTCAATTAAAGTGTTACTTTCTTCGTCCAAACAACATTACGGCAAGGTCACAGTCCGGTTGGGGCCAGTGCTGCCTGGAATACCAGTTTTTGATCTCTTACAGTGTGTAGAAGGCCTGGGAACAAAGCTAGACATTTTGTTCTGTGCTGTGTATCTTGGGCTAGCAATGAGATATGAAGCTGTGATTTGAACCATTGTGATCTGCATGAATAGGGCATTCCAATGATGCCAATTTTGCTGTCGGTTGAATTTTGACCCAAAATCATGAAAAACCATGGATTATAGCCTTTGGTCGAGTGCGATTTTTGACAAAAATGTGACCGATAATAAAAACCAATTTTAGGACATCATTTGAAAGCTGTTTTCATGCTGATCACAATGGCACAATCCCCAGCTTCATATCTCATTCACACACCAAGATATGATGTGTCTTTCATTTGACACTTGGAGGAGCCAATGGTTTGGGCTATGTACTATACTAGGTATCTCGGGCTAAGAATGAGATATGAAGCTGGGGTTTGCACCATTGTGATCAGCATGAATGGAGCTTTCAAATGATGTTCGTTTTGCTGTCAGTTGAATTTTGACCCAAAATCATGAAAAACCATGGATTATAGCCTTTGGTCGAGTGCGATTTTTTGGCAAAAACGTGACTAAGATTAAAAATCATTTTAAGGATATCATTATGCTGATCACAATGGCACATTTCCCAGCTTCATATCTCATTCACATACCTAGTGTCGGTCACCCTATACTGCATCCAATAGTAATACACACGCACACGCACACGCACACGCACACACACACACACACCACTTGCGCACTCATACAGGTGTTTTTCCCGATGCTGTCTCGTCTGCTGGAAGACATCGCTACTTGCGACCATGTTGGTCTGGAGGAGACCCGGGTCAGGGCCTCCAACCTCCTCTGTAAGGTACGCTACTAGCGACCATGTTGGTCTGGAGGAGAGTACGGATGGCTGCTTACCAGAGAAGTAAACAAACGACAAACTAGTATCACGGATGCCAAATTACACCGGCAGTCCAGGGATTATCCAGGGACTGCCTGGGGGGGACTGTTGCTGGGGCTGTTCTGCCATACCAGAAGTGTTTGGTACGGCACACGGCAGGATTGGACATGTACTAGTTCCCTCTTCCAGGTATGTTTGTTCCCTGCACATACCTGGAAGAGGGAACTAGTGCTGGTGTTTGCACTACGTAAGAAGACATGCCCACTATTTCCCCCCACAAGAAACATGAAGCCAGAAACCCTCTTCCAAAGCTTACCATTAATGTAATTGGGTTTGTAAACAATGAGCCTAGTGGTAGGAAGCATTTCAAAAGGCTGCTGGTAGTCAGGTTGCTAGGAAACCCAGAATGTGTGCATAGGTGCAGGAATATTATACCAGACCACCAGTGCAGCCCTGACTAGTCCAGTCTAATACTTCATCATTTAAGTTAAGCTAATGTGACCCCCCCCCCCTCCCTCCTCCTCCTCCCCCCCTCCTCCCTCCTCCCTCCTCCTACCCTCCTCCCTCCTCCCCTCCTCCTCTCCACCTCCTCCCTCCTCCTCTCCCCCCTCCTCCCTTCTCCCTCCCCCCCCCCCCCCCCCCCCCCCCCCAGGTATTCCTGCAGCACCTTCCCTCTCTGTCACAGTTGCAGAACTTCCCGGAGCTGTGGTTGGGCATCCTCGACTTCATGGACAAGTTCCTCCACCTCAACAACTCAGACCTCCTGGTGAGCTCCCAGACCGTGTCACCTGCGGTCTATCACCAGACTACTTTGTCAATCCCTCTCGTGGATGTAGCAGGATATATCCGGGCATGAGACAAATGTAAGGCCTGCAGCACATGTCCTGATCCCACCAGCCAGGGATGGTTTCCCCTAACCAAGTTTGTTCAACAGAAACCTGCTAAACCTGAGGCTTGCACATAATGATATTGGTAATTGGTAAAGAATGTGCTTGGCTTCCTGTGCTGATACTCTGAATGAGGTTGCTAGGCGACCTCTTTCTTTGTACAGCAGCTATCCACTATTGTCTAATTGAGACGATCATGATATGCACCCTCAATTACTAATGTGTTTCATTCTCTCTGGACCTGGAGACAATACCCCCCCCCCCCCCCCCCCCCCCCCCCCCCCCCTCTCAATCACACTCATACTCACACATGTCCATTCTACACACCACACACACACACACACACACACACTCTCTCTCTCACTCTCTCTCTCTCTCTCTCTCTCTCTCTCTCTCTCTCTCTCTCTCTCTCACACACACACACACACACACACACACACACACCACTCTCAGTACGAGGCTATTCCGGAGTCCCTGAAGAACATGCTGCTCGTGATGTCAACACAGGGCATATTCGACATTACTATGAACACCAGCCAATCAGATTCCAGCATTGCTCTGAGTAAGGTAAGCTGAACAAAGTCCCAAGACCTCAAGTGTCAGCCTCGTTCCCAGGTCACGCAGCCTGGGAACGAGGCTGAGTGAGTGTGTGAGCGTAAACAATTTGGAATACATAGCAACATGAATCCTCATCTGACCTGCATAGCCTTGCTAGTCTTTGAAGTAGTGAACTTCTTATCATAATTATGCCAGAGCAGAGTTACTGTCTGCTGATCGAGTTATACAGTGGGGCAAGGCATGAGACATCATACAGATACTAAGCCATCGGTTTCCCTGGCTACAGTTGCACACTTCAAACTCCATCGTATTCCTTTGCAAGTTTATTGTCTGGGCTTTTTTTGTGTAGCCGTGACACCAGCTACTTTGCTCCTCCTCCAGGAGGTTGACTCGGCAAAGCTGTGGAGCATGACATGGACCAGGATAGACCAATTCCTGCCGACGTTCCTGAAGGATCTATTCCCAAGCATCACACCCCCTCCCCCTGCCCCTCCCTCCCAACCTCCTCCATCACCGCAACCACCCTCACAACCGGAACAAGGCGACTCAACCCAGAGACTGAGTGCCCACTCCGAGAGTACCATGGCGTCTGCTCCCATCTCTGTGTCGCAGAGTCCCACGCAGTCACCGGACAGATCCCCACATGCCTCCCCACCGAGCAGTAGCCCAGGTACGATCGTTTTGACTCTGTCAAGCTCCTTCCAACACCTACTGTAATACTACTGCTGCTCAAACAAGAGCTTGTGACTGAACTTTGTGCGCGTGCACTTCCGCCTCAAGTCACGATGGTGTCTCAGTACTTAACCACATGAATGTAATTATGTCGGCATACCAGTAGGCAGCTGTCCTTGCTGACATTGCCGATTTGTTGACTGCAACTAACTGGAGCACTCACAACAGCCTCATTCCCAGGATGCGGCCTGGGAATGAGGCTACACTCACAACAGCCTCGTTCCCAGAACGCGGCCTGGGAATGAGGCTATACTCACAATATCCTCGTTCCCAGGATGCGGCCTGGGAATGACAATATCCTCGTTCCCAGGATGCGGCCTGGGAACAAGGTTACACTCACAATATCCTCGTTCCCAGGACGCGGCCTGGGAACAAGGTTACACTCACAATATCCTCGTTCCCAGGACGCGGCCTGGGAACGAGGTTACACTTACAATATCCTCGTTCCCAGGACGCGGTCTGGGAACGAGGTTACACTCACAACAGCACATAACAATCAAGTTTTGAGGCGAATCACTCGCTCAAATTGAAATAATAGTCACACTCTCTTGCAGGTATTCATATAAATGCTCCATGAATTCCGTCTGTGATTTTACTCAGCCTCTCTCTCTCTCTCTCTCTCTCTCTCTCTCTCTCTCTCTCTCTCTCTCTCTCTCTCTCTGTCTGCAGTCCCTGAGATCCAGGCTGCCGTGGAGGTGGGAACCTTCCCGGTCACCCTCCACCCCCCACTGCCCTCTCTCATGCACCCCCGAGACCCACAAGAAGCTAACCTCCCACCAGAACTAGACACTAGTCAAACTGCCCTCCCCGATCCCTCAAGGGGTCCCCCAGTGTTGCTGCAGCCTACCCCACCCTATGGGTCGTCACTGGACAGTGACTCTCAGTCTAGCAAGATCCAGAACACCACTCCGCAGTTCTCAACTGTGTTTAGCGTTTGATAGGAGATTTTTTATTGTGGTTGTGCAATCATAATATCGTACATCAGTTGCATAATTTATTGTAGCACCTATAAAATCGTTGTTTCAAAGTACAAGCAACTCAGAAAGAGGGATGACAATGTTCTTTTAGGAGTGCACAGGAGCTTATGAGCGCCGTGAAGGCTCCTGGAGTGCACTACATAGCCTCGTTCCCAGGCTCCTCCCCTGATCTCCAGTAGACAGCTCTCATCAGATCAGACCCGGCGCCAGCTACCTGAGTTGTTTGCAGCCGCTGGCAAACAATGCATTGGGGTACATAGCTAGACATGTGCCCATCACAGCACGGGGGGAAAATTTCACCCATCAATTTTCAGAGCTATGTAATTGGTCCGGTCGAGTTAATTGGCCGATTAAAGTATGGTGTGCCATGAATAGAAGCATTACTGTTAGGCAGACTATATAAGCAGAAAAGATAATAAAGGTAGTCATGTAGCTAAACTGAACTCCCAATAAGGAAAGGCCTGCCTGGATTCAACGATTAACGTTATACAGAAAGTACGTGGAATTAATTATGTAATAGTGCACAGAGAAAGCTAATTAATGGCAGTGTAAAATAATGAGCAAAGTAAAGTCTCCTGCCTACTGTCCTGCTACACATCTTCAGTGGGCGTGTCTCAAAGCAGGTGCTTTGGCACATGACTAAATTAGCAATTGTGAGATAAAGTTGAACAATTGTACAACTGTTTGCCAACTACCTGGATGGGAGAAAGCAGAGGGTTGTCATTGGATCTGCGATGTCAGAGTGGAGCAACATCAGGAGGGGTGTTCCTCAAGGTTCCATCCTTGGCCCATTGTTGTTCACCATTTACGTGAACGACCTGCCACTTGCAGTCAAGCGATGCACAGTGAAACAGTACGCTGATGACACTGCCCTTTACTGCTCAAGCAACAGTCCTGCCAGCCTAGAACAAGATCTGACAAGCGACATTGCAGCAGTGTCCAACTGGGTACGCAAGAACAAACTGAGGATCAATGCGAAGTGATACGGCATGGGTGTCTGCTGCATTCCCTCGCTGGCGCTGATCCGAGGCTCCAGCTTCTCTCCAATGGCGCGACATGGTATCCGGTCCCGGGATCGGGAACGTGCACGTGTACGCGTGAACAAAATCTTGGCGTGGTTTAATTTTCGTCGGTGTGCTCGAGCGACGAAAATAAAACAACGCGAAAAATTAAAAGGCGAAGTATATTTAACGCGAAAATTTCCGGATCTACGGTATACCGTCGTGATCGCTATCATGCCCTGACCTGAATGTAAAAAGTTGGTGTTGAAACTCACCTTGGTGGTGGAGATATGAGCGCTTTTGTCTCGCCGTGGCTGCCATTGCTCGAGCGCTCTCTTCGACTTCCGGTGGCAGTACCGTTCTTAGGAAAGGCACACGAAGATTCTGACCACAAGGCCGTGATCGCTGTCGTTCACTGACGCTTACATGCCAAAACTCACCGTGCTGGCGAAGTTGTGAGCGCTGTAACAGTTTCTTGTCTTCTCCTTGGGCCGCCATTGCTGACTCAGCTCAATCGATCGACGTTGACGTCGCGTGGCATGTGCGTTAATTGGAATGAGTTGCAATACCTAGCTTGCGCTACCGTCGAGTCGCAACCGGTTGCAACGCGGCTACCAGGAGTGCGGTTGCCCCTCGATAATTAATCCAATATAATATATATAATGTTTGAGTACTTAGGCTTGGCCTACAGAAATTCTGACTATACCGCCGTGATCGCTATCATGCCCTGACCTGAATGTAAAAAGTTGTTGTTGAAACTCACCTTGGTAGTGGAGATATGAGCGCTTTTGTCTCGCCGTGGCTGCCATTGCTCGAGCGCTCTCTTCGACTTCCGGTGGCAGTACCGTTCTTAGGAAAGGCACACGAAGATTCTGACCACAAGGCCATGATCGCTGTCGTTCACTGACGCTTACATGCCAAAACTCACCGTGCTGGCGAAGTTGTGAGTGCTGTAACAGTTCTCCTTGGGCCGCCATTGCTGACTCAGCTCAATCGATCGACGTTGACGTCGCGTGGCATGTGCGTTAATTGGAATGAGTTGCAATACCTAGCTTGCGCTACCGTCGAGTCGCAACCGGTTGCAATGCGGCTACCAGGAGTGCGGTTGCCCCTCGATAAAGTTTAAACATATAGCGATAAAATTTTAACATAATAGCGAGAGCATAGTAAACTTTACCACTGCCATTTCTACCCCCGAAGATCGCCTGTTAGCGACCTACCTGGACCAGGCCACCAAGGCGACCATGGCGCCTACCCTCAACCATCGGTATGTTGCAAGGTATTATGGCTTAATTAACATATCAGGATGTGCCATAATTGGTAGAAAATGGTTTGCAAAATGTGCCAGTCTGGATGTAAATATTCCTGTTGTTTTTGCAGGAGTGGATTCGCAACCAGCGCAAGACCAACAACCCTCCTCCCTCCTGTGAAAGACTGTACGGTAAGTACTCTCTGCATCATTTTGTAAGATTCATTGCATAACTAGGAGGAATGTTGTTTCCATGGCGACATTCCAAAACGGCACCGGAAGAGGGCTTTGATGGCGTACAATGGTACGCTAATCAAAGTCCCTACTAACGTTCAGACGGCGGTCTGATACTTAGCTAGCATTTGTATGAGTTCGACAAGGGGCCATGTATGACAATTGTATATACCAGGTCAGCTGGCCAATTTATTCTGAGTTATGAAACACTGTAATTCAACAATGGCAGTGTGTGTGTTCCAACTATAATAGGCAGAGTAATTACGTAGTTCACAACACGGTGTAAGCCGCAAGTGTGATATTCCGCAGCTTGACTAGTGACAAGGGCGGATGGCAGGATATCTGCCTGAACAGTCTTGTGCACAAGGAACTTTTATAACAGTCTTGTGCACAAGGAACTTTTATAACAGAGTAGAATCAAGGGCGCATCGAGCCGCCGCGGCGAGAGGGCATGCCACGTTCGTAGTCGGCAAAATGCTGAGTGTTACTTAATCAACTCTTTAGGGCCCAAATTTCTTTCTCTAGGTCATTTTCAGTCTATAGACTCTAGAATTCTATGTTAGCCCTTTAGAGCCCATAGCGCCAAATGTCGTCATAATACTTTCAGCTTCATCATGTGACTTCCGGCAATGTCCTTGGGAGATAGGTTCTGCGACAGCAGAAAGGGCGGGACAGGGGGAGGTTGGTGGGTGCACCTGGAGGGTGCAAACAGCATGGCCGTGTCTGGGCTCCGCGGTAGAAAGGTCTTGGTCGGCACTGGGAGGGCCATTTCCATCGTTTTTGGCATAAATGGGGTCAGAAAGTAGCCAGCATACATCGTACGTTTTTCAGCTACAGCGGGTTGCCATTTCTCGGGAGGCTTGATTGCAAGTCCGTTAATTGGTGCGTGTGGTTAAGTCAGTATACACTTAGTGTAGCTGAAAGTACCTGTGTGAGCAGTTTCGAGGCCAGCAACGCCAGGGAACAGAAATTAGGGTATGTTTAAGTGTTCTATAGATAGTGCCGACCAAGACCTCTCTACCGCGGAGCCCAGACACGGCCATGCTGTTTGCACCCTCCAGGTGCACCCACCCACCTCCCCCTGTCCCGCCCTTTCTGCTGTCGCAGAACCTATCTCCCAAGGACATTGCCAGAAGTCACATGATGAAGCTGAAAGTATTATGACGACATTTGGCGCTATGGGCTCTAAAGGGCTAACATAGAATTCTAAATTTTGACTGTATAAGCATGTGATCCGCAGACGCGCGCCAGCCTTATGCGGTCACCTACCGCCACGTTGGGAGTAGTCCTCTCTCAGGCATTGTCGAAGCAACTGGAGTTGCAGCTGCTCCACAGCAGCACCGTGTGAGCTCCTATCATCCCCCCCTCCAACTTACGCAACAGCAAACGTCGAGCTGTTGTCGAGAGTGGCGAATGTTGGGCTTCCGAATCTGGCCTGCTACACTGGTCGGAGAGGGGGTACCCAGACTAGAGATTGTCTTTCTTCGCTTGGATGCGTTTCTATACCGAAATTGGTAGCACTCGTCTTCCTTGCTGCCATCTCCCGGGAAAATGTTCCGTCGAACATCCGTAACCATACCGTGCACGCAATTTCACGTGCTTAACCGGAAACGTTATTTTTAGTAACACTCAGCACTATGCCATCTATAAGTGCGCTATAGGAAGTTGCAAGCCCTCTCACCCGCCGCCTTCAGCGGTGAAGCCCTCTCACCCGCCGCCTTCAGCGGTGAAGCCCTCTCACCCGCCGCCTTCAGTGGTTTGATGCACCCTTTGTAGAATCAGGGCTAGATGCCAGATCAGAGATAACTCAAAGAGGAATTAGGGGCATAATACATATCATTGTTCAGTGCACAATGTCATGTTCTGCTGTGGAGCTTTAGGTCGTTACTCTAGAATCTCGGCTCACACGAAGGAGATACAATTCTTGCACAGCGCACACCTACCAGGAAGGGAAAACAGGTGATTCAGGTCCTGTAGTGGATAAAGCTCTGGTGCTAGGTAATGATTTGCATAGCTGTTGGGGCAGCACTGTGGCAAAAAATGAAGCAGATCGTGTTGCTGTTTAGCCTACTGACATTCTTACCCGTAGTTCGTCGTAACTGGACTTCGTAGTGCAGCTTCCACAGAACTGCAGTCTTTGGTCTCTCTAACTACAGTGTTCTCGCCAGAAATTTGTTTAAGGTACGAAACGTGTGTACAGCGATCTTCGAAACCAAGTTGATGGATAAATGGGCAGCATCAAAGCGTACACAAGTTTCAGCAATAGTTTGCATCAAACTGCTCCCTCTGCTTGAAAATGCCCTAAAACTCAATTTTAAGGCCCTCTACTAAAACTGAAAATTTGGACCCTCTCCAAGGCCCCACCCACACTCTGACCCCATCATCAATACACACACAAAACAGGCCCAAAAACTACACATGGATTTACCACCTGCTCTCCTCAGTTGCAGGCTACAGCCCAAAACTTGCTGCCGCCCTCAAGGCTTTCAAATAAAAAATTCCACTCACACCAACTAAAACCGACTAAAGGCAAGGCCAGTTTCCAAAAGGTCAACCTACCCCCTGCAAAACTAGGTATGCTTTTTCCACATTCACCTCTCGGTTACAGAGTTTTGGCCACACATCTACTCCCTCTCACCAGCCCAGTCCAGCTACCAAACCAACCAAATTCACCCTAACACGAAAATGGGCGGGGCCTGTAATGCCAAAAGGTCAACTCTCTAGAGTACCTTGGCCAGGGAGCTTTTGGATGCTGTTCACTTTCCAGGCTGTTCTTCAGCCACTTCAGCAGACCCACAAACATTCCTGCTCATTCCACCTAGCTAAAGTGTTCTAACAAACCTCAAAGTACCGCACGGGTGGAGCCGATAACTGAGCTAGCTGTCTGGTTATCGCGCTGTTCGACCAGCTGCTAAAACTCGACTGTTGTCTTGCCATATGCGGAGGACCATCGCTACTTACTTCATTGCTGGAGAGGGAGAGCAACAGTAAGTCGAAACAGAAGCATTATTGCAAGTAAGTGTATACTGACGGTGAGATAAGGCTTTTTAGCTTTACCGTTCGATCGACTTGCAATGGCGGACTTGTTTCTGCCCTTAACCCATTGCACCCCGTAGCAGGCAAATGAGCCCGGAGGATACCCATAAGCCCATAAGAATTATATAGGCGTTAATACTTTGTACATGTTCTTCTGCTTCTTTAAGTTGTTTGCAGTAGTAGGTAATGAGTTAACAGCCTCCAGCTCAGATGCTTGGCTAATTCTGTAGTTATACAGAGGGGGACGACTGACAAGTCTCCAGGAGCAGTGCTAGTCGAAGCCCGTCTGTCACCGCGAAGTGGGAAGCCATAGTATGAAAGGATGCTAATTCTGCTCGTTTATGCGCTACGGACCCTAAAGTGTGCACAATTGCTGGCAATATATGCACTCAAATAACAAAGTGAGATTTTCAACACCACTGCTGAAGTCGTTTTTTGTGACTTTGCGTTGACTGCTTGCAATTGGGAGCTATAGGGTGCGTTGACCATGCTTACTGTACATTAGTGTGGAATACATAGAATTCTTGTTCTGGCAAAACCTGTTGTCATGGTGAGGATTGGTTGCTGGTGGTCTACAGCCTCCTCACAATGGGTCCACAGAAGTAAGGGTTTACGCACTCTGCAGCTTGCTGCTTGTTGAGCCACCTTCCAAATACTGTGACACTGTAGATCAGTCAGCAGAGGTTTGGCTTGAACGACACCTCGGACCAAAGCAGAAAAGTTTCAACAACACAGTATACAATAATTTTGCTATTTGTAATACTAACAAAATACGTAAAACTACCTTGATCAAGGCATGTCCTGACCTTCCTTCAAATGCCCAGTAATCTCCTGTAGAGCAGACCTTTTTTTTTTCTATGGAAATTTCTGCAACAGCAAGGGATACAGGAATAATGAGTACCCACAAGACACACAAAAACAGACACACGGTTGTGAATCTAAGGTACGTAGAGTGAGGAAGTAAGTCCTCTTCAAAAGCCAGTAGGAGGTCTCTCACCCGCACCTTCAGTGAGGGAGTGGTCATATTCGTTACGTAACTAGGTAAAGCGTTCCATGCACAGATAGTGTGAGGCACAAATGAATAAAGGAAGGAGTTGGTATGAGCAAAAGGTTGACGATACATGTACGGTTTAACCTGACGTGTTCATGGTTGCAAAAATGTTGGAGGGGGAAAAAAATGACTCGTGTACAATCTTAAACAGTAATGAGGGTCTGTCTCCTCGTTGAAAGGTCAGGAAGTTGGAAGGTGTCCAGTAGGTCCTCATAGGTCATGTAATACATGTAGCTCTTGCTACACTGATATCCTGAGGGCAAACTTCTGGACTCCCTCCAGGAGTTTGATAGAAGAGGAGGAAAAAAGATAGACGGCAGTAGGTGAAACCATGGAGAGCATGCAGCAACCTAGATCAGTAGGGAGAAGGATGGAGTTGGGAGGGAAGGGAGGAGGGGAAGGAGAGGTGGGAGAATGGGAGCAGGGATCACTGCCAGCGTCTGTTGCTTCCCTCACCATGTCAGACATCCTGTGAGGGAGGGTGGACTGGTCCATGTCTATAGCTAGAAGGAGGCTTGTCAGCAGGGAGATATTGGGATACAGTGGCTTGCTCCGACCTAGTGGGACGGGAGAGAGAACGCTAACAGGGACATCAACATGCTAGCTGTGCTCCACATGGCATCGAACAGACAGACAACACGATCACACACACACGTACACCTACCGGAAAGCAACCTCCACTGCCTCCTCATCTGTCCTCTCCAGGTCGGTCTGGTCACCACTCTCTGCAGCACTCAACCAGCGCTGTAGCTTCCAATTCCACCTGCACATGCCTGTTATGAGGGAGTGAGGGTGTAGGGGTGAGAGGTTCGGTGGAATTGTAGTGCCTGTTGGCCAGCTCCAGCATAGAAATCTGCAGGAAGAGTATTTGACTATATATAAAGTAGCAGTTCTTACGCAAAAATGTAAACACATAATAATTATTATACTTGCAGTTCCTGTATTTCGGATTCAGAAGAAGTCACTCTGGTTGTGTCGTGGAGGACATGGGAGTCGAATCTTTGTGAATGGTGAAATAGTTGGCTGTACAGTGAAGCACACTGTACAGCTGAACTGACCCATACTTAAAGCAAAGCCACCCGCTGCATGCAACTTGTAGAAGTGAGGTGGTAGCCGGATGCAAACTATTGTGGGGGGTCTGGGAGATCATGTTTGTAAAGGTATGGAGCTAGGACATGCGTACGAAAAAAAGTGATACGCTGACTCGATAGTAACACCTGTGTTAGTTACGTCGGCCAAACAGCAATTCAATACCTACCTGTACCACTCACAGACCTTAAAAGCATGGACTGTTGCCACATACATATATATTTTGTGCAAACCCTAGTTGCCTGAAAACAACACCATCGACACGTTATGTAAAGGTGGCAATGTGCAGGCACATACGAACTTTTCCCGCTGTACGGTGTTATGATTGTAATATTATCACAGAGAATATGCACAATCTGGCAACATATCGGACTTGAAGGGACTGTCGATGGTCTGCATTCAAAGAATGGCAGTTATACTTCGTCCATACCAGGAATTATAGGGTGTGGTATACAGATGATCCGTTAATCATGTTTCATGGATTGGCTGTTGTAGGTTGAGGTTTGCTGGAGATCCACCTTCTCAGTCTGTAGCTTATATACATGTAACCACTGCTGAAGTCCTGTTTGGTTAGTGACTTCGCAGACCAAAGTTGAAGTGGAAGACTGTTTTGTGACCGAAAATTTATCAAGCAATTTTGTAACTCGTTGCCCCAATCCCAACCTGTGACTAGCCAGGTGGATCCTCACCTGTGATGTCAGAGTGCCGAGGATGTTGGGGTTTGGGCGGGCCCAGGATGTTGGGGTTTGATCAAGCCGAGGATGTTGGGCCGAGGATATTGGGGTTTGGTCATGCTGGCAATTCATAAATAATTCTTAATACAATAGCATGACCAAGTCTGGGTTGCTATCTCTGGAGGGGTCAGTGGGGGTCTCTCGGGAGCGAGGCCCGGAGGACTGGTAGGAAGGTGGTTTGGGCGTCTCAATCCATTGAAGCCGCAAGGAGGGGTTCATAGAGGGGTGGACAGGAGATGGGTCAGAGGGGTGGAGGGGTCAGTGGGGGTGGAGGACAGAAGCTGAGCAGTGGGAGAAGGGGGTGGGAAGAGAGGAGTGGGATGGGAGGGAACATCCCAGCAGTCATATAATCACATGATCAGATCCTTGTTTTGGGCTGTGATTTCATTCTTCACATCCTCCAACTGCACCAGGCTGTGGTGTTACTGTTGCTGGAGGCTGCAATACCTTTCGAGCCTATGCTGGATATCGTAGTTCTCCCTCGCTGCCTCCTCTAAATCAACCTTCAGCCCCTCCAGCTCCAGCAAGCAGTGCTGGGTGCTGGTCCTGCAAGAAGGAAAAGCAAATTAAGAACATCACAGTGATAAAATTGAAAGGCTCCTGTATATTACGATAATTGAAAGGCTCCTGTATATTATGATATTGAGTGAGGTGTGTTAAAAAAATCATACACCACCCTAGCAGATCTTTTGCCCTCAAACATCCTAGTGAGTGGACCTGGATGTATATATCACCTTTAGCCGATATTTCTGACATTCTGGGACCCCGTGTTGTTTACGATGGTGCTTACCTAAGGCACAGTGTAGACTAGAAAAAAAAAACCGTCATTAAATTACAGGAGTAGAAGTGGGACTTGTTAAAAGTCCGTGATGGAAGTACACACACAAATAAAGAATTGACGGATACATGGGTTCAACCTCTGAATGTACAAGTAGAAATTTCCACTGTAGTCACATGTTCCTCAAATTTCTGTATAGTCACATGTTCTTGTAGCAACATACTAACACTATGTTTTGATCCCCTAGGCTCACCTTATGTGTTTTTGTTTTCTATACAAAACCACTAATTAGCTTGTGACGGAAGTACGATTAAACCGTGACGGAAGTACATGTCTGTTTTAGGCAGAAATTCCTTTTCAAAGAGGAAGAAATTCCTTTTCAAAGGAACTTACTATGACAATGTTCACAATCACAATGTTTATCATTAGCCTTCTAGCTAATTCATGTCAAAAAACACTAAAGGTAAACTGTCCACGATGACCAGCAGTCATGTGGTGCCACTGCTGGAGTCATAATAGTCATAAAATCGGACAGTCTTCCCGGGGATGTTAGCATGTGGTTGAGTGGTAGCATGCAGTGCAATAGACCACTTTCTATATGATGTCATCAATTGGTGAGGTTCTTTTGGGGACTTGGATGAAGGTACATGTAGTTGGGGCTTCTCAATATGTAGGTGTAGGAACGGATGATCCGATAATATTATTAGTGATGGTAGCAGTGGTAGTGATGGTAGCAGTGGTAGTGATGGTAGCAGTGGTAGTGATGGTAGCAGTGGTAGTGATGGTAGCAGTGGCTAGTGATGGTAGCAGTGGTAGTGATGGTAGCAGTGGCTAGTGATGGTAGCAGTGGTAGTGATGGTAGCAGTGGTAGTGATGGTAGCAGTGGTAGTGATGGTAGCAGTGGCTAGTGATGGTAGCAGTGGTAGTGATGGTAGCTGTGGCTAGTGATGGTAGCAGTGGTAGTGATGGTAGCAGTGGTAGTGATGGTAGCAGTGGCTAGTGATGGTAGCAGTGGTAGTGATGGTAGCAGTGGTAGTGATGGTAGCAGTGGCTAGTGATGGTAGCAGTGGTAGTGATGGTAGCAGTGGCTAGTGATGGTAGCAGTGGTAGTGATGGTAGCAGTGGCTAGTGATGGTAGCAGTGGTTAGTGATGGTAGCAGTGGCTAGTGATGGTAGCAGTGGTAGTGATGGTAGCAGTGGTAGTGATGGTAGCAGTGGCTAGTGATGGTAGCAGTGGCTAGTGATGGTAGCAGTGGTAGTGATGGTAGCAGTGGTAGTGATGGTAGCAGTGGTAGTGATGGTAGCAGTGGTAGTGATGGTAGCAGTGGCTAGTGATGGTAGCAGTGGCTAGTGATGGTAGCAGTGGTAGTGATGGTAGCAGTGGCAGTGGTAGTGATGGTAGCAGTGGCTAGTGATGGTAGCAGTGGCTAGTGATGGTAGCAGTGGCTAGTGATGGTAGCAGTGGCTAGTGATGGTAGCAGTGGTAGTGATGGTAGCAGTGGCTAGTGATGGTAGCAGTGGTAGTGATGGTAGCAGTGGCTAGTGATGGTAGCAGTGGTAGTGATGGTAGCAGTGGCTAGTGATGGTAGCAGTGGCTAGTGATGGTAGCAGTGGTAGTGATGGTAGCTGTGGCTAGTGATGGTAGCAGTGGTAGTGATGGTAGCAGTGGTAGTGATGGTAGCAGTGGCTAGTGATGGTAGCAGTGGTAGTGATGGTAGCAGTGGTAGTGATGGTAGCAGTGGCTAGTGATGGTAGCAGTGGTAGTGATGGTAGCAGTGGCTAGTGATGGTAGCAGTGGTAGTGATGGTAGCAGTGGCTAGTGATGGTAGCAGTGGTTAGTGATGGTAGCAGTGGCTAGTGATGGTAGCAGTGGTAGTGATGGTAGCAGTGGTAGTGATGGTAGCAGTGGCTAGTGATGGTAGCAGTGGCTAGTGATGGTAGCAGTGGTAGTGATGGTAGCAGTGGTAGTGATGGTAGCAGTGGTAGTGATGGTAGCAGTGGTAGTGATGGTAGCAGTGGCTAGTGATGGTAGCAGTGGCTAGTGATGGTAGCAGTGGTAGTGATGGTAGCAGTGGTAGTGATGGTAGCAGTGGTAGTGATGGTAGCAGTGGTAGTGATGGTAGCAGTGGCTAGTGATGGTAGCAGTGGTTAGTGATGGTAGCAGTGGCTAGTGATGGTAGCAGTGGTAGTGATGGTAGCAGTGGTTAGTGATGGTAGCAGTGGCTAGTGATGGTAGCAGTGGTAGTGATGGTAGCAGTGGCTAGTGATGGTAGCAGTGGCTAGTGATGGTAGCAGTGGCTAGTGATGGTAGCAGTGGTAGTGATGGTAGCAGTGGCTAGTGATGGTAGCAGTGGTTAGTGATGGTAGCAGTGGCTAGTGATGGTAGCAGTGGTAGTGATGGTAGCAGTGGTAGTGATGGTAGCAGTGGCTAGTGATGGTAGCAGTGGCTAGTGATGGTAGCAGTGGCTAGTGATGGTAGCAGTGGCTAGTGATGGTAGCAGTGGTAGTGATGGTAGCAGTGGTAGTGATGGTAGCAGTGGCTAGTGATGGTAGCAGTGGCTAGTGATGGTAGCAGTGGTAGTGATGGTAGCAGTGGTTAGTGATGGTAGCAGTGGCTAGTGATGGTAGCAGTGGTAGTGATGGTAGCAGTGGTAGTGATGGTAGCAGTGGCTAGTGATGGTAGCAGTGGCTAGTGATGGTAGCAGTGGCTAGTGATGGTAGCAGTGGTAGTGATGGTAGCAGTGGCTAGTGATGGTAGCAGTGGTAGTGATGGTAGCAGTGGCTAGTGATGGTAGCAGTGGTAGTGATGGTAGCAGTGGCTAGTGATGGTAGCAGTGGTAGTGATGGTAGCAGTGGCTAGTGATGGTAGCAGTGGTAGTGATGGTAGCAGTGGCTAGTGATGGTAGCAGTGGTAGTGATGGTAGCAGTGGCTAGTGATGGTAGCAGTGGCTAGTGATGGTAGCAGTGGCTAGTGATTGTAGCAGTGGTAGTGATGGTAGCAGTGGCTAGTGATGGTAGCAGTGGCTAGTGATGGTAGCAGTGGCTAGTGATGGTAGCAGTGGCTAGTGATGGTAGCAGTGGTAGTGATGGTAGCAGTGGCTAGTGATGGTAGCAGTGGTAGTGATGGTAGCAGTGGCTAGTGATGGTAGCAGTGGTAGTGATGGTAGCAGTGGCTAGTGATGGTAGCAGTGGTAGTGATGGTAGCAGTGGCTAGTGATGGTAGCAGTGGCTAGTGATGGTAGCAGTGGCTAGTGATTGTAGCAGTGGTAGTGATGGTAGCAGTGGCTAGTGATGGTAGCAGTGGCTAGTGATGGTAGCAGTGGTAGTGATGGTAGCAGTGGCTAGTGATGGTAGCAGTGGCTAGTGATGGTAGCAGTGGTAGTGATGGTAGCAGTGGCTAGTGATGGTAGCAGTGGTAGTGATGGTAGCAGTGGCTAGTGATGGTAGCAGTGGTAGTGATGGTAGCAGTGGTAGTGATGGTAGCAGTGGCTAGTGATGGTAGCAGTGGCTAGTGATGGTAGCAGTGGCTCACCGATTTCTGTCTTGGGAAGTAACCTACATTCATGAGGAGCGTTCCTCTCGTTGAAGAGAAGGAAGAAAAGGCCCCACTTCCTGAATGTTGTATGAGGCATAACCGGCAAAGCACATGCGCGCGCTGGATAACGACAGTTGTAGGCTTGTTGCCCATGCAAAACAAGAAGTGCTGTTGCCATTACCAACACACAAGTTTCACCCATCCTCTCACCTTGACACCTGTTCCTCCAGGTCGAGTACCTGTTCCTCCAGGTTTGTGATGATCTTGTGGTTGTATCAACTGGTAACCTGGAGCTGCTGCTACAAAATCTCCCATTACTCCAGACAGGAAGTAGCTATACAACTGCTGGTGGGCTGAGGACCTTTCTGAGAAATGTACTTGTGCCTGGAGAGCACTTGGAGTGTTATGCTGCCTCCCTATGTAAACACCTGATAAACAACTACTAGGCCCCACTTCCTTCGTGCAGTCTCGTGCTCCCCGGACTTGGTCCTTCCTTCATGCTCCCCGGACTTGGTCCTTCCTTCATGCTCCCCGGACTTGGTCCTTCCTTCATGCTTCCCGGACTTGGTCCTTCCTTCATGCTCCCCGGACTTGGTCCTTCCTTCATGCTCCCCAGACTTGGTCCTTCCTTCATGCTCCCCGGACTTGGTCCTTCCTTCATGCTCCCCAGACTTGGTCCTTCCTTCATGCTCCCCGGACTTGGTCCTTCCTTCATGCTCCCCGGACTTGGTCCTTCCTTCATGCTCCCCGGACTTGGTCCTTCCTTCATGCTCCCCGGACTTGGTCCTTCCTTCATGCTTCCCGGACTTGGTCCTTCCTTCATGCTCCCCAGACTTGGTCCTTCCTTCATGCTCCCCGGACTTGGTCCTTCCTTCATGCTCCCCGGACTTGGTCCTTCCTTCATGCTCCCCGGACTTGGTCCTTCCTTCATGCTCCCCGGACTTGGTCCTTCCTGCATGCTCCCCGGACTTGATCCTTCCTTCATGCTTCCCGGACTTGGTCCTTCCTTCATGCTCCCCGGACTTGGTCCTTCCTTCATGCTCCCCGGACTTGGTCCTTCCTTCATGCTCTCCGGACTTGGTCCTTCCTTCATGCTCCCCGGACTTGGTCCTTCCTTCATGCTCCCCGGACTTGGTCCTTCCTTCATGCTCCCCGGACTTGGTCCTTCCTTCATGCTCCCCGGACTTGGTCCTTCCTTCATGCTTCCCTCACCACTGCCGTCCATTTTAGCAATTTCGTGTAATTATCATCCACTTCCGGGGGATTGCTACAAGACAGGGGGGAAAGGGGTGAAGGGGGAGAGAGACCAGACAATTGACATTTCACATGTACACTCACTGTGTGTACACTTGTACTTAACATTACTAGTTGCTATGGTTTTGTTTAGGTATGGTAATGATGATCTTGTTTCCTGTAATGGGAGGAAGGCCGGGAGACTTCGATGAAGGTACATAGTTGGGGCGTCTTGTTTCCTGTAAGGCTATATACCACCGCCAGCCGCTCATTGTGTGCTCTGTTTACTTCTTTTGCTGTAAGGAGGCTCTGCGCGTCTGTTGATATATTACCTGCATGCATGATTGTAGTGTCTCAATTGTTCTCGTGTTGAATCTCTGACTCCGGTAACGCCACTGCAGTTTGCTCTACGTAGCTAGCCAACCAAGTCCAACTACTGTGCATTAACTTAAGTAATAACAATATGAGCTTCAACTGTTTTTGACTCATAGGTTTGACAATGAATAATAGATTCATGGCTTTGTTTACATGGCGACACCCCAGAAATGTGGCCGGGACTATTTCATGGAACGGAACACTTGACGCGGAACAGCTATGCAAGTCCTCACTGCACAGTTTAAACTCCACAAACTGCATACCACTGGATAGAGTGCGACGAGCTCTACACGCTGGTACCCTTTTTGCTGGAATAGGACTGGGATCAGCTTTAGCTATTTTAAGGTTGCATGTGCATGCAGAGGTTTCTTTTTTTTGAAAAACCAGGCCTACAATACCGAAACTGTGTCAGAGTATCTTGGCCAGAGAACTGCGGGATGCCACTCACCTTGGCCAGAGAACAGTGAGATGCCACTCATCTTGGCCAGAGAACTGTCGGATGCCACTCATCTCCCTGGTTGCATGCACAGGAAAAACTACCTCTAAATACGGGACAAGAAAGGCACCGTCATCGTCTCTGTGATCGTACTGTCGGCTCGCCCATTCGAGTCCATAGTGAGACTACTTCACTTTTGGAATAGTACACACACCTGCGGTAAAATGTATACGTATACTACAGATCGCACATGTTGTGAACGTTAGGATGTATTAGTTGGAAATCCCTCTTAAAGAAATCTGAGTTCAGCTGTCGTGTTGAACCATGTAAATCTGACAGTTCAGCTGTCGTGTTGAACCATGTAAATCTGACAGAACCATGTAAATCTGACAGTTCAGCTGTCGTGTTGAACCATGTAAATCTGACAGTTCAGCTGTCGTGTTGAACCATGTAAATCTGAGTTCAGCTGTCGTGTTGAACCATGTAAATCTGAGTTCAGCTGTCGTGTTGAACCTGACAGTTCAGCTGTCGTGTTGAACCATGTAAATCTGACAGTTCAGCTGTCGTGTTGAACCGTGTAAATCTGAACACGTACAGACCTACTACGTACAGTCCACACTCGCTGGTTTACAACAAACTGTGCACCACGCATGATAAACAGACTGTTCTCCCTTTGTCGTACACTTTCTACACCATGGGAAGGACTCCTCTATGCCATTCAAGGAACATCTTCGATGTTGTTTCACGCTCTTCCGCTGTTTTGAGGAACTTGTTGATGTTGTGGTAATCTCATCACTTTCGAACGTTTCAGGATACGAATCATATTAATTTGCTCTCGGGCTGGCTCCCTTGCATGTTTCCTTCCTGCCATTTTTGCCATGAGGTGTAGTACTCAAAGTTATGCGCATGCGTATGAATATTATCAGACATAACTGTGACTTAATCTGTCTGACATCAAAACTCCAGTCCAGAATGTGACCAACTCGGATATGTTCACAACACTGAATATATTGAGTAGGACTTGTGAGACCACATTGGCTACCCTTCAAGTGTTTTTCTATATTTTGCCAACAGACAGACAGACAGACAGACAGACATATGCATGCAGGGTCATTTTTTTGATTGATTGATTGATTGATTGATTGATTGATTGATGGATTGTCTAACTGATGTGATGTTATCTCTTTGTACCTGCAGGGATCGGATTGGTCTGTTCTGGTCGGACCTCTCGGATCATCCTCACCTCTCACAAGCACAGGTAATCACAGCTAATGAACATTCCAAAGGATGTGTGTATAGACTGTGTGGTAAGGGCCGTCTCTGTACGGTGGACTGGACTCGGGACTGGGCTGTGGGACTGGACTCAGAGAACGTATCGATATTGTGCTGCACAGAACGTGTATATATAGCTGAAGAATGATTTGGTGATGCCAGCAATGGCACTTCGGCTAAAACATGTTCTCAGGAAATCTTTATTCCAAATTGCAATATTCTGGCCAAGTTTGGGATGAGATGCCCCTATTCCATGCCACCTGCAGTAGTAGCCCCATTACCAGCTGTCCCTATTCCATGCCACCTGCAGTAGTAGCCCCATTACCAGCTGTCCCCATGCCACCTGCAGTAGTAGCCCCATTACCAGCTGTCCCCATTCCATGCCACCTGCAGTAGTAGCCCCATTACCAGCTGTCCCCATTCCATGCCACCTGCAGTAGTAGTCCCATTACCGGACCACTGAACATTGGTTGTCTTCACAGATTCCAATTGGTAAAATATACCAGTTTATGAGGGAGCCTTTCAATGCCCTGCATTCTCCTAGTAATTCTCCATGTGGTGCTGTGCTAACCATGTGTGCTGTGCTGTCATTTCAGGAATGTGAAGTCAAAGAGGGTGGGCTAGCGGAGGTGGGGAAGCTAGTCCACCTCATTTCCCTGTTCAGACTCAACAACAAGCCAGAGCAAGTGAGTCCTTTGCATGGAGTGGACGGTTACTACCACACGTGTGTGCACAGTATGTCAGAGCACTGATCTCGAGTTCTGTTTACTACCTCCTTCCCTCCTCCCCCTCCCTCCTCTCCCTCCCTCCTCCCCCTCCCTCCTCTCCCTCCCTCCTCCCCCTCCCTCCTCTCCCTCCCTCGTCTTCCTCCTTTCCTCTCTCCCTCCTCCCCCCCCCCCCCCCCCCCCCCCCCCCCCTCCTCCTCTCCTCAACTCTACTCCACCCTAGGTGCAGAGGCTGAACCTTTGCCACCTCCAAACTTTGCTGGAGAGGGAGGCCATCAACGGGAGGGTAGATGAGACTGGCTACCTACACCGGCATCTTCCATACGTGGTTGACCCTCCCCACTCCACCTCCTTCCCCACTCCACCTCCTCTTTCCCCACTCCACCTCCTCCAGCAGAAGTTGCTCCGGCAGGATGGGCTGGATGGGCTGGAGACACACACCATGGAGCTGGAGGTGGCAGGCCAGCCGTGTGTGTGAGCTAACACAGTCTCCTGTACACTAGCTACTCACATGCAACCATTACCCTGAGTTGCCTCCCTGCAGTGCAAGAGGAAGAGACTAGATGTATTGAACTTACTCACAAAGTCTGGAAACTGGTGAGTAGGCAGTCACCAGCTGGTGTTGTACTATTGCTCATTGCAGTCTTGTGCTAGTCTTTGTAGGCATGGCATGTTTCACTCCCCACTCCACCACCTCCTTCCCCACTCCACCTCCTCCTTCCCCTCTTCCCAATCCCACTTTCTCCTCCCTCAGTTCAGTTCATTTTGATTAATCCAGGAATGCCACATCTCCAATGCAGAAGGTTTTCATGCAGGTCCTGGGCCCCATTAACAAGGGATGGTGATGACATCATCACTGAACTCGCTTAAGTTACCATAAAATGACATATAGTTCAGACATTAGTTTCTGGAAGGTAAAATTTGTTTTATTAAGGCGAACCATCCTTCAACAGAAAACCAAGGGCTTTAGTGGGATTCGAACTCGGGACAGAGCCTGAGTTTCACTCTACCAGTAGACCATCATGCACCCTCCCCTTTGTCCCCCTCTTCCCAATCTACTTTCTCCGCCCTCACCCTTCCCTTCCTCCCCTTCTTCGCAATCCCACTTTCTCCTCCCTCGCCCCCTCCCTTTCAACTCCCTTTCCCCTGCCCTCACAGGAGAGCTGTGTCAACACCCTCAAGGGCGAACTTCAAGCAATGCAGTTTGCAATGTCTGCGGATGGGAGGGAAGAGGAAGAGAGAAAACTACTCTCTGAAAAGCAGGTACTCATCTCTCATCGTCATGGAGTTACGAGCATGGTCTTAATAGAGTATGCACTGTACATCACCTTCTCCATGCACAACTGCACTCTGTAGGAGATCACCGGAAACCTTGAAGCACAAATACTCGACCTGGAGGAACAGGTCCTCGACCTGGAGGTACAAGTGTTTAGGTGAGAGGATGGGTGAAACTTGTGCGGCAACAGCACTTCTTGTTTTGCATGGGCAACAAGCCTACAACTGTTGTTACCCCGCACGCACATGTGCGAAGCGGGGTTAAGCAATCGGTTTTGTCTGTCAGTCAGTCGTCTGTCTGTCAGGTGAAAATCTCGCCACATAGACCCTCATAAACCATCGAAATAGAGTCAATCAATAGCAAATAGGAAAAAAAACCTGCTGTATGTGTACCTGACTGAAGTCAAGGCACTTGAGCTTGAGCCATCAATTTCCCTTGCTACCAGGAGTGCGGCTGCTTACATACACACTCCCAACTCCCCTTTGTCTTGTCACTGCAACTTTATTGTCTGGGCTCAAGATATTGTACCTGTCCGCTTTCTTTCTCAGATTACAGTAAGTGAAAGGTTCATGCTTTGCAGGTTCAGAGGTCACACAGTTACTAACTGGGATAATTCACATTCTATCAATAGAATCTGTTGCTATGGCAATGACCACCCATTGGTCACCATGCAGATGTATAGGCTGCATCCCAGTAGAAACGTGTTATTGGTGTAGCCGTGTCACTAGTTACTTTGCTCCTCTTCCAGGAGCTAGGTTGACCTGGCAAAGCTGTGGAGCTGGACCCGGAGAGACCAGTTCCTGCCAGTTAGACTGCCTGCCCTCCCTGATCCCTCAAGAGGTCCTCCAGTGTTGCTGCAGCCTACCCCGCCCTATGGGTCGTCACTGGACAGTGACTCTCAGTCTAGCAATATCCAGAACACCACTCCTCAATTCTGTCCAGTCATGAGCCAAACACTGAACCCAGGAGCTTATGAGCGCCAATTCGCGGCACTCATAAGCTCCTGGTTCAGTGTTTCATAGAATTTCAGTTGTGTGCAATCAGTGGACATTGTGCTGTAATCGTTGTTATTCACTCAAGAGATTTGGCTCATAGAGTATTTTACCCAAAACAGTGCAACACTAGTCATTTCTGTTGTTGTCTCGAGATGGGCACTCAGGCCTGGTTCCGCTTCTCCTTCCTGACAATGTCCTCAATCTGACCCATCAGTGTGTCCATGTAGATTAGGAACAGGGACGCTGTTAGGAGGAGAGGGGAGGGAGGAGAGGGGAGGGGAAGGAGGAGGGGGGAGGAGGGAGGAGAAGGGAGGGAAGGGAGGGAGGGAGGAAAGAGGGAGGAGAGGGGAGGGGAAGGAGGAGGGGGGAGGAGGGAGGAGAGGGGAGGGAGAGGAGAGAGGTAATCTTCTGTAGGCAGCGTGCCACATCAGTACAGAGCTCAGTCTAGCCACCAGCCCCTCTCCGCCTGGCCAGTCAAGCGGGCGCACGGCAAAGCCATGCAGGGCCGCCGAGAAGGGCTGGCTATATGCATAGATATAGCTGGGTTCCGGGCTGGCTATATGCATAGATATAGCTGGGTTCCGGGCTGGCTATATGCATAGATATAGCAGGGTTCTGGGCTGGCTATATGCATACATATAGCTGGGTTCCGGGCTGGCTATATACCTACATACAAATATATTATAGCTGGGTTCCGGGCTGGCTATATACCTACATACAAATATATTATAGCTGGGTTACGGGCTGGCTATATACACAGATATAGCTGGGTTCCGGGCTGGCTATATGCATACATATAGCCTGGTTCCGGTACGTCTATATGCATACATAAAGCTGGGTTCCGGGCTGGCAATATGCATACATAAAGCTGGGTTCCGGGCTGGCTATATGCATAGATATAGCTGGGTTCCGGGCTGGCTATATGCATAGATATAGCTGGGTTCCGGGCTGGCTATATGCATAGATATAGCTGGGTTCCGGGCTGGCAATATGCATATATTTAGCTGGGTTCCGGGCTGGCTATATGCATACATATAGCTGGGTTCTTGGCTGGCTATATGTATACATATAGCCTGGTTCCGGTACTTCTATATGCATACATAAAGCTGGGTTCCGGGCTGGCTATATGCATACATATAGCTGGGTTCCGGGCTGGCTATATGCATGCATATAGCTGGGTTCTGGTCTGGCTATATGCATAGATATAGCTGGGTTCCGTGCTGGCTATATGCATAGGTTTAGCAGGGTTTTGGGCTGGCTATATACATAGACATAGCTGGGTTCCGGGCTGGCTATATGCATAAACATAGCTGGGTTCCGGGCTTGCTATATACATAGACATAGCTGGGTTCCGGGCTGCCTATATAGATATAGCTGGGTTCCGGGCTGGCTAAATGCATACATCTAGCTGGGTTCCTGGCTGCCTATATACATAGATATAGCTGGGTTCCGGGCTGACTATCTGCATACACATAGCTAGCTGGGTTCCGGGCTGGCTATATGCATACATAGAGCTGGGTTCCGGATTGGCTATATGCATAGATATAGCAGGGTTCCGGGCTGGCTATATATATGCATACACATAGCTGGGTTCCGGGCTGGCTATGCATAGATATAGCTGGGTTCCGGTGTCATAAAATTTTGGGGACCCCATGAAAATGGGGACCCCTGGTCCCCATTTTCCCTGGTAAAATGGGGACCCCTTTGGGAAAATGGGGACCCCCACACCGTTTTCGTTTTACGTTGCATCAAGTACTCACAGCTCAGTGTAGGATGGTTTTTATTTGTCAAATAACCTCTGTGCATGCATGTCTGCGAAAGCATTAGTCCATGCATAGAGCAAGGATGGAATATCATCATCATATCAGTCGAAACCTGTACTTGGGCTACGTATTATATGTAACGTATACGTAGCTAGCTAGCTGTAATGCGCAAGTCGGACAATGCAAGCCCTCCAACAAAGCCAATCTTTTTCTGTGCAAAGGTTGCTGATCTCTTCTATGTCGGGAGATCATGAACTTGAGTCCTGCAGCTTATACATGTAGGTAGCAGCTAATAATAGCCACTCACTCACTAGCTGCAAGAGCCTCATCACTGTCTTAATTAACCTGCACTGCAGGCTAGTTAGTGGGCTATGAATCAGTGCTCAAGTCTGACTCATTATAAGTACTTACATCTCTCTAACTATGACAATTCTAGCTATCTGGAGAGGGGTCGATGCTCAGACCAGCTTGTTTTTGAAGATCCTCATCAATTCAAGCTATTATTATGTATAGCTATAATGTGTTACTATTTCTATTGACAATTTTTCAAAACTGATTTGCTACATTATAATAACTGCATGGTTAGTGATTAACTGTTATATGGCCTTGCATAGGTCTGCCTACGTAGGCCTAATATTGTTGGTTTTCCATTTTCTCACTGTTAACTAGAGGGGGTCCCCATTTTCACTGAGGGGGTCCCCATACTCCTGGGGACCCGGGGTCCCCATTTTCCCAGGAAAATGGGGACCCGGGTCCCCATACTCCCGGGAATATGGGGACCCCGGGTCCCCATTTTGGGGGGTCCCCATTTTCCCATGACACCGGGCTGGCTATATACATAGCCAATTTAAAAATTAAAAATGTATGGAGATGTAGGGATAACAGAACAGCAAAAAGTATGAAAACAAGCAGGGATGATGGCGTAAAACAGTTCAGTATACAACACCATCTTACATATCTTTCCACATAATACATGTATAATGAGAAAAGTATGTAGGGTGTTGTATACTGAACTGTTTTATCGCTTTTTTGCTGTTCTGTTATCCCTACATCTCCATACATTTTAATGTTTTTTACACTTGTTTACCTCATTTCTATAGCAGCACACTTGATAGCATTCACTCCGCACACAGTACACAATTTTGAGTTCAAAGTTCAAAGTTGCTCTACGCATGCGCACATATGAAGAAATGGCGTCGCGGTTTCAAGCGCTTCATGAGACATCGAAGTTGCGATGGGGTCGTGTACTGCTCATTGTAAAATGCTGCTGTTTTGTGTAAACACCGTCGTGAGAGAGTCAGCCAAATTTGAACTAGCCCGTCTGAAGAAAGAAGAAGAAGAAGAAGACGAAAACCGATTTTGGCGGTATGGCGACTTTTGGGCGCGGTACTTTCGCGACGGTTAGTCACGACGCTGGGAGTCTTCTGGGCCAGGAAAACACTCGAAGACGAATAGTAACTTGTCATAAAGGCTTATTTTCCGCCCGTTTTTGAGATTTGGAAAGATTTGGGAAGATTTTTTTAGCTTCAATTGCGGCATCCCTAGCTACATATAGAATCTACCGACTCGATATAGATGGGTTCCGGGCTGGCTATATGCATAGATATAGCTGGGTTCCGAGCTGGGTATATGCATAGATAAAGCCGCTGGGTTCCGGGCTGGCTATATGCATTGATATAGCTGGGTTCCAGGCTGGCTGTATGCATACATATAGCTGGGTTCCAGGCTGGCTATATGCATAGATATAGCTGGGTTCCGGGCTGTCTACACGCATACATATAGCTGTGTTCCATGCTGGCTATATGCATACATATTGTAACGGACCCGAGCAGTATTAACATACACCAATGGAGGCCCACTCTAGGAGAAACCATACATGAAATTAACCATACATGCATAGCTAGCTATAACTACACAAACCACAATGGCCGATTGAATAACTCAAAATCAGTCCGGCCACATTAATACATACATACAATCCTAGTTTACACTGTTACACTTAGAAGTGTGGAGTGAGTTCACGTTACCACATCTCCTCCCCTGTTAAATCAGAGAGTTCAGCTTTCTGAGATGACCATGAATCGATCAGGAGGGTGACGATCTCGTTGTGGGTAACGACGGCTCACAACTGGTTGGGATGCAGATACATGCTGAGGAACCCGAGGTTCAGGCGGATTGAGGGTATCAGCATCAGCTGGGTAGTGATGATTATCAAGAATGGATGAATCTGTTGGGCGGAAATCAGTTGTTGGAAGTTGAGAGGATGACTCCATGCATTTCCTAAGCTGGTCAATGTGCCTCTTCCAAAGGATTCCATTGCCAACATCGACTGTGTAGGTGACTGGACCTAGTTTCTTCAAAATGGTGCCACGAATCCATTTGTTGGAGTGACGATAGTCCTTGACCATGACGGGGTTCCAGGGAACAGACAACGCTGCTTTGAATGGCTATCATTATGTTTCTTTTGCTTTGCTTGTCTGAACTCCACAATTCCCTTTGTGTCAGGCTTGAGCAGGTCAAAGCGAGTTCGTAGCTTGCGATTCAGGAACAGTTCACTTGGTGATGTGTCAGTGGTGGCATGGGTTGAAGTTCGGTAGGTGAGTAGGAACTCGGATAGACGATGTTGAAGAGATCTACCACCTTGCTCTCCAGCTCTCATTGAGCGTTTGAATGTTTGCACGAAGCACTCTGCAAGTCCGTTCGAAGATGGGTGGTACGGTGAGCAAAGGATGTGCTTGATGTGATTGCCCTTCATGAACTGTGCAAACTCGGTTGAGGTGAATTGCGGACCATTATCCGAAACAAGCTGTTCTGGCAGTCCGAAACGAGCGAACATGGATCGTAGAGCTTCAATGGTTGTGTGAGAGGTGGTGGTTGACATTGCGACAACCTCAGGCCACTTAGAGTGGGCATCGACCACTATGAAAAACATCTTGCCCTGGAAGGGTCCAGCAAAATCCACATGGATCCTCTTCCATGGAGTGTCTGGCCAAACCCATGGATGTAGTGGTGCTGTAGGTGGATTGGGCTTGATGGCTTGACAGGATTCGCATGACTTCGCCAGGTCTTCAATTGCCTTGTCGAGACCACTCCACCAGAAGTAGCTGCGGGCCAGTGCTTTCATGCGAGTGATGCCTGGGTGAGACTCATGTAGCGACTGGAGGAGTTTAGACTGGAGTTTTTCCGGTATGATGACTCAAACACCACACATGAGGCAACCACTCTCAAACCCTATCTCGTTCTGGCGTGACTGGTAAGGCTTTAGCTTCTCCGGTACTTGTGCAGGCCAACCGTGCTGCACATAGGAGTAGACCACACTGAGGACTTTGTTCTGTCGAGTTGCCTTACGAACGTCCTGGAAGGTTACAGGAAGTGCTTGCACCTGTGCCATGTTAAAAAGGCTGACTCCGTCACTCTTGGAGGAGGCATCTGGTACTGGAAGAGGAAGTCGCGAGAGACCATCAGCATTGCTGTGTGCATGAGTAGACTTATACTGGATCTTGTAGTCATATGCTGAGAGGTGTATGGCCCACCTTTGGAGTCTAGCTGCTGCTAGGGAGGGAATGTCCTTCTTGGGTCCTAGAATCGTGGTTAGAGGCTTGTGATCAGTGATGAGCGTAAACCTTCGGCCGTAGAGGTAATGATGGAATTTCTTGATCCCAAAAACTAGCGAGAGTGCCTCCTTCTCCAGTTGCGCATAGTTCTTCTCACTGGTGGTCAACGTCCGGGAAGCAAAAGCTATAGGGCGTTCAGATCCGTCTGGAAAGGTGTGCGAAATCACTGCTCCTACTCCGTAGGCTGAAGCATCTGCTGCCAGGGAGATTGGCAACATGGGGTCGTAGTGAGCGAGGACTTCTGCAGATGTGAGTTTGAGTTTTGCTTGGTTGAAGGCTTCTCCACATTCCTTAGTCCAAACCCATTTCGTGTCAGCCCTTAGGAGGGAGTTGAGGGGGTGAAGTACTGTGGCTAGGTTAGCGATAAACTTGCCATAGTAATTGAGCAGGCCTAGGAAGGACCTGAGTTCCTGCACATTCCGAGGTACTGGGGCGTTGACGATAGCATCGGTCTTGCTCTTCAGTGCCTGGATACCGTCTTTGCCAATCCGGTGTCCAAGATACTCCACCGACGTTAGTAGGAATTCACACTTCTCCTGCTTCAATCAGAAAAGTCCCACACAGAAGACTACTAAAATGGCAACCGCACACCCACGTTCACACTTGGACCAGCTATCAACTGGCATAAACACAAGATCCACTCGAACAAACCACACAGTGCAATACCTCAACCACTTGTGTCAACAAAATACCCAACAGAATTTACTCTCAAGCTCCCTCTTGTCTGGAAAAGTCCCACACAGTTTATATATCCACCATATTAGTTGCAAAGTACCACTTTAACTTGTGTTATGCGAGCATATATTCCATTTACTGCCCACTATAGTGTTCTGGGCACTAAAATGACCTTGCTGAAACTACTTATGCTGCACTTACCAGGAAAGAAGTGTGGTGATCTCTGCAGATGCCTTTTAACCGATTATAAGCGAAATTTAATGGAATGCAATTACTCCCAAAGCGGATATAATTAATGTCACGTGATGTGTATTTTTATAAAGGCTTTTACTGTGTTTTATAAGCTTCAGAGAAGTCAAACAGAACTCTACAGAGTGAACAAGGGATAGAGAAAGGTTCTGTGCTGTAAATTTAAACTTGTGTATGTTCTTTAGAAGCGTTACAGTACCGTTTATACTGAACGCTTACCGCTACTTGTGTCTCTGTGCCGTCTTTAGCTTTTCTCGTTGACAGCAAGGTGCAGCTCTAGAAGTGTCTCGATATTTATGAAGCCTAAGGTCCGCTGCACCTCCGTAGATAGTGCTGAATTTCTACATCCAAGCGTTCAGAAGAAAACGTGGCCAATAACTCGGTTTCTCGATCGAGGCGATCGACGACCATCTTGGCTTCTGGCACTCATCACGCTCCGCCCGTTGATTGCCTCCGGACAAAACCACATAATTAGTAGGGGGAGGCCCCAACCTAACCACAGACCGGATACAAGAGCTGTGGCTATTTGGCCGGGCAAGTTATAAAAGCCGGAACGGGAAACGAAACGAAACGAAACGAAACCGGAAACCACACCCTCCTTCGCGCAGAAGTGTGTATCGTGCATGCAATTTGCAAGATGCTTTTACTCATCAGCTTATAATTTATAGATCGCCAATAGTTAGTCTTGTAGCGTTTATTAGAGTGCAGGCAGCTGCAGACGGGAGATGGACCCGGTCGAGCCGAAAGTGTACAAGGAGGGGCTGCTTCAAGCGCCTACGAGGTCTCCACCAGAGCAGCACGAAGAAACTGAAGTTCCAGGAGCGATTCATGTGGTTAATGCATGACTTCGACCCCGATAGATCGCAGTCTCGAGGATGGTTGTGCATGCCGTGGTCTCAGTATGTGCTAGCTGTGAATAAGTCGGCCTTCTCACCCCAGCGTTTGTCCCTTGCAGTACTAACGCGGGGAAGGCGTAATAGTACTGCGACAAGCCGTGGCTGGGGTGAGAAGGCCTGGGAACGAGGCTATAGTGCTGTTGCAGTGAGAAACAATGCATAGCGCATGTGTTCATTGTAGGGCGTGGTTTCCGGTTTCGTTTCGTTTCGTTTCGTTTCGTTTCGTTTCCCGTTCCGGCTTTTATAACTTGCCATTTGGCCGTGGGCTTTGTAAAGCTAAAGCGTATTCATGACGCGTATATGCGTCTATCGCGCTTCGCGTAGTGCGCGCGCATGACGCAATAATGCGTCTATCGCTTATAATCGGTTAGTTGATCCGGCTAGGTAGAACAGCTAGGTCGGCGAAAACGCAGATCAAAGCAATCATCAACCAAAAGGTGGTAATGAGTACAACGTGGAGTGAACGCGCCTACAAGTACGGGAGCAATGCGCTCACGTGAGTCGTTTCCAATCCCGTTTCGTAGTTTATTATCTATGCTTCAATCGGAAGTTATGCTGTTCCAACCGCTTGAAAACTTCTGCAAGTGATCGCAAATCGCTCTCCTCGTCTTTTCCGCTAACCAAAATGTCATCAATGTAGCAAATCACTCCAGGAATACCACGCAGGACTGTGTCCATCATCTTTTGGAACAATGCGGGAGCGGAAGCTACGCCGAACGGCAGTCTGTTGTAGCAGTATGAATGAATGAATTTTATTTTTCGGTCTCGTCACATGACGGCAGGCCATAAACTTTGACCTATGGGACCACACAGAGTACAAACTGAGTTAATACATGTATATGGAGGCTACATTGTGATAAAGACACAGTCATAATGCAGATGAGATTGTCAACTTATTAAGATTTGGGGTAGGAGGGGGTTTGGGGGGGGGAGTTTGTCTTCTTTTTTTTCTTTTTTATTTCTCCTTTCTGGTTATATATCTGGCACTAATTGGTATGCAAAAAGGCACTGAATATAATTTGTGGGTGCAAAAAATAAAAAATTAAAAAATTAAAGAACTGGTGGAAGCAATTGGGTTGGGCTGATGCAATACAACATGAAAAGCAAACAAACAAACAATACAGGTGTACAATGCTACATGGAAAGCAAGAAGAAACCACTGTGTGAACAATTGCAAGGACTGCAGTGGCCGTAGGGCATTGTATATGTACATTGGACTCTGAGATGTGGGTGATGCTGCCTGGACCTGAGATTGGAGCTAAAAAGGTTTTTGGGTTCGTCCGGGTGTGGTGAGGGTTGGGGTAACAGAAAGTGCTTTCCTTCGGTTGTGGCATCCATAAAATACTGCCATTGACCAGAGTAGGTCCTCAGGTGGGAAATCACAGAGACTGAACCTCAGAGTTTCTCTCTGCTATAGTTGTGCAGATGCATGGGCTGTCAGGTTAGCTTCTTGGGTGGAGGCGTTGCATGTACGTGACAGCAGTAAAAACCAAATAGGAGTGCAAAAATACAAAACTGAAAATCACTGTGGTGAATAAAAGCAGGGGACAGATAACAGAGTTCAGAATGGAATACACAGAAAACAAACAGAACTGGTGGAATGGTAGTGGTAAGGTTTTTCTTGTTGTGGGTTCGTCCGGGGTTGGGGTAACAGAAAGTGCTTTCCTTCGGTTGTGGCATCCGTAAATACTGCCATTGACCAGAGTAGGTCCTCAGGTGGGAAGTCACAGAGACTGAACCTCACAGTTGCTCTCTGCTATAGTTGTGCAGATGCATGGGCTGTCAGGTTGGCTTCTTGGGTGGAGGGCCTTGCATGTACGTGACAGCAGTAAAAGCCAAATAGGAGTGCAAAAATACAAAACTAAAAATCACTGTGATGAAAAGCAGGCAGAAAGGAATACACAGAAAACAAACAGAACTGGTGGAATGGTGTCAGATTAGCCATTTTTTTTGGTTTTTTTTTTTGTTGTTGTTGTTGTTGTTTGTTTTTTTTTGGTGTTTGTAGACAAACTGGAGGTGGGGGGGGGGGGGGGGGGGGGGCAGGTACGGAGAGGGAGGGGTAGACAGAGTCAAGTACACAGATTACACAACAATGCGAGGGGCAACTTTTAATTTGTTGCAGTAAAAAAACCTTCAGTAGACAGGGTAATTCGAATACTAAAACACAAATTTGTAGCACAACTTAGTATGATCTTCTGGCCTGTTAGAACAATGGCAAGCATAGTGAAGGAGGGTTACCGGTCAGGTAGAGAGGGGGTCTGGGTTCAGATAGAGCTGGCCATGGGTATGCAAATTTAGGGGGTAGCTACTGACTTGAATATTAGCGCTGTAGTAGAAGTTTCCGGTGGAGGAACATGTCGTAGATAAGCTTGCTTATGACCGGGTTTTCTGCACATAACTGCAAGATGAGGATTGTCCTTTGATGAACTGGGAGGGAGTACAGATAGACCCTGGTGAGTGTTGATGGTGGTATAGGAAGTGGACTTCTCATCCAGTTGTAGCTGCAGATATGCCTGGGATAAATCAAGCTTTGAGAAAACCTTACCTCCAGCTAGGGTGGCAAAGAGGTCTTCCGGTTTAGGCAGGGGGTACTGGTCCACATCCATGGCTTGGTTGATGGTGACCTTGTAGTCACCACAGATACGGTATCTTCCATCCTTCTTGGGAACAGCCACGATCGGTGCTGCCCACTCACTGTGGGTGACCTTCTTGATGATTCCCTGCTGTTCGAGCCGATCCAGTTCCTTCCCAATGGCGTCCTTGATGGCAAATGGGGCTTAAAGAATCGAGGTGTTGCGTCTGGGCGGACGTTCAACGTTGGTTTGTAGGGGTCTACGGTGCCCAGTTCGTCAGCGAACAATGACTGATGTTGCTGCATTAACAATTTCAGCGGGCTGAGTTGGGCGCTGCGGATGCTGGCGATCTTATCCCGATCTTATTCCAGTCAAGTCGGAGGTATCGCAGCCACTGTTCGGTCCGAACAGACTTGGGCCATCTCCCCCGACAACAACCAGTACAAGTTTCTCTGCTTGACTTCCGTACTGTACACGCACGTTCAGCGTCCCGATAACCTTTATAGGTTCTTCTGTGTAAGTCCTGAGGACCAGGTCAGAGGCGCAATCCCGTAGCTTCAAGGGACTCACTTCTTTCACTCGATCTGAAATACGGAAGTAATTATAGTCATGTGACTTCCTGCCTAGGACTTGGGCTAAATTTCGCGGAGAACTTACGAAACCTCTAGCCAGACTCTATCTTGAGCAATCGTGTTCGGTCAGCTGCAGGCTTCAGGCTAGGGTGTCCTAATACTACTGTGATGAAGGATGATGATGACTGAAGGAAGGCATTGATCAGGGTCCTGCCGGGCTCGTATAATAGCTACATCCTCTGCCTGCATCAAGATGAAATTTATATACTCCACTAGTACAGGTCATTGATGAGAACTTGGAAGAGACCCTTGTTCTCTCCATATCCCATCTTGGCATGTTGTTTTCAGGAACATTACTTGCCCCTTACCCATAGGGTTCCTAGTTTGGTTAGCCAACAATTGTGAAGTGGACTGAATAATATAAATTGAAGTCTAACTTGGATATAATATTATTATTACCTTATCACTCGGAATCATTGGCATGTTTGAGATGGACCGGTATACTTAGATGCACCCCCATATATATACCTACATACATACATATTACAGCTGGAGTTCCAGGCTGGCTATATACCTACATACATACATATTACAGCTGGAGTTCCGGGCTGGCTATATGCCTACATACATACATATTACAGCTGGGGTTCCGGGCTGACTATATACCTACATACATACATATTACAGCTGGGGTTCCGGGCTGACTATATACCTACATACATACATATTACAGCTGGGGTTCCGGGCTGGCTATATACCTACATATATATCACAGCTGGGGTTCAGGGCTGGCTATATACCTACATACATACATATTACAGCTGGGGTTCCGGGTTGGCTATATACCTTAATACATACATATTACAGCTGGGGTTCCAGGCTGGCTGTATACCAACATACATAGCTACATATTACAGCTGGAGTTCCGGGCTGGCCATATACCTACATACATACATATTACAGCTGGGGTTCCGAGCTGACTATATACCTACATACATACATATTACAGCTGGAGTTCCGGGCTGGCTATATACCTACATACATACATATTACAGCTGGGGTTCCGGGCTGACTATATACCTACATACATACATACATTTTAAAGCTGGGGTTCCGGGTTGGCTATATACCCACATACATACATATTACAGCTGGAGTTCCAGGCTGGCTGTATATCAACATACATACATATTACAGCTGGAGTTCCGGGCTGGCCATATACCTACATACATATATATTACAGCTGGGGTTCCGGGCTGGCTATATACCTACATACATACATTTTACAGGTGGGGTTCCGGGCTGGTTATACACATACATACATACTTATTACAGCTGGAGTTCCGGGCAGGCTATATAACTACATACATACATTTCACAGCTGGGGTTCCGGGCTGGCTATATACCTACATACATACATATTACAGCTGGAGTTCCGGGCTGACTATATATGCCTACATACATACATAATACAGCTGGGGTTACGGGCTGACTATATACCTACATATATACATATTACAGCTGGGGTTCCGGGCTGACTATATACCTACATTCATACATATTACAGCTGGCTATATACCTAAATACATACATATTACAGCTGGAGTTCCGGGCTGGCTATATACCTACTTACATACATATTACAGCTGGGGTTCCGAGCTGGCTATATACCTACATACATACATATTACAGCTGGGGTTCCGGACTGGCTATATACCTACATACATATTACAGCTGGAGCTCCGGGCTAGCTATATGCCTACATACATACATATTACAGCTGGGGTTCCGGGCTGGATGTATACCTACATACATATTACAGCTGGGGTTCCGGGCTGGCCATATACCTACAAACATACATATTACAGCTGGGGTTCCGGGCTGGCTATATACCTACATACATACATATTACAGCTGGGGTTCCGGGCTGGCTATATACCTACAAACATACATATTATAGTTGGGGTTCCGGGCTGACTATATACCTACATACATACATAATTATTACAGCTGGGGTTCTGGGCTGGCTATATACCTACATACATACATATTACAGCTGGAGTTCCGGGCAGGCTGTATACCTACATACATACATATTACAGCTGGGGTTCCGGGCTGGATATATACATACATGCATACTTATTACAGCTGGAGTTCCGGGCTGGCTATATACCTACATACATGCATTTTACAGCTGGGGTTCCGGGCTGGCTATATACATACATACATACATATTACAGCTGGGGTCCCGGGCTGACTATATACCTACATACATACATATTACAGCTGGAGTTCCGGGCTGGCTATATACCTACATACATACATATTACAGCTGGAGTTCCGGGCAGGCAGTATATCTACATACATACATATAACAGCTGGGGTTCCGGGCTGGCTATATACCTACATACATACATATTACAGCTGGGGTTCCGGGCTGGCTATATACCTACATACATACATAATACAGCTGGGGTTCTGGGCTGGCTATATAACCACATACATACATATTACAGCTGGGGTTCCGGGCTGGCTATATACCTACATACATACATATTACAGCTGGAGTTCCGGGCAGGCTATATACATACATACATACATATTACAACTGGAGTTCCGGGCTGGCTATATACCTACATACATACATTTTACAGGTGGGGTTCCGGGCTGGTTATATACAAACATACATACTTATTACAGCTGGAGTTCCGGGCTGGCTATATAACTACATACATACATTTTACAGCTGGGGTTCCGGGCTGGCTATATACCTACATACATACATATTACAGCTGGAGTTCCGGGCTGACTATATATGCCTACATACATACATAATACAGCTGGGGTTCCGGGCTGACTATATACCTACATATATACATATTACAGCTGGGGTTCCGGGCTGACTATATACCTACATTCATACATATTACAGCTGGGGTTCCGGGCTGACTATATACCTACATTCATACATATTACAGCTGGGGTCCCGGGCTGACTATATACCTACATACATACATATTACAGCTGGAGTTCCGGGCTGGCTATATACCTAAATACATACATATTACAGCTGGAGTTCCGGGCTGGCTATATACCTACTTACATACATATTACAGCTGGGGTTCCGAGCTGGCTATATACCTACATACATACATATTACAGCTGGGGTTCCGGACTGGCTATATACCTACATACATATTACAGCTGGAGCTCCGGGCTAGCTATATGCCTACATACATACATATTACAGCTGGGGTTCCGGGCTGGATGTATACCTACATACATATTACAGCTGGGGTTCCGGGCTGGCCATATACCTACAAACATACATATTACAGCTGGGGTTCCGGGCTGGCTATATACCTACATACATACATATTACAGCTGGGGTTCCGGGCTGGCTATATACCTACATACATACATATTACAGCTGGAGTTCCGGGCAGGCTGTATACCTACATACATACATATTACAGCTGGGGTTCCGGGCTGGATATATACATACATGCATACTTATTACAGCTAGAGTTCCGGGCTGGCTATATACCTACATACATACATTTTACAGCTGGGGTTCCGGGCTGGATATATACATACATACATACATATTACAGTTGGGGTTCCGGGCTGGCTATATACCTACATACATACATATTACAGCTGGGGTTCCGGGCTAGCTATACACCTACAAACATACATATTACAGATGGAGTTCCGGGCTGACTATATACCTACTTACATACATATTACAGCAGGGGTTCCGAGCTGGCTGTATACCTACATACATACGTATTACAGCTGGAGTTCCGGGTTAGCTGTATACCTACATACGAACATATTACAGCTGAGGTTCCGGGCTGACCATATACCTACATACATACATATTACAGCTGGGGTTCCGGGCTGGCTATATACCTACATACATACATATTACAGCAGGGGTTCCGGGCTGGATGTATACCTACATACATATTACAGCTGAGGTTCCGGGCTGACCATATACCTACAAACATACATATTACAGCTGGGGTTCCGGGCTGACTATATACCTACTTACATACATATTACAGCTGTGGTTCCGGGCTGGCTATATACCTACATACATACATATTACAGCTGAGGTTCCAGGCGGGCTGTATTCCTACATACATACATATTACAGCTGGAGTTCCGGGCTGGCTATATACCTACAAACATACATATTACAACTGGGGTTCCGGGCTGACTATATACCTACATACATACGTATTACAGCTGGGGTTCCGGGCTGGCTATATACCTACATACATACATAATACAGGTGGGGTTCCGGGCTGCATGTATACCTTCATACATACATATTACAGCTGGGGTTCCGGGCTGGCCATATACCAACATACATACATATTACAGCGGGGGTTCCGGGCTGGCTATATATCTACTTACATACATATTACAGCTGGGGTTCCGGGCTGGCCATATACCAACATACATACATATTACAGCGGGGGTTCCGGGCTGGCTATATATCTACATACATACATATTACAGCTGGGGTTCCGGGCTGGCTATATACCTACACACATATATATTACAGCTGCGTTCCGGGCTGGCTATATACCTACATACATACATATTACAGCTGGAGTTCCGGGTTGGCTATATACTTACATACTTACAAATTACAGCTGGAGTTCCGGGCTGGCTATATATCTACATACATACATATTACAGCTGGAGTTCCGGGCTGGCTATATGCTTACATACATACATATTACAGCCGGGGTTCCGGGCTGACTATATACCTACATACATACATATTACAGCTGGGGTTCCGGGCTGACTATATACCTACATATATACATATTACAGCTGGGGTTCCGGTCTGGTTATATACCTACATACATATTACAGACGGGGTTCGGGGCTGTTTATATGCCTACATACATACATATTACAGCTGGGGTTCCGGGCTGACTATATACCTACATACATACACATTACAGCTGGGGTTCCGGGCTGACTATATACCTACATACATACACATTACAGCTGGGGTTCCGGGCTGAATATATACCTACATACGTACATATTACAGCTGGGGTTCCGGGCTGACCATATACCTATATACATACATATTACAGCTGGGGTTCCGGGCTGGCTATATACCTACACACATACATATTACAGCTGGGGTTCCGGGCTGGCCATATACCTACATATATACATATTACAGCTGGGGTTCCGGGCTGGCTATATACCTATATACATACATATTACAGCTGGGGTTCCGGGCTGGCTATATACCTACATACATACATATTACAGCTGAGGTTCCAGGCTGGCTGTATTCCTACATACATACATATTACAGCTGGGGTTCCGGGCTGGCTATATACCTACATACATACATATTACAGCTGAGGTTCCAGGCTGGCTGTATTCCTAAATACATACATATTACAGCTGGGGTTCCGGGCTGGCTATATACCTACATGTATACATATTACAGCTGGAGTTCCGGGCAGGCTGTATACCTAAATACATACATATTACAGCTGGGGTTCCGGGCTGGCCATATAACTACATATATACATATTACAGCTGGGGTTCCGGGCTGGCTATATACCTACATACATACATATTTCAGCAGGGGTTCCGGGCGGACTATATACCTACATACATACATATTACAGCTGGGGTTCCTGGCTGGCAATATACCTACACACATACATATTACAGCTGAGGTTCCAGGCTGGCTGTATTCCTACATACATACATATTACAGCTGGGGTTCCGGGCTGGCTATATACCTACATACATACATATTACAGCTGAGGTTCCAGGCTGGCTGTATTCCTACATACATACATATTACAGCTGGGGTTCCGGGTTGGCTATAATTATACCTTCATACATACATATTAAAGCTGGGGTTCTGGGCTGGCTGTATACCAACATACATACATATTACAGCTGGAGTTCCGGGCTGGCCATATACCAACATACAGGCATATTACAGCTGGGGTTCCGGGCTAGCTATACACCTACAAACATACATATTACAGCTGGGGTTCCGGGCTGGCTATATACCTACATACATACATATTACAGCTGGAGTTCCGGGCTGACTATATACCTACATACATACATATTACAGCTGGGGTTCGGGGCTGGCTATATACCTACATACATACATATTACAGCTGGGGTTCCGGGCTGGCTATATACCTACTTACATACATATTAAAGCTGGAGTTCCGGGCATGCTATATACCTACATACATACATATTACCGCTGGAGTTCCGGGCTGGTTATATGCCTACATACATACATATTACAGCTGGGGTTCCGGGCTGGCCATATACCAACATACCTATACATATAACAGCGGGGGTTCCTGGCTGGCTATATATCTACATACATACATATTACAGCTGGGGTTCCGGGCTGGCTATATACCTACACACATATATCTTACAGCTGCGTTCTGGGCTGGCTATATACCTACTTACATACATATTACAGCTGGAGTTCCGGGTTGGCTATATACCTACATACATACATATTACAGCTGGAGTTCCGGGCTGGCTATATACCTACATACATACATATTACAGCTGGAGTTCCGGGCTGGCTATATGCCTACATACATACATATTACAGCTGGGGTTCCGTGCTGACTAAATACCAACATACATACATATTACAGCTGGGGTTCCGGGCTGACTATATACCTACATATATACATATTACAGCTGGGGTTCCGGTCTGGTAATATACCTACATACATATTACAGACGGGGTTCGGGGCTGGCTATATGCCTACATACATACATATTACAGCTGGGTTACCGGGCTGGTTATATACCTACATACATATTACAGACGGGGTTCGGGGCTGGCTATATACCTACATACATATTACAGCTAGGGTTCGGGGCTGGCTATATACCTACATACATACGTATTACAGCTGGGGTTCCGGGTTGGCTATATACCTTAATACAGAAATATTACAGGTGGGGTTCCGGGCTGGCTGTGTACCAACATACATACATATTACAGCTGGAGTTCCGGGCTGGCCATATACCTACATACATACATATTAGAGCTTGGGATCCCGGCTGTCCATATACCTACATACATACATATTACAGCTGGGGTTCCGGGCTGGCTATATACCTACATACATACATATTACAGCTGGAGTTCCGGGCTGGCTATATACCTACTTACATACATATTACAGCTGGGGTTCCGAGCAGGCTGTATTCCTACATACATACGTATTACAGCTGGAGTTCCGGGCTAGCTATATACCTACCTACGTACATATTACAGCTGGGGTTCCGGGCTGGCTATATACCTACATACATACATATGACAGCTAGTGTTCCGGGCTGACTATATACCTACATACATACATATTACAGCTGGGGTTCGGGGCTGGCTATATACCTACATACATACATATTACAGCTGGGGTTCCGGACTGGCTGTATACCTACATACATACATATTACAGCTGGAGTTCCGGTCTGGCTATATACCTACATACATACATATTACAGCTGGAGTTCCGGGCTGACTATATACCTACTTACATACATATTACAACTGGGGTTCCGAGCTGGCTGTATACCTACATACATACGTATTAGATCTGGGGTTCCGGGCTTGCTATATACCTACATACATATATATTACAACTGGGGTTCCGGGCTGGATGTATATCTACATACATACCTATTACAGCTGGGGTTCCGGGCTGGCCATATACCTACACGCATACATATTACAGCTGGGGTTCCGGGCTGGCTATATACCTTTATACATACATATTACAGCTGGGGTTCCGGGCTGGCTGTATACCAACATACATACACATTACAGCTGGAGTTCCGGGCTGGCCATATACCTACATACATACATATTACAGCTGGGGTTCGGGGCTGGCTATATACCTACATACATACATATTACAGCTGGGGTTACGGACTGGCTGTATACCTACATACATACATATTAGAGCTGGAGTTCCGGGCTGGCTATATACCTACATACATACATATTACAGCTGGAGTTCCGGGCTGGCTATATACCTACTTACATACATATTACAACTGGGGTTCCGAGCTGGCTGTATACCTACATACAAACGTATTAGATCTGGGGTTCTGGGCTTGCTATATACCTACATACATATATATTACAACTGGGGTTCCGGGCTGGATGTATATCTACATACATACATATTACAGCTGGGGTTCCGGGCTGGCCATATACCTACACACATACATATTACAGCTGGGGTTCCGGGCTGGCTATATACCTTTATACATACATATTACAGCTGGGGTTCCGGGCTGACTATATACCTACATATATACATATTACAGCTGGGGTTCCGGTCTGGTAATATACCTACATACATATTACAGACGGGGTTCGGGGCTGGCTATATGCCTACATACATACATATTACAGCTGGGTTACCGGGCTGGTTATATACCTACATACATATTACAGACGGGGTTCGGGGCTGGCTATATACCTACATACATATTACAGCTAGGGTTCGGGGCTGGCTATATACCTACATACATACGTATTACAGCTGGGGTTCCGGGTTGGCTATATACCTTAATACAGAAATATTACAGGTGGGGTTCCGGGCTGGCTGTGTACCAACATACATACATATTACAGCTGGAGTTCCCGGCTGGCCATATACCTACATACATACATATTAGAGCTTGGGATCCCGGCTGTCCATATACCTACATACATACATATTACAGCTGGGGTTCCGGGCTGGCTATATACCTACATACATACATATTACAGCTGGAGTTCCGGGCTGGCTATATACCTACTTACATACATATTACAGCTGGGGTTCCGAGCAGGCTGTATTCCTACATACATACGTATTACAGCTGGAGTTCCGGGCTAGCTATATACCTACCTACGTACATATTACAGCTGGGGTTCCGGGCTGGCTATATACCTACATACATACATATGACAGCTAGTGTTCCGGGCTGACTATATACCTACATACATACATATTACAGCTGGGGTTCGGGGCTGGCTATATACCTACATACATACATATTACAGCTGGGGTTCCGGACTGGCTGTATACCTACATACATACATATTACAGCTGGAGTTCCGGTCTGGCTATATACCTACATACATACATATTACAGCTGGAGTTCCGGGCTGACTATATACCTACTTACATACATATTACAACTGGGGTTCCGAGCTGGCTGTATACCTACATACATACGTATTAGATCTGGGGTTCCGGGCTTGCTATATACCTACATACATATATATTACAACTGGGGTTCCGGGCTGGATGTATATCTACATACATACCTATTACAGCTGGGGTTCCGGGCTGGCCATATACCTACACGCATACATATTACAGCTGGGGTTCCGGGCTGGCTATATACCTTTATACATACATATTACAGCTGGGGTTCCGGGCTGGCTGTATACCAACATACATACACATTACAGCTGGAGTTCCGGGCTGGCCATATACCTACATACATACATATTACAGCTGGGGTTCGGGGCTGGCTATATACCTACATACATACATATTACAGCTGGGGTTACGGACTGGCTGTATACCTACATACATACATATTAGAGCTGGAGTTCCGGGCTGGCTATATACCTACATACATACATATTACAGCTGGAGTTCCGGGCTGGCTATATACCTACTTACATACATATTACAACTGGGGTTCCGAGCTGGCTGTATACCTACATACAAACGTATTAGATCTGGGGTTCTGGGCTTGCTATATACCTACATACATATATATTACAACTGGGGTTCCGGGCTGGATGTATATCTACATACATACATATTACAGCTGGGGTTCCGGGCTGGCCATATACCTACACACATACATATTACAGCTGGGGTTCCGGGCTGGCTATATACCTTTATACATACATATTACAGCTGGGGTTCCGGGCTGGCTGTATACCAACATACATACACATTACAGCTGGAGTTCCGGGCTGGCCGTATACCTACATACATACATATTACAGCTGGGGTTCCGGGCTGGCTATATACCTACATACATACATATTACAACTGGGGTTCCGGGCTGGCTATATACCCACATACATACATATTACAGCTGGGGTTCCGGGCTAGCAATACACCTACAAACATACATATTACAGCTGGGGTTCCGGGCTGGCTATATACCTACTTACATACATATTAAAGCTGGAGTTCCGGGCATGCTATATACCTACATACATACATATTACCGCTGGAGTTCCGGGCTGGCTATATGCCTACATACATACATATTACAGCTGGGGTTCCGGGCTGGCCATATACCAACATACCTATACATATTACAGCGGGGGTTCCTGGCTGGCTATATATCTACATACATACATATTACAGCTGGGGTTCCGGGCTGGCTATATACCTACACACATATATCTTACAGCTGGGGTTCCGGGCTGGCTATATACCTTTATACATACATATTACAGCTGGGGTTCCGGGCTGGCTGTATACCAACATACATACACATTACAGCTGGAGTTCCGGGCTGGCCATATACCTACATACATACATATTACAGCTGGGGTTCGGGGCTGGCTATATACCTACATACATACATATTACAGCTGGGGTTACGGACTGGCTGTATACCTACATACATACATATTACAGCTGGAGTTCCGGGCTGGCTATATACCTACATACATACATATTACAGCTGGAGTTCCGGGCTGGCTATATACCTACTTACATACATATTACAACTGGGGTTCCGAACTGGCTGTATACCTACATACAAACGTATTAGATCTGGGGTTCTGGGCTTGCTATATACCTACATACATATATATTACAACTGGGGTTCCGGGCTGGATGTATATCTACATACATACATATTACAGCTGGGGTTCCGGGCTGGCCATATACCTACACACATACATATTACAGCTGGGGTTCCGGGCTGGCTATATACCTTTATACATACATATTACAGCTGGGGTTCCGGGCTGGCTGTATACCAACATACATACACATTACAGCTGGAGTTCCGGGCTGGCCGTATACCTACATACATACATATTACAGCTGGGGTTCCGGGCTGGCTATATACCTACATACATACATATTACAACTGGGGTTCCGGGCTGGCTATATACCCACATACATACATATTACAGCTGGGGTTCCGGGCTAGCAATACACCTACAAACATACATATTACAGCTGGGGTTCCGGGCTGGCTATATACCTACTTACATACATATTAAAGCTGGAGTTCCGGGCATGCTATATACCTACATACATACATATTACCGCTGGAGTTCCGGGCTGGCTATATGCCTACATACATACATATTACAGCTGGGGTTCCGGGCTGGCCATATACCAACATACCTATACATATTACAGCGGGGGTTCCTGGCTGGCTATATATCTACATACATACATATTACAGCTGGGGTTCCGGGCTGGCTATATACCTACACACATATATCTTACAGCTGCGTTCTGGGCTGGCTATATACCTACTTACATACATATTACAGCTGGAGTTCCGGGTTGGCTATATACCTTCATACATACATATTACAGCTGGAGTTCCTGTCTGGCTATATACCTACATACATACATATTACAGCTGGAGTTCCGGGCTGGCTATATGCCTACATACATACATATTACAGCTGGGGTTCCGGGCTGACTAAATACCTACATACATACATATTACAGCTGGGGTTCCGGACTGACTATATACCTACATATATACATATTACAGCTGGGGTTCCGGTCTGGTAATATACCTACATACATATTACAGACGGGGTTCGGGGCTGGCTATATGCCTACATACATACATATTACAGCTGGGTTACCGGGCTGGTTATATACCTACATACATATTACAGACGGGGTTCGGGGCTGGCTATATACCTACATACATATTACAGCTAGGGTTCGGGGCTGGCTATATACCTACATACATACGTATTACAGCTGGGGTTCCGGGTTGGCTATATACCTTAATACAGAAATATTACAGGTGGGGTTCCGGGCTGGCTGTGTACCAACATACATACATATTACAGCTGGAGTTCCGGGCTGGCCATATACCTACATACATACATATTACAGCTGGGGATCCCGGCTGTCCATATACCTACATACATACATATTACAGCTGGGGTTCCGGGCTGGCTATATACCTACATACATACATATTACAGCTGGAGTTCCGGGCTGGCTATATACCTACTTACATACATATTACAGCTGGGGTTCCGAGCAGGCTGTATTCCTACATACATACGTATTACAGCTGGAGTTCCGGGCTAGCTATATACCTACCTACGTACTTATTACAGCTGGGTTTCCGGGCTGGCTATATACCTACATACATACATATGACAGCTAGTGTTCCGGGCTGACTATATACCTACATACATACATATTACAGCTGGGGTTCGGGGCTGGCTATATACCTACATACATACATATTACAGCTGGGGTTCCGGACTGGCTGTATACCTACATACATACATATTACAGCTGGAGTTCCGGGCTGGCTATATACCTACATACATACATATTACAGCTGGAGTTCCGGGCTGGCTATATACCTACTTAAGTACATATTACAACTGGGGTTCCGAGCTGGCTGTATACCTACATACATACGTATTAGATCTGGGGTTCCGGGCTTGCTATATACCTACATACATATATATTACAACTGGGGTTCCGGGCTGGATGTATATCTACATACATACATATTACAGCTGGGGTTCTGGGCTGGCCATATACCTACACACATACATATTACAGCTGGGATATTACAGCTGGGGTTCCGGGCTGGCTGTATACCAACATACATACACATTACAGCTGGAGTTCCGGGCTGGCCATATACCTACATACATACATATTACAGCTGGGGTTCCGGGCTGGCTATATACCTACATACATACATATTACAACTGGGGTTCCGGGCTGGCTATATACCCACACACATACATATTACAGTTGGGGTTCCGGGCTAGCAATACACCTACAAACATACATATTACAGCTGGGGTTCCGGGCTGGCTATATACCTAGTTACATACATATAACAGCTGGAGTTCCGGGTTGGCTATATACCTACATACATACATATTACAGCTGGAGTTCCGGGCTGGCTATATACCTACATACATACATATTACAGCTGGAGTTCCGTGCTGGCTATATGCCTACATACATACATATTACAGCTGGGGTTCCGGGCTGACTAAATACCTACATACATACATATTACAGCTGGGGTTCCGGGCTGACTATATACCTACATATATACATATTACAGCTGGGGTTCCGGTCTGGTAATATACCTACATACATATTACAGACGGGGTTCTGGGCTGGCTATATGCCTACATACATACATATTACAGCTGGGTTACCGGGCTGGTTATATACCTACATACATATTACAGACGGGGTTCGGGGCTGGCTATATACCTACATACATATTACAGCTAGGGTTCGGGGCTGGTTATATACCTACATACATACGTATTACAGCTGGTGTTCCGGGTTGGCTATATACCTTAATACATACATATTACACCTGGGGTTCCGGGCTGGCTGTATACCAACAGACATACATATTACAGCTGGAGTTCCGGGCTGGCCATATACCTACATACATACATATTACAGCTGGGGTTCCGGGCTGACTATATACCTACATACATACATATTACAGCTGGGGTTCCGGCCTGAATATATACCTACATACGTACATATTACAGCTTGGGTTCCGGGCTGACCATATACCTATATACATACATATTACACCTGGGGTTCCGGGCTGGCTATATACCTACACACATACATATTACAGCTGGGGTTCCGGGCTGGCCATATACCTACATATATACATATTACAGCTGGGGTTCCGGGCTGGATATATACCTACATACATACATATTACAGCTGGGGTTCCGGGCTGACTATATACCTACATACATACATATTACAGCTGAGGTTCCAGGCTGGCTGTATTCCTACATACATACATCTTACAGTTTGGGTTCCGGGCTGGCTATATACCTACATACATACATATTACAGCTGAGGTTCCAGGCTGGGTGTATTCCTACATACATACATATTACAGCTGGGGTTCCGGGCTGGCTATATACCTACATACATACATATTACAGCTGGAGTTCCGGGCAGGCTGTATACCTAAATACGTACATATTACAGCTGGGGTTCCGGGCTTGCTATATACCTACATACATACATATTACAGCTGGAGTTCCGGGCAGGCTATATACCTACTTACATACATATTACAGCTGGGGTTCCGAGCAGGCTGTATTCCTACATACATACGTATTGCAGCTGGAGTTCCGGGCTAGCTATATACCTACCTACGTACATATTAGAGCTGGGGTTCCGGGCTGGCTATATACCTACCTACATACATATTACAGCTGGGGTTCCGGGCTGGCCATATACCTACATATATACATATTACAGCTGGAGTTCCGAGCTGGCTGTATACCTACATACATACGTATTAGATCTGGGATTCCGGGCTTGCTATATACCTATATACATACATATTACAGCTGAGGTTCCAGGCTGGCTGTATTCCTACATACATACATATTACAGCTGGGGTTCCGGGCTGGCTATATACCTACATACATACATATTACAGCTGAGGTTCCAGGCTGGCTGTATTCCTACATACATACATATTACAGCTGGGGTTCCGGGCTGGCTATATACCTACATACATACATATTACAGTTTGAGTTCCTGGCAGGCTGTATACCTAAATACACACATATTACAGCTGGGGTTCCGGGCTGGTTATATACATACATACATACTTATTACAGCTGGAGTTCCGGGCTAGCTATACACCTACAAACTTACATATTACAGCAGGGGTTCCGGGCTGGCTATATACCTACATACATACATATTACAGCTGGGGTTTCGGGTTGGCTATAATACCTTAATACAGAAATATTACAGCTGGGGTTCCGGGCTTGCTGTGTACCAACATACATACATATTACAGCTGGAGTTCCGGGCTGGCCATATACCTACATACATACATATTACAGCTGGGGATCCCGGCTGTCCATATACCTACATACATACATATTACAGCTGGGGTTCCGGGCTGGCTATATACATACATACATACATATTACTGCTGGGGTTCCGGGCTGGCTATATACCTACATACATACATATTACAGCTGAGGTTCCAGGCTGGCTGTATTCCTACATACATACATCTTACAGCTGGGGTTCCGGGCTGGCTATATACCTACATACATACATATTACAGCTGAGGTTCCAGGCTGGCTGTATTCCTACATACATACATATTACAGCTGGGGTTCCAAGCTGGCTATATACCTACATACATACATATTACAGCTGGAGTTCCGGGCAGGCTGTATACCTAAATACATACATATTACAGCTGGGGTTCCGGGCTGGCTATATACCTACATGCATACATATTACAGCTGGAGTTCCGGGCTGGCTATATACCTACTTACATACATATTACAGCTGGGGTTCCGAGCAGGCTGTATTCCTACATACATAGGTATTACAGCTGGAGTTCCGGGCTAGCTATATACCTACCTACGTACATATTACAGCTGGGGTTCCGGGCTGGCTGTATACCAACAGACATACATATTACAGCTGGAGTTCCGGGCTGGCCATATACCTACATACATACATAATACAGCTGGGGTTCCGGGCTGACTATATACCTACATACATACATATTACAGCTGGGGTTCCGGGCTGAATATATACCTACATACGTACATATTACAGCTGGGGTTCCGGGCTGACCATATACCTATATAAATACATATTACACCTGGGGTTCCGGGCTGGCTATATACCTACACACATACATATTACAGCTGGGGTTCCGGGCTGGCCATATACCTACATATATACATATTACAGCTGGGGTTCCGGGCTGGATATATACCTACATACATACATATTACAGCTGGGGTTCCGGGCTGACTATATACCTACATACATACATATTACAGCTGGGGTTCCGGGCTGGCTATATACCTACATACATACATATTACAGCTGAGGTTCTAGGCTGGCTGTATTCCTACATACATACATCTTACAGCGGGGGTTCCGGGCTGGCTATATACCTACATACATACATATTACAGCTGAGGTTCCAGGCTGGCTGTATTCCTACATACATACATATTACAGCTGGGGTTCCGGGCTGGCTATATACCTACATTCATACATATTACAGCTGGAGTTCCGGGCAGGCTGTATACCTAAATACATACATATTACAGCTGGGGTTCCGGGCTGGCTATATACCTACATACATACATATTACAGCTGGAGTTCCGGGCTGACTATATACCTACTTACATACATATTACAACTGGGGTTCCGAGCTGGCTGTATACCTACATACATACGTATTAGATCTGGGGTTCCGGGCTTGCTTTATACCTACATACATACATATTACAACTGGGGTTCCGGGCTGGATGTATATCTACATACATACATATTACAGCTGGGGTTCCGGGCTGGCCATATACCTACATACATACATATTACAGCTGGGGTTCCGGGCTGGCTATATACCTACATACATACATATTGCAACTGGGGTTCCGGGCTGGCTATATACCCACATACATACATATTACAGCTGGGGTTCCGGGCTAGCAATACACCTACAAACATACATATTACAGCTTGGGTTCCGGGCTGGCTATATACCTACTTACATACATATTAAAGCTGGAGTTCCGGGCATGCTATATACCTACATACATACATATTACAGCTGGAGTTCCGGGCTGGCTATATGCCTATATACATACATATTACAACTGGGGTTCCGGGCTGACTATATACCTATATACATACATATTACAGCTGGGGTTCCGGGCTGACTATATACCTACATACATACATATTACAGCTTGGGTTCTGGGCTGGCTATATACCCACATACATATTATAGCTGTAATATGTATGTATGTGGGTATATGGTCAGCCCGGAACTCCAGCTGTAATATGTATGTATGTAGGTATATAGCCAGCCCCGAACCCCAGCGGTAATATGTATGTAGGTATATAGCCAGCCCCGAACCCCGTCTGTTATATGTATGTAGGTATATAACCAGCCTGGTAACCCAGCTGTAATATGTATGTATGTAGGTATATAGTCAGCCCGGAACCCCAGCTGTAATGTGTATGTATGTAGGTATATAGTCCGCCCGGAACCCCAGCTGTAATATGTATGTATGTAGGTATATAGCCAGCCCCGAACCCCGTCTGTAATATGTATGTAGGTATATTACCAGACCGGAACCCCAGCTGTAATATGTATATATGTAGGTATATAGTCAGCGCGGAACCCCAGCTGTAATATGTATGTATTTAGGTATATAGTCAGCCCGGAACCCCTGCTGTAATATGTATGTATGTAGGCATATAGCCAGCCCGGAACACCAACTGTAATATGTATGTATGTTGGTATATAGCCAGCCCGGAACTCCAGCTGTAATATGTATGTATGTAGGTATATAGCCAACCCGGAACTCCAGCTGTAATATGTATGTTTGTAGGTATATAGCCAGCTCAGAACGCAGCTGTAATATGTTATGTGTGTAGGTATATAGCCAGCCAGGAACCCCAGCTGAAATATGTATGTATGTTGACATATAGCCAGCCCGGAACCCCAGCAGTAATATGTATGTAGGTATACATCCAGCGCGGAACCCCAGCTGTATTATGTATGTATGTAGGTATATAGCCAGCCCGGAACCCCAGCTGTAATATGTATGTATGCCTACATACATACATATTACAGCTGGGGTTTCGGGCTGACTATATACCTACATACATACATATTACAGCTGGGGTTCCGGGCTGAATATATACCTACATACATACATATTACAGCTGGGGTTCCGGGCTGGTTATATACCTACATACATACATATTACAGCTGGAGTTCCGGGCTGACTATATACCTACTTACATACATATTACAGCTGGGGTTCCGGGCTGGCTATATACCTACATAAATACATATTACAGCTGGGGTTCCGCGCTGGATGTATACTTACATACATATTATATACTGCTGGGGTTCCGGGCTGGCCATATACCTACAAACATACATATTACAGCTGGGGTTTCGGGCTGGCTATATACCTACATACATACATATTACCGCTGGGGTTCCGGGCTGACTATATACCTACATACATACATATTACAGCTGAGGTTCCAGGCTGGCTGTATTCCTACATAAATATTACAGCTGTAGTTCCGGGCTGGCTATATACCTACAATCATTCATATTACAGCTGGGGTTCCGGGTTGACTATATACCTACATACATACGTATTACAGCTGGGGTTCCGGGCTGGCTATATACCTACATACATACATATTACAGGTGGGGTTCCGGGCTGCATGTATACCTTCATACTTACATATTACAGCTGAGGTTCCGGGCTGGCCATAAACCTACATACATACATATTACAGCTGAGGTTCCGGGCTGGCTATATACCTACACACATATATATTACAGCTGCGTTCTGGGCTGGCTATATACCTACATACATACATATTACAGCTGGAGTTCCGGGCTGGCTATATACCTACATACATACATATTACAGCTGGAGTTCCGGGCTGGCCATATACCTACATACATACATATTACAGCTGGAGTTCCGGGCTGGCTATATGCCTACATACATACATATTACAGCCGGGGTTCCGAGCTGACTGTATACCTACATACATACATAATACAGCTGGGGTTCCGGGTTGGCTATAATTATACCTTCATTCATACATATTACAGCTGGGGTTCCGGGCTTGCTGAAAACCAACATACATACATATTACAGCTGGGGTTCCGGGCTGACTATATACCTACATATATACATAATACAGCTGGGGTTCCGGGCTGGTTATATACCTTCATACATATTACAGACGGGGTTCGGGGCTGGCTATATGCCTACATACATACATATTACAGCTGGGGTTCCGGGCTGACAATATACCTACATACATACATATTACAGCTGGGTTCCGGGCTGACTATATACCTACATACATACATATTACAGCTGGGGTTCCGGGCTGGTTATATACCTACATACATACATATTACAGCTGGAGTTCCGGGCTGACTATATACCTACTTACATACATATTACAGCTGTGGTTTCGAGCTGGCTGTATACCTACATACATACGAATTACAGTTGGAGTTCCGGGCTAGCTATATACCTACATACGTACATATTACAGCTGGGGTTCCGGGCTGACCATATACCTACATACATACATATTACAGCTGGGGTTCCGGGCTGGCTATATACCTACATACATACATATTACAGCTGGGGTTCCGCGCTGGATGTATACTTACATACATATTACTGTTGGGGTTCCGGGCTGGCCATATACCTACAAACATACATATTACAGCTGGAGTTCCGGGCTGGCTATATACCTACATACATACATATTACAGCTGGAGTTCCGGGCTGGCTATATACCTACATACATACATATTACAACTGGGGTTCCGGGCTGGATGTATATCTACATACATACATATTACAGCTGAGGTTCCGGGCTGGCCATATATCTACATACATACATATTACAGCTGGGGTTCCGGGCTGGCTATATACCTTTATACATACATATTACAGCTGGGGTTCCTGGCTGGCTGTATACCAACACACACACACATTACAGCTGGAGTTCCGGGCTGGCCATATACCTACATACATACATATTACAGCTGGGGTTACGGGCTGGCTATATACCCACATACATACATATTACAGCTGGGGTTCCGGGCTAGCAATACACCTACAAACATACATATTACAGCTGGGGTTCCGGGCTGGCTATATACCTACATACATACATATTACAGCTGGAGTTCCGGGCTGGCTATATGCCTACATACATACATATTACAGCTGGGGTTCCGGCCTGGCTGTATACCTACATACATACATATTACAGCTGGAGTTCCGGGCTGGCTATATACCTACATACATACATATTACAGCTGGAGTTCCGGGCTGGCTATATACCTACATACATACATATTACAACTGGGGTTCCGGGCTGGATGTATATCTACATACATACATATTACAGCTGGGTTTCCGGGCTGGCCATATACCTACATACATACATATTACAGCTGGGGTTCCGGGCTGGCTATATACCTTTATACATACTTATTACAGCTGGGGTTCCGGGCTGGCTGTATACCAACACACATACACATTACAGCTGGAGTTCCGGGCTGGCCATATACCTACATACATACATATTACAGCTGGGGTTCCAGGCCGGCTATATACCCACATACATACATATTTCAGCTGGGGTTCCGGGCTAGCAATACACCTACAAATATACATATTACAGCTGGGGTTCTGGGCTGGCTATATACCTACTTACATACATATTAAAGCTGGAGTTCCGGGCATGCTATATACCTACATACATACATATTACAGCTGGAGTTCCAGGCTGGCTATATGCCTACATACATACATATTACAGCTGGGGTTCCGGGCTGACTATATACCTACATACATACATATTACAGCTGGGGTTCCGGGCTGACTATATACCTACATACATGCATATTACAGCTGGGGTTCCGGGCTGGCTATATACCCACATACATATTATAGCTGGGGTTCGGGGCTGGCTATATACCTACATCCATACATATTACAGCTGGGGTTCCGGGTTGGCTATATACCTTAATACATACATATTACAGCTGGGGTTCCGGGCAGGCTGTATACCAATATACATACATATTACAGCTGGAGTTCCGGGCTGGCTATATACCTACATACATACATATTACAGCTGGGGTTCCGCGCTGGATGTATACCTACATACATATTACTGCTGGAGTTCCGGGCTGGCCATATACCTACAAACATACATATTACAGCTGGGGTTCCAGGCCGGCTATATACCCACATACATACATATTTCAGCTGGGGTTCCGGGCTAGCAATACACCTACAAACATACATATTACAGCTGGGGTTCTGGGCTGGCTATATACCTACTTACATATATATTAAAGCTGGAGTTCCGGGCATGCTATATACCTACATACATACATATTACAGCTGGAGTTCCAGGCTGGCTATATGCCTACATACATACATATTACAGCTGGGGTTCCGGGCTGACTATATACCTACATACATACATATTACAGCTGGGGTTCCGGGCTGACTATATACCTACATACATGCATATTACAGCTGGGGTTCCGGGCTGGCTATATACCCACATACATATTATAGCTGGGGTTCGGGGCTGGCTATATACCTACATCCATACATATTACAGCTGGGGTTCCGGGTTGGCTATATACCTTAATACATACACATTACAGCTGGGGTTCCGGGCAGGCTGTATACCAATATACATACATATTACAGCTGGAGTTCCGGGCTGGCTATATACCTACATACATACATATTACAGCTGGGGTTCCGCGCTGGATGTATACCTACATACATATTACTGCTGGAGTTCCGGGCTGGCCATATACCTACAAACATACATATTACAGCTGAGGTTTCGGTCTGACTATATACCTGCATACATACATATTACAGCTGGGGTTCCGGGCTGACTATATACCTACATACATACATATTTCAGCTGAGGTTCCAGGTTGGCTGTATTCCTACATACATATTACAGCTATAGTTCCGGGCTGGCTATATACCTACAATCATTCATATTACAGCTGGGGTTCCGGGCTGACTATATACCTACATACATACGTATTACAGCTGGGGTTCCGGGCTGGCTATATACCTACATACATACATATTACAGGTGGGGTTCCGGGCTGCATGTATACCTTCATACATACATATTACAGCTGGGGTTCCGGGCTGGCCATATACCTAAATACATACATATTACAGCCGGGGTTCCGGGCTGGCTATATATCTACATACATACATATTACAGCTGGGGTTCCGGGCTGGCTATATACCTACACACATATATATTACAGCTGCGTTCTGGGCTGGCTATATACCTACATACATATTACAGCTGGAGTTCCGGGCTGGCTATATACCTACATACATACATATTACAGCTGGAGTTCCGGGCTAGCTATATACCTACATACATACATATTACAGCTGGAGTTCCGGGCTGGCTATATGCCTACATACATACATATTACAGCTGGGGTTCCGGGCTGACTATATACCTACATAAATACATATTACAGCTGGGGTTCCGGGCTGACTATATACCTACATATATACATATTACAGCTGGGGTTCCGGACTGGTTATATACCTTCATACATATTACAGATGGGGTTCGGGGCTGGCTATATACCTACATACATATATATTGCAGCTGGGGTTCGGGGCTGACTATATTCCTACATACATACATATTACAGCTGGGGTTCCGGGCTGACTATATACCTACATACATTCATATTACAGCTGGGGTTCCGGGCTGGTTATATACCTACATACATATTACAGACGGGGTTCGGGGCTGGCTATGTACCTACATACATATTATAGCAGGGGTTCGGGGCTGGCTATATACCTACATACATACGTATTACAGCTGGAGTTCCGGGTTGGCTATATACCTTAATACATACATATTACACCTGGGGTTCCGGGCTGGCTGTATACCAACAGACATACATATTACAGCAGGGGTTCCGAGGTGGCTATATACCTACACACATACATATTACAGCTGGGGTTCCGGGCTGGCCATATACCTACATATGTACATATTACAGCTGGGGTTCCGGGCTATATACCTACATACATACATATTACAGCTGGGGTTCCAGGCTGACTATATACCTGCATACATACATATTACAGCAGGGTTACCAGGCTGGTTATATACCAACATACATATTACAGACGGGGTTCGGGGCTGGCTATATACCTACATACATATTACAGCTGGGGTTCGGGGCTGGCTATATACCTACATACATACGTATTACAGCTGGGGTTCCGGGTTGGCTATATACCTTAATACATACATATTACACCTGGGGTTCCGGGCTGGCTGTATACCAACAGACATACATATTACAGCTGGAGTTCCGGGCTGGCCATATACCTACATATATACATATTACAGCTGGGGTTCCTGGCTGACTATATACCTACATACATACATATTACAGCTGGGGTTCCGGGCTGACTATATACCTACATATGTACATATTACAGCTGGGGTTCCGGGCTGACCATATACCTACATACATACATATTACAGCTGGGGTTCCGGGCTGGCTATATACCTACACACATACATATTACAGCTGGGGTTCCGGGCTGGCCATATACCTACATATGTACATATTACAGCTGGGGTTCCGGGCTATATACCTACATACATACATATTACAGCTGGGGTTCCAGGCTGACTATATACCTGCATACATACATATTACAGCTGGGTTTCCGGGCTGGCTATATACCTACATACATACATATTACAGCTGAGATTCCAGGCTGGCTGTATTCCTACATACATACATATTACAGATGGTGTTCCGGGCTGGCTATATACCTACATACATACATATTACAGCTGAGGTTCCAGGCTGACTGTATTCCTACATACATACATATTACAGCTGGGGTTCCGGGCTGGCTATATACCTACATACATACATATTACAGCTGGGGTTCCGGCCTGGCTGTATAACTACATACATACATATTACAGCTGGAGTTCCGGGCTGGCTATATACCTACATACATACATATCACAGCTGGAGTTCCGGGCTGGCTATATACCTACATACATTCATATTACAACTGGGGTTCCGGGCTGGATGTATATCTACATACATACATATTACAGCTGGGGTTCAAGGCTGACTATATACCTGCATACATACATATTACAGCTGGGGTTCCGGGCTGGCTATATACCTACATACATACATATTACAGCTGAGGTTCCAGGCTGGCTGTATTCCTACATACATACATATTACAGATGGTGTTCCGGGCTGGCTATATACCTACATACATACATATTACAGCTGAGGTTCCAGGCTGACTATATTCCTACATACATACATATTACAGCTGGGGTTCCGGGCTGGCTATATACCTACATACATACATATTACAGCTGGAGTTCCGGGCAGGCTGTATACCTACATACACACATATTACAGCTGGGGTTCCGGGCTGGTTATATACATACATACATACTTATTACAGCTGGAGTTCCGGGCTAGCTATACATCTACAAACATACATAATACAGCTGGGGTTCCAAGCTGGCTATATACCTACATACATACATGTTACAGCTGGGGTTTCGGGTTGGCTATATACCTTAATACATAAATATTACAGCTGGGGTTCCGGGCAGGCTGTATACCAACATATATACATATTACAGTTGGGGTTCCGGGCTGGCCATATACCTACATACATACATATTACAGCTGGGGTTCCCGGCTGGCCATATACCTTCATACATACATATTACAGCAGAGGTTCCGGGCTGGCTATATACCTACATACATACATATTACATCTGGAGTTCCGGGCTGGCTATATACCTACTTACATACATTTTACTGCTGGGGTTCCGAGCTGGCTGTATACCTACATACATACGTATTACAGCTGGAGTTCCGGGCTAGCTATATACCTACATACGTACATATTACAGCTTGGGTTCGGGCTGCCTATATACCTACTACATACATACATATTACAACTGGTGTTCCGGGCTGACTATATACCTACATACATACATATTACAGCTGTGGTTCGGGGCTGGCTATATACCTACATACATACATATTACAGCTGGGGTTTCGACCTGGCTGTATACCTACATACATATATATTGCAGCTGGAGTTCCGGGCTGGCTATATACCTACATACATACATATCACAGCTGGAGTTCCGGGCTGGCTATATACCTACATACATACATACTACAGCTGGGGTTACGGGATGGTTATATACCTACATACATATTACAGACGGGGTTCAAGGGCTGGCTATGTACCTACATACATGTTACAGCTGGGGTTCGAGGCTGGCTATATACCTACATACATACGTATTACAGCTGGAGTTCCGGGTTGGCTATATACCTTATTACGTACATATTACACCTGGGGTTCCGGGCTGGCTGTATACCAACAGACATACATATTACAGCTGGAGTTCCGGGCTGGCCATATACCTACATATATACATATTACAGCTGGGGTTACTGGCTGACTATATACCTACATACATACATATTACAGCTGGGGTTCCGGGCTGACTATATACCTACATATGTACATATTACAGCTGGGGTTCCGGGCTGACCATATACCTACATACATACATATTACAGCTGGGGTTCCGGGCTGGCTATATACCTACACACATACATATTACAGCTGGGGTTCCGGGCTGGCCATATACCTACATATGTACATATTACAGCTGGGGTTCCGGGCTATATACCTACATACATACATATTACAGCTGGGGTTCCAGGCTGACTATATACCTGCATACATACATATTACAGCTGGGTTTCCGGGCTGGCTATATACCTACATACATACATATTACAGCTGAGGTTCCAGGCTGGCTGTATTCCTACATACATACATATTACAGATGGTGTTCCGGGCTGGCTATATACCTACATACATACATGTTACAGCTGAGGTTCCAGGCTGACTGTATTCCTACATACATACATATTACAGCTGGGGTTCCGGGCTGGCTATATACCTACATACATACATATTACAGCTGGGGTTCCGGCCTGGCTGTATACCTACATACACACATATTACAGCTGGAGTTCCGGGCTGGCTATATACCTACATACATACATATCACAGCTGGAGTTCCGGGCTGGCTATATACCTACATACATTCATATTACAACTGGGGTTCCGGGCTGGATGTATATCTACATACATACATATTACAGCTGGGGTTCAAGGCTGACTATATACCTGCATACATACATATTACAGCTGGGGTTCCGGGCTGGCTATATACCTACATACATACATATTACAGCTGAGGTTCCAGGCTGGCTGTATTCCTACATACATACATATTACAGATGGTGTTCCGGGCTGGCTATATACCTACATACATACATATTACAGCTGAGGTTCCAGGCTGACTATATTCCTACATACATACATATTACAGCTGGGGTTCCGAGCTGGCTATATACCTACATACATACATATTACAGCTGGAGTTCCGGGCAGGCTGTATACCTACATACACACATATTACAGCTGGGGTTCCGGGCTGGTTATATACATACATACATACTTATTACAGCTGGAGTTCCGGGCTAGCTATACATCTACAAACATACATAATACAGCTGGGGTTCCAAGCTGGCTATATACCTACATACATACATATTACAGCTGGGGTTTCGGGTTGGCTATATACCTTAATACATAAATATTACAGCTGGGGTTCCGGGCAGGCTGTATACCAACATATATACATATTACAGTTGGGGTTCCGGGCTGGCCATATACCTACATACATACATATTACAGCTGGGGTTCCCGGCTGGCCATATACCTTCATACATACATATTACAGAAGAGGTTCCGGGCTGGCTATATACCTACATACATACATATTACATCTGGAGTTCCGGGCTGGCTATATACCTACTTACATACATTTTACTGCTGGGGTTCCGAGCTGGCTGTATACCTACATACATACGTATTACAGCTGGAGTTCCGGGCTAGCTATATACCTACATACGTACATATTACAGCTTGGGTTCGGGCTGCCTATATACCTACTACATACATACATATTACAGCTGGTGTTCCGGGCTGACTATATACCTACATACATACATATTACAGCCGTGGTTCGGGGCTGGCTATATACCTACATACATACATATTACAGCTGGGGTTCCGGGCTGGCTATATACCCACATACACATTATAGCTGGGGTTCGGGGCTGGCTATATACCTACATACATACATATTACAGCTGGGGTTCCGGGTTGGCTATATACCTTAATACATACATATTACAGCTGGGGTACCGGGCTGGCTGTATACCAACATACATACATATTACAGCTGGAGTTCCGGACTGGCTATATACCTACATACATACATATTACAGCTGGGGTTCCGCGCTGGATGTATACCTACATACATATTACTGCTGGGGTTCCGGGCTGGCCATATACCTACAAACATACATATTACAGCTGGGGTTTCGGGCTGGCTATATACCTGCATACATACATATTACAGCTGGGGTTCCGGGCTGACTATATACCTACATACATACATATTACAGGTGGGGTTTCGGGCTGCATGTATACCTTCATACATACATATTACAGCTGGGGTTCCGGGCTGGCCATATACCTACTACATACATAGTACAGCCGGGGTTCCGGGCTGGCTATATACCTACACACATATATATTACAGCTGCGTTCTGGGTTGGCTATATACCTACATACATACATATTACAGCTGGAGTTCCGGGCTGGCTATATACCTACATACATACATATTACAGCTGGAGTTCCGGGCTAGCTATATACCTACATACATACATATTACAGCTGGAGTTCCGGGCTGGCTATATGCCTACATACATACATATTACAGCTGGGGTTCCGGGCTGACTATATACCTACATACATACATATTACAGCTGGGGTTCCGGGCTGACTATATACCTACATATATACATATTACAGCTGGGGTTCCGGGCTGGTTATATACATACATACATACTTATTACAGCTGGAGTTCCGGGCTAGCTATACATCTACAAACAAACATAATACAGCTGGGGTTCAGGGCTGGCTATATACCTACATACATACATATTACAGCTGGGGTTTCGGGTTGGCTATATACCTTAATACATAAATATTACAGCTGGGGTTCCGGGCAGGCTGTATACCAACATATATACATATTACAGTTGGGGTTCCGGGCTGGCCATATACCTACATACATACATATTACAGCTGGGGTTCCCGGCTGGCCATATACCTTCATACATACATATTACAGCAGAGGTTCCGGGCTGGCTATATACCTACATACATACATATTACATCTGGAGTTCCGGGCTGGCTATATACCTACTAACATACATTTTACTGCTGGGGTTCCGAGCTGGCTATATACCTACATACATACGTATTACAGCTGGAGTTCCGGGCTAGCTATATACCTACATACGTACATATTACAGCTGGAGTTCCGGGCTGGCTATATACCTACATACATACATATTACAACTGGGGTTCCGGGCTGGATGTATATCTACATACATACATATTACAGCTAGGGTTCCGGGCTGGCCATATACCTACATACATACATATTACAGCTGGGGTTCCGGGCTGGCTATATACCTTTATACATACATATTACAGCTGGGGTTCTGGGCTGGCTGTATACCAACACACATACACATTACAGCTGGAGTTCCGGGCTGGTCATATACCTACATACATACATATTACAGCTGGGGTTCCGGGCTGGCTATATACCCACATACATACATATTACAGCTGGGGTTCCGGGCAAGCAATACACCTACAAACATACATATTACAGCTGGGGTTCCGTGCTGGCTATATACCTACTTACATACATATTAAAGCTGGAGTTCCGGGCATGCTATATACCTACATACATACATATTACAGCTGGAGTTCCGGGCTGGCTATATGCCTTCATACATACATATTACAGCTGGGGTTCCGGGCTGACTATATACCTACATACATACATATTACAGCTGGGGTTCCGGGCTGACTATATACCTACATACATACATATTACAGCTGGGGTTCCGGGCTGGCTATATACCCACATACATATTATAGCTGGGGTTCGGGGCTGGCTATATACCTACATACATACATATTACAGCTGGGGTTCCGGGTTGGCTATATACCTTAATACATACATATTACAGCTGGGGTACCGGGCTGGCTGTATACCAACATACATACATATTACAGCTGGAGTTCCGGGCTGGCTATATACCTACATACATACATATTACAGCTGGGGTTCCGCGCTGGATGTATACCTACATACATATTACTGCTGGGGTTCCGGGCTGGCCATATACCTACAAACATACATATTACAGCTGGGGTTTCGGGCTGGCTATATACCTGCATACATACATATTACAGCTGGGGTTCCGGGCTGACTATATACCTACATACATACATATTACAGGTGGGGTTCCGGGCTGCATGTATACCTTCATACATACATATTACAGCTGGAGTTCCGGGCTGGCTATATACCTACATACATACATATTACAGCTGGAGTTCCGGGCTAGCTATATACCTACATACATACATATTACAGCTGGAGTTCCGGGCTGTCTATATGCCTACATACATACATATTACAGCTGGGGTTCCGGGCTGACTATATACCTACATACATACATATTACAGCTGGGGTTCCGTGCTGACTATATACCTACATATATACATATTACAGCTGGGGTTCCGGGCTGGTTATATACATACATACATACTTATTACAGCTGGAGTTCCCGGCTAGCTATACATCTACAAACATACATAATACAGCTGGGGTTCCTGGCTGGCTATATACCTACATACATACATATTACAGCTGGGGTTTCGGGTTGGCTATATACCTTAATACATAAATATTACAGCTGGGGTTCCGGGCAGGCTGTATACCAACATATATCCATATTACAGTTGGGGTTCCGGGCTGGCCATATACCTACATACATACATATTACAGCTGGGGTTCCCGGCTGGCCATATACCTTCATACATACATATTACAGCAGAGGTTCCGGGCTGGCTATATACCTTCATACATACATATTACATCTGGAGTTCCTGGCTGGCTATATACCTACTTACATACATTTTACTGCTGGGGTTTCGAGCTGGCTGTATACCTACATACATACGTATTACAGCTGGAGTTCCGGGCTAGCTATATACCTACATACGTACATATTACAGCTGGAGTTCCGGGCTGGCTATATACCTACATACATACATATTACAACTGGGGTTCCGGGCTGGATGTATATCTACATACATACATATTACAGCTGGGGTTCCGGGCTGGCCATATACCTACATACATACATATTACAGCTGGGGTTCCGGGCTGGCTATATACCTTTATACATACATATTACAGCTGGGGTTCCGGGCTGGCTGTATACCAACACACATACACATTACAGCTGGAGTTCCGGGCTGGCCATATACCTACATACATACATATTACAGCTGGGGTTCCGGGCTGGCTATATACCCACATACATACATATTACAGCTGGGGTTCCGGGCTGACTATATACCTACATATATACATATTACAGCTGGGGTTCCGGGCTGGTTATATACATACATACATACTTATTACAGCTGGAGTTCCGGGCTAGCTATACATCTACAAACATACATAATACAGCTGGGGTTCCGGGCTGGCTATATACCTACATACATACATATTACAGCTGGGGTTTCGGGTTGGCTATATACCTTAATACATAAGTATTACAGCTGGGGTTCCGGGCAGGCTGTATACCAACATATATACATATTACAGTTGGGGTTCCGGGCTGGCCATATACCTACATACATACATATTACAGCTGGGGTTCCCGGCTGGCCATATACCTTCATACATACATATTACAGCAGAGGTTCCGGGCTGGCTATATACCTACATACATACATATTACATCTGGAGTTCCGGGCTGGCTATATACCTACTTACATACATTTTACTGCTGGGGTTCCGAGCTGGCTATATACCTACATACATACGTATTACAGCTGGAGTTCCGGGCTAGCTATATACCTACATACGTACATATTACAGCTGGAGTTCCGGGCTGGCTATATACCTACATACATACATATTACAACTGGGGTTCCGGGCTGGATGTATATCTACATACATACATATTACAGCTAGGGTTCCGGGCTGGCCATATACCTACATACATACATATTACAGCTGGGGTTCCGGGCTGGCTATATACCTTTATACATACATATTACAGCTGGGGTTCCGGGCTGGCTGTATACCAACACACATACACATTACCGATGGAGTTCCGGGCTGGCCATATACCTACATACATACATATTACAGCTGGGGTTCCGGGCTGGCTATATACCCACATACATACATATTACAGCTGGGGTTCCGGGCTAGCAATACACCTACAAACATACATATTAGCTGGGGTTCCGTGCTGGCTATATACCTACTTACATACATATTAAAGCTGGAGTTCCGGGCATGCTATATACCTACATACATACATATTACAGCTGGAGTTCCGGGCTGGCTATATGCCTTCATACATACATATTACAGCTGGGGTTCCGGGCTGACTATATACCTACATACATACATATTACAGCTGGGGTTCCGGGCTGACTATATACCTACATACATACATATTACAGCTGTGGTTCCGGGCTGGCTATATACCCACATACATATTATAGCTGGGGTTCGGGGCTGGCTATATACCTACATACATACATATTACAGCTGGGGTTCCGGGTTGGCTATATACCAACATACATACATATTACAGCTGGGGTACCGGGCTGGCTGTATACCAACATACATACATATTACAGCTGGAGTTCCGGGCTGGCTATATACCTACATACATACATATTACAGCTGGGGTTCCGCGCTGGATGTATACCTACATACATATTACTGCTGGGGTTCCGGGCTGGCCATATACCTACAAACATACATATTACAGCTGGGGTTTCGGGCTGGCTATATACCTGCATACATACATATTACAGCTGGGGTTCCGGGCTGACTATATACCTACATACATACATATTACAGGTGGGGTTCCGGGCTGCATGTATACCTTCATACATACATATTACAGCTGGGGTTCCGGGCTGGCCATATACCTACATACATACATATTACAGCCGGGGTTCCGGGCTGGCTATATACCTACACACATATATATTACAGCTGCGTTCTGGGCTGGCTATTTACCTACATACATACATATTACAGCTGGAGTTCCGGGCTGGCTATATACCTACATACATACATATTACAGCTGGAGTTCCGGGCTAGCTATATACCTACATACATACATATTACAGCTGGAGTTCCGGGCTGTCTATATGCCTACATACATACATATTACAGCTGGGGTTCCGGGCTGACTATATACCTACATACATACATATTACAGCTGGGGTTCCGTGCTGACTATATACCTACATATATACATATTACAGCTGGGGTTCCGGGCTGGTTATATACATACATACATACTTATTACAGCTGGAGTTCCCGGCTAGCTATACATCTACAAACATACATAATACAGCTGGGGTTCCGGGCTGGCTATATACCTACATACATACATATTACAGCTGGGGTTTCGGGTTGGCTATATACCTTAATACATAAATATTACAGCTGGGGTTCCGGGCAGGCTGTATACCAACATATATACATATTACAGTTGGGGTTCCGGGCTGGCCATATACCTACATACATACATATTACAGCTGGGGTTCCCGGCTGGCCATATACCTTCATACATACATATTACAGCAGAGGTTCCGGGCTGGCTATATACCTTCATACATACATATTACATCTGGAGTTCCGGGCTGGCTATATACCTACTTACATACATTTTACTGCTGGGGTTCCGAGCTGGTTGTATACCTACATACATACGTATTACAGCTGGAGTTCCGGGCTATCTATATACCTACATACGTACATATTACAGCTGGAGTTCCGGGCTGGCTATATACCTACATACATACATATTACAACTGGGGTTCCGGGCTGGATGTATATCTACATACATACATATTACAGCTGGGGTTCCGGGCTGGCCATATACCTACATACATACATATTACAGCTGGGGTTCCGGGCTGGCTATATACCTTTATACATACATATTACAGCTGGGGTTCCGGGCTGGCTGTATACCAACACACATACACATTACAGCTGGAGTTCCGGGCTGGCCATATACCTACATACATACATATTACAGCTGGGGTTCCGGGCTGGCTATATACCCACATACATACATATTACAGCTGGGGTTCCGGGCTAGCAATACACCTACAAACATACATATTACAGCTGGGGTTCCGTGCTGGCTATATACCTACTTACATACATATTAAAGCTGGAGTTCCGGGCATGCTATATACCTACATACATATATTTTACAGCTGGAGTTCCGGGCTGGCTATATGCCTACATACATACATATTACAGCTGGGGTTCCGGGCTGACTATATACCTACATACATACATATTACAGCTGGGGTTCCGGGCTGACTATATACCTACATACATACATATTACAGCTGGGGTTCCGGGCTGGCTATATACCCACATACATATTATAGCTGGGGTTCGGGGCTGGCTATATACCTACATACATACATATTACAGCTGGGGTTCCGGGTTGGCTATATACCTTAATACATACATATTACAGCTGGGGTACCGGGCTGGCTGTATACCAACATACATACATATTACAGCTGGAGTTCCGGGCTAGCAATACACCTACAAACATACATATTACAGCTGGGGTTCCGTGCTGGCTATATACCTACTTACATACATATTAAAGCTGGAGTTCCGGGCATGCTATATACCTACATACATACATATTACAGCTGGAGTTCCGGGCTGGCTATATGCCTTCATACATACATATTACAGCTGGGGTTCCGGGCTGACTATATACCTACATACATACATATTACAGCTGGGGTTCCGGGCTGACTATATACCTACATACATACATATTACAGCTGGGGTTCCGGGCTGGCTATATACCCACATACATATTATAGCTGGGGTTCGGGGCTGGCTATATACCTACATACATACATATTACAGCTGGGGTTCCTGGTTGGCTATATACCTTAATACATACATATTACAGCTGGGGTACCGGGCTGGCTGTATACCAACATACATACATATTACAGCTGGAGTTCCGGGCTGGCTATATACCTACATACATACATATTACAGCTGGGGTTCCGCGCTGGATGTATACCTACATACATATTACTGCTGGGGTTCCGGGCTGGCCATATACCTACAAACATACATATTACAGCTGGGGTTTCGGGCTGGCAATATACCTGCATACATACATATTACAGCTGGGGTTCCGGGCTGACTATATACCTACATACATACATATTACAGGTGGGGTTCCGGGCTGCATGTATACCTTCATACATACATATAACAGCTGGGGTTCCGGTCTGGCCATATACCTACATACATACATATTACAGCCGGGGTTCCGGGCTGGCTATATACCTATACACATATATATTACAGCTGCGTTCTGGGCTGGCTATATACCTACATACATACATATTACAGCTGGAGTTCCGGGCTGGCTATATACCTACATACATACATATTACAGCTGGAGTTCCGGGCTAGCTATATACCTACATACATACATATTACAGCTGGAGTTCCGGGCTGTCTATATGCCTACATACATACATATTACAGCTGGGGTTCCGGGCTGACTATATACCTACATACATACATATTACAGCTGGGGTTCCGTGCTGACTATATACCTACATATATACATATTACAGCTGGGGTTCCGGGCTGGTTATATACATACATACATACTTATTACAGCTGGAGTTCCCGGCTAGCTATACATCTACAAACATACATAATACAGCTGGGGTTTCGGGCTGGCTATATACCTACATACATACATGTTACAGCTGGGGTTTCGGGTTGGCTATATACCTTAATACATAAATATTACAGCTGGGGTTCCAGGCAGGCTGTATACCAACATATATACATGTTACAGTTGGGGTTCCGGGCTGGCCATATACCTACATACATACATATTACAGCTGGGGTTCCCGGCTGGCCATATACCTTCATACATACATATTACAGCAGAGGTTCCGGGCTGGCTATATACCTTCATACATACATATTACATCTGGAGTTCCGGGCTGGCTATATACCTACATACATACATATTACAGCTGGAGTTCCGGGCTAGCTATATACCTACATACATACATATTACAGCTGGAGTTCCGGGCTGTCTATATGCCTACATACATACATATTACAGCTGGGGTTCCGGGCTGACTATATACCTACATACATACATATTACAGCTGGGGTTCCGTGCTGACTATATACCTACATATATACATATTACAGCTGGGGTTCCGGGCTGGTTATATACATACATACATACTTATTACAGCTGGAGTTCCCGGCTAGCTATACATCTACAAACATACATAATACAGCTGGGGTTCCGGGCTGGCTATATACCTACATACATACATATTACAGCTGGGGTTTCGGGTTGGCTATATACCTTAATACATAAATATTACAGCTGGGGTTCCGGGCAGGCTGTATACCAACATATATACATATTACAGTTGGGGTTCCGGGCTGGCCATATACCTACATACATACATATTACAGCTGGGGTTCCCGGCTGGCCATATACCTTCATACATACATATTACAGCAGAGGTTCCGGGCTGGCTATATACCTTCATACATACATATTACATCTGGAGTTCTGGGCTGGCTATATACCTACTTACATACATTTTACTGCTGGGGTTCCGAGCTGGCTGTATACCTACATACATACGTATTACAGCTGGAGTTCCGGGCTAGCTATATACCTACATACGTACATATTACAGCTGGAGTTCCGGGCTGGCTATATACCTACATACATACATATTACAACTGGGGTTCCGGGCTGGATGTATATCTACATACATACATATTACAGCTGGGGTTCCGGGCTGGCCATATACCTACATACATACATATTACAGCTGGGGTTCCGGGCTGGCTATATACCTTTATACATACATATTACAGCTGGGGTTCCGGGCTGGCTGTATACCAACACACATACACATTACAGCTGGAGTTCCGGGCTGGCCATATACCTACATACATACATATTACAGCTGGGGTTCCGGGCTGGCTATACCCCCACATACATACATATTACAGCTGGGGTTCCGGGCTAGCAATACACCTACAAACATACATATTACAGCTGGGGTTCCGTGCTGGCTATATACCTACTTACATACATATTAAAGCTGGAGTTCCGGGCATGCTATATACCTACATACATATATTTTACAGCTGGAGTTCCGGGCTGGCTATATGCCTACATACATACATATTACAGCTGGGGTTCCGGGCTGACTATATACCTACATACATACATATTACAGCTGGGGTTCCGGGCTGACTATATACCTACATACATACATATTACAGCTGGGGTTCCGGGTTGGCTATATACCTTAATACATACATATTACAGCTGGGGTACCGGGCTGGCTGTATACCAACATACATACATATTACAGCTGGAGTTCCGGGCTAGCAATACACCTACAAACATACATATTACAGCTAGGGTTCCGTGCTGGCTATATACCTACTTACATACATATTAAAGCTGGAGTTCCGGGCATGCTATATACCTACATACATACATATTACAGCTGGAGTTCCGGGCTGGCTATATGCCTTCATACATACATATTACAGCTGGGGTTCCGGGCTGACTATATACCTACATACATACATATTACAGCTGGGGTTCCGGGCTGACTATATACCTACATACATACATATTACAGCTGGGGTTCCGGGCTGGCTATATACCCACATACATATTATAGCTGGGGTTCGGGGCTGGCTATATACCTACATACATACATATTACAGCTGGGGTTCCTGGTTGGCTATATACCTTAATACATACATATTACAGCTGGGGTACCGGGCTGGCTGTATACCAACATACATACATATTACAGCTGGAGTTCCGGGCTTGCTATATACCTACATACATACATATTACAGCTGGGGTTCCGCGCTGGATGTATACCTACATACATATTACTGCTGGGGTTCCGGGCTGGCCATATACCTACAAACATACATATTACAGCTGGGGTTTCGGGCTGGCTATATACCTGCATACATACATATTACAGCTGGGGTTCCGGGCTGACTATATACCTACATACATACATATTACAGGTGGGGTTCCGGGCTGCATGTATACCTTCATACATACATATTACAGCTGGGGTTCCGGGCTGGCCATATACCTACATACATACATATTACAGCCGGGGTTCCGGGCTGGCTATATACCTATACACATATATATTACAGCTGCGTTCTGGGCTGGCTATATACCTACATACATACATATTACAGCTGGAGTTCCGGGCTGGCTATATACCTACATACATACATATTACAGCTGGAGTTCCGGGCTAGCTATATACCAACATACATACAAATTACAGCTGGAGTTCCGGGCTGTCTATATGCCTACATACATACATATTACAGCTGGGGTTCCGGGCTGACTATATACCTACATACATACATATATCAGCTGGGGTTCCGTGCTGACTATATACCTACATATATACATATTACAGCTGGGGTTCCGGGCTGGTTATATACATACATACATACTTATTACAGCTGGAGTTCCCGGCTAGCTATACATCTACAAACATACATAATACAGCTGGGGTTCCGGGCTGGCTATATACCTACATACATACATATTACAGCTGGGGTTTCGGGTTGGCTATATACCTTAATACATAAATATTACAGCTGGGGTTCCGGGCAGGCTGTATACCAACATATATACATGTTACAGTTGGGGTTCCGGGCTGGCCATATACCTACATACATACATATTACAGCTGGGGTTCCCGGCTGGCCATATACCTTCATACATACATATTACACCAGAGGTTCCGGGCTGGCTATATACCTTCATACATACATATTACATCTGGAGTTCCGGGCTGGCTATATACCTACTTACATACATTTTACTGCTGGGGTTCCGAGCTGGCTGTATACCTACATACATACGTATTACAGCTGGAGTTCCGGGCTAGCTATATACCTACATACGTACATATTACAACTGGAGTTCCGGGCTGGCTATATACCTACATACATACATATTACAACTGGGGTTCCGGGCTGGATGTATATCTACATACATACATATTACAGCTGGGGTTCCGGGCTGGCCATATACCTACATACATACATATTACAGCTGGGGTTCCGGGCTGGCTATATACCTTTATACATACATATTACAGCTGGGGTTCCGGGCTGGCTGTATACCAACACACATACACATTACAGCTGAAGTTCCGGGCTGGCCATACATCTACATACATACATACTACAGCTGGGGTTCCGGGCTGGCTATATACCCACATACATACATATTACAGCTGGGGTTCCGGGCTAGCAATACACCTACAAACATACATATTACAGCTGGGGTTCCGTGCTGGCTATATACCTACTTACATACATATTAAAGCTGGAGTTCCGGGCATGCTATATACCTACATACATACATATTACAGCTGGAGTTCCGGGCTGGCTATATGCCTACATACATACATATTACAGCTGGGGTTCCGGGCTGACTATATACCTACATACATACATATTACAGCTGGGGTTCCGGGCTGACTATATACCTACATACATACATATTACAGCTGGGGTTCCGGGCTGGCTATATACCCACATACATATTATAGCTGGGGTTCGGGGCTGGCTATATACCTACATACATACATATTACAGCTGGGGTTCCGGGTTGGCTATATACCTTAATACATACATATTACAGCTGGGGTACCGGGCTGGCTGTATACCAACATACATACATATTACAGCTGGAGTTCCGGGCTGGCTATATACCTACATACATACATATTACAGCTGGAGTTCCGGGCTAGCTATATACCTACATACATACATATTACAGCTGGAGTTCCGGGCTGTCTATATGCCTACATACATACATATTACAGCTGGGGTTCCGGGCTGACTATATATCTACATACATACATATTACAGCTGGGGTTCCGTGCTGACTATATACCTACATATATACATATTACAGCTGGGGTTCCGGGCTTGTTATATACATACATACATACTTATTACAGCTGGAGTTCCCGGCTAGCTATACATCTACAAACATACATAATACAGCTGGGGTTCCGGGCTGGCTATATACCTACATACATACATATTACAGCTGGGGTTTCGGGTTGGCTATATACCTTAATACATAAATATTACAGCTGGGGTTCCGGGCAGGCTGTATACCAACATATATACATATTACAGTTGGGGTTCCGGGCTGGCCATATACCTACATACATACATATTACAGCTGGGGTTCCCGGCTGGCCATATACCTTCATACATACATATTACAGCAGAGGTTCCGGGCTGGCTATATACCTTCATACATACATATTACATCTGGAGTTCCGGGCTGGCTATATACCTACTTACATACATTTTACTGCTGGGGTTCCGAGCTGGCTGTATACCTACATACATACGTATTACAGCTGAAGTTCCGGGCTAGCTATATACCTACATACGTACATATTACAGCTGGAGTTCCGGGCTGGCTATATACCTACATACATACATATTACAACTGGGGTTCCGGGCTGGATGTATATCTACATACATACATATTACAGCTGGGGTTCCGGGCTGGCCATATACCTACATACATACATATTACAGCTGGGGTTCCGGGCTGGCTATATACCTTTATACATACATATTACAGCTGGGGTTCCGGGCTGGCTGTATACCAACACACATACACATTACAGCTGGAGTTCCGGGCTGGCCATATACCTACATACATACATATTACAGCTTGGGTTCCGGGCTGGCTATATACCCACATACATACATATTACAGCTGGGGTTCCGGGCTAGCAATACACCTACAAACATACATATTACAGCTGGGGTTCCGTGCTGGCTATATACCTACTTACATACATCTTAAAGCTGGAGTTCCGGGCATGCTATATACCTACATACATACATATTACAGCTGGAGTTCCGGGCTGGCTATATGCCTACATACATACATATTACAGCTGGGGTTCCGGGCTGACTATATACCTACATACATACATATTACAGCTGGGATTCCGGGCTGACTATATACCTACATACATACATATTACAGCTGGGGTTCCGGGCTGGCTATATACCCACATACATATTATAGCTGGGGTTCGGGGCTGGATATATACCTACATACATACATATTACAGCTGGGGTTCCGGATTGGCTATATACCTTAATACATACATATTACAGCTGGGGTACCGGGCTGGCTGTATACCAACATACATACATATTACAGCTGGAGTTCCGGGCTGGCTATATACCTACATACATACATATTACAGCTGGGGTTCCGCGCTGGATGTATACCTACATACATATTACTGCTGGGGTTCCGGGCTGGCCATATACCTACAAACATACATATTACAGCTGGGGTTTCGGGCTAGCTATATACCTGCATACATACATATTACAGCTGGGGTTCCGGGCTGACTATATACCTACATACATACATATTACAGGTGGGGTTTCGGGCTGCATGTATACCTTCATACATACATATTACAGCTGGGGTTCCGGGCTGGCCATATACCTACATACATACATAATACAGCCGGGGTTCCGGGCTGGCTATATACCTACACACATATATATTACAGCTGCGTTCTGGGTTGGCTATATACCTACATACATACATATTACAGCTGGAGTTCCGGGCTGGCTATATACCTACATACATACATATTACAGCTGGAGTTCCGGGCTAGCTATATACCTACATACATACATATTACAGCTGGAGTTCCGGGCTGGCTATATGCCTACATACATACATATTACAGCTGGGGTTCCGGGCTGACTATATACCTGCATACATACATATTACAGCTGGGGTTCCGGGCTGACTATATACCTACATATATACATATTACAGCTGGGGTTCCGGGCTGACAATATACCTACATACATACATATTACAGGTGGGGTTCCGGGCTGCATGTATACCTTCATACATACATATTACAGCTGGGGTTCCGGGCTGGCCATATACCTACATACATACATATTTCAGCCGGGGTTCCGGGCTGGCTATATACCTACACACATATATATTACAGCTGCGTTTCGGGCTAGCTATATACCTACAAACATACATATTACAGCTGGAGTTCCGGGCTGGCTATATGCCTACATACATACATATTACAGCTGGGGTTCCGGGCTGACTATATACCTACATACATACATATTACAGCTGGGGTTCCGGGCTGACTATATACCTACATATATACATATTACAGCTGGGGTTCCGGGCTGGTTATATACCTTCATACATATTATAGACGGGGTTCGGGGCTGGCTATATACCCACATACATATATATTGCAGCTGGGGTTCCGGGCTGACTATATACCTACATACATACATATTACAGCTGGGGTTCCGGGCTGACTATATACCTACATACATACATATTACAGCTGGGGTTCCGTGCTGGTTATATACCTACATACATATTACAGACGGGGTTCGGGGCTGGCTATGTACCTACATACATATTACAGCTGGGGTTCGGGGCTGGCTATATACCTACATACATACGTATTACAGCTGGAGTTCCGGGTTGGCTATATACCTTAATACATACATATTACACCTGGGGTTCCGGGCTGGCTGTATACCAACAGACATACATATTACAGCTGGAGTTCCGGTCTGGCCATATACCTACATACATACACATTACAGCTGGGGTTCCGGGCTGACTACATACCTACATACATACATATTACAGCTGGGGTTCCGGACTGACTATATACCTATATATGTACATATTACAGCTGGGGTTCCGGGCTGACCATATACCTATATACATACATATTACAGCTGGGGTTCCGGGGTGGCTATATACCTACACACATACATATTACAGCTGGGGTTCCAGGCTGGCCATATACCTACATATGTACATATTACAGCTGGGGTTCCGGGCTATATACCTACATACATACATATTACAGCTGGGGTTCCGTGCTGACTATATACCTACATACATACATATTACAGCTGGGGTTCCGGGCTGGTTATATACATACATACATACTTATTACAGCTGGAGTTCCCGGCTAGCTATACATCTACAAACATACATAATACAGCTGGGGTTCCGGGATGGCTATATACCTACATACATACATATTACAGCTGGGGTTTCGGGTTGGCTATATGCCTTAATACATAAATATTACAGCTGGGGTTCCGGGCAGGCTGTATACCAACATATATACATATTACAGTTGGGGTTCCGCGCTGGCCATATACCTACATACATACATATTACAGCTGGGGTTCCCGGCTGGCCATATACCTTCATACATACATATTACAGCAGAGGTTCCGGGCTGGCTATATACCTTCATACAGACATATTACATCTGGAGTTCCGGGCTGGCTATATACCTACTTACATACATTTTACTGCTGGGGTTCCGAGCTGGCTGTATACCTACATACATACGTATTACAGCTGGAGTTCCGGGCTAGCTATATACCTACATACGTACATATTACAGCTGGAGTTCCGGGCTGGCTATATACCTACATACATACATATTACAACTGGGGTTCCGGGCTGGATGTATATCTACATACATACATATTACAGCTGGGGTTCCGGGCTGGCCATATACCTACATACATACATATTACAGCTGGGGTTCCGGGCTGGCTATATACCTTTATACATACATATTACAGCTGGGGTTCCGGGCTGGCTGTATACCAACACACATACACATTACAGCTGGATTTCCGGGCTGGCCATATACCTACATACATACATATTACAGCTGGGGTTCCGGGCTGGCTATATACCCACATACATACATATTACAGCTGGGGTTCCGGGCTAGCAATACACCTACAAACATACATATTACACTGGGGTTCCGTGCTGGCTATATACCTACTTACATACATATTAAAGCTGGAGTTCCGGGCATGCTATATACCTACATACATACATATTACAGCTGGAGTTCCGGGCTGGCTATATGCCTACATACATACATATTACAGCTGGGGTTCCGGGCTGACTATATACCTACATACATACATATTACAGCTGGGGTTCCGGGCTGACTATATACCTACATACATACATATTACAGCTGGGGTTCCGGGCTGGCTATATACCCACATACATATTATAGCTGGGGTTCGGGGCTGGCTATATACCTACATACATACATATTACAGCTGGGGTTCCGGGTTGGCTATATACCTTAATACATACATATTACAGCTGGGGAACCGGGCTGGCTGTATACCAACATACATACATATTACAGCTGGAGTTCCGGGCTGGCTATATACCTACATACATACATATTACAGCTGGGGTTCCGCGCTGGATGTATACCTACATACATATTACTGCTGGGGTTCCGGGCTGGCCATATACCTACAAACATACATATTACAGCTGGGGTTTCGGGCTGGCTATATACCTGCATACATACATATTACAGCTGGGGTTCCGGGCTGACAATATACCTACATACATACATATTACAGGTGGGGTTCCGGGCTGCATGTATACCTTCATACATACATATTACAGCTGGGGTTCCGGGCTGGCCATATACCTACATACATACATATTTCAGCCGGGGTTCCGGGCTGGCTATATACCTACACACATATATATTACAGCTGCGTTTCGGGCTAGCTATATACCTACAAACATACATATTACAGCTGGAGTTCCGGGCTGGCTATATGCCTACATACATACATATTACAGCTGGGGTTCCGGGCTGACTATATACCTACATACATACATATTACAGCTGGGGTTCCGGGCTGACTATATACCTACATATATACATATTACAGCTGGGGTTCCGGGCTGGTTATATACCTTCATACATATTATAGACGGGGTTCGGGGCTGGCTATATACCCACATACATATATATTGCAGCTGGGGTTCCGGGCTGACTATATACCTACATACATACATATTACAGCTGGGGTTCCGGGCTGACTATATACCTACATACATACATATTACAGCTGGGGTTCCGTGCTGGTTATATACCTACATACATATTACAGACGGGGTTCGGGGCTGGCTATGTACCTACATACATATTACAGCTGGGGTTCGGGGCTGGCTATATACCTACATACATACGTATTACAGCTGGAGTTCCGGGTTGGCTATATACCTTAATACATACATATTACACCTGGGGTTCCGGGCTGGCTGTATACCAACAGACATACATATTACAGCTGGAGTTCCGGTCTGGCCATATACCTACATACATACACATTACAGCTGGGGTTCCGGGCTGACTACATACCTACATACATACATATTACAGCTGGGGTTCCGGACTGACTATATACCTATATATGTACATATTACAGCTGGGGTTCCGGGCTGACCATATACCTATATACATACATATTACAGCTGGGGTTCCGGGGTGGCTATATACCTACACACATACATATTACAGCTGGGGTTCCAGGCTGGCCATATACCTACATATGTACATATTACAGCTGGGGTTCCGGGCTATATACCTACATACATACATATTACAGCTGGGGTTCCAGGCTGAATATATACCTGCATACATACATATTACTGCTGGGGTTCCGGGCGGACTATATACCTACATACATACATATTACAGCTGGGGTTCCGTGCTGGTTATATACCTACATACATATTACAGCTGGGGTTCGGGGCTGGCTATATACCTACATACATACGTATTACAGCTGAAGTTCGGGGTGGCTATATACCTTGTTACATACATATTACACCTGGGGTTCCGGGCTGGCTGTATACCAACAGACATACATATTACAGCTGGAGTTCCGGGCTGGCCATATACCTACATACATACATATTACAGCTGGGGTTCCGGGCTGACTATATACCTACATACATACATATTACAGCTGGGGTTCCGGGCTGACTATATACCTACATATGTACACATTACAGCTGGGGTTACGGGCTGACCATATACCTACATACATACATATTACAGCTGGGGTTCCGGGCTGGCTATATACCTACATACATACATATTACAGCTGGAGTTACGGGCTGGCTATATACCTACTTACATACATTTTACTGCTGGGGTTCCGGGCTGGCCATATACCTACATATGTAAATAATACAGCTGGGGTTCCGGGCTATATACCTACATACATGCATATTACAGCAGGGGTTCCAGGCTGACTATATACCTGCATACATACATATTACAGCTGGGGTTCCGGGCTGGCTATATACTTACATACATACATATTACAGCTGAGGTTCCAGGCTGACTGTATTCCTACATACATACATATTACAGCTGGGGTTCAAGGCTGGTTATATACATACATACATACTTATTACAGCTGGAGTTCCGGGCTAGCTATACATCTACAAACATACATAATACAGCTGGTGTTCCGGGCTGGCTATATACCTACATACATACATATTACAGTTGGGGTTTCGGGTTGGCTATATACCTTAATACCTAAATATTACAGCTGGGGTTCTTGGCTGGCTGTATACCAACATATATACATATTACAGTTGGGGTTCCGGGCTGGCTATATACCTACTTACATACATTTTACTGCTGGGGTTCCGAGCTGGCTGTACACCTACATACATACGTATTACAGCTGGAGTTCCGGGCTAGCTATATACCTACATACGTACATATTACAGCTGGAGTTCCGGGCTGGCTATATACCTACATACATATTACAGCTGGAGTTCCGGGCTGGCTATATACCTACATACTTACATATTACAACTGGGGTTCCGATCTGGATGTATATCTACATACATACATATTACAGCTGGGGTTCCGGGCTGGCCATATACCTACATACATACATATTACAGCTGGGGTTCCGGGCTGGCTGTATACCAACATACATACACATTACAGCTGGAGTTCTGGGCTGGCCATATACCTACATACATACATATTACAGCTGGGGTTCCGGGCTGGCTATATACCCACATACATACATATTACAGCTGGGGTTCCGGGCTAGCAATACACCTACAAACATACATATTACAGCTGGGGTTCCGGGCTGGCTATATACCTACTTACATACACATTAAAGCTGGAGTTCCGGGCATGCTATATACCTACATACATACAAATAAAAGCTGGAGTTCCGGGCTGGCTATATGCCTACATACATACATATTACAGCTGGGGTTCCAGGCTGGCTGTATTCCTACATACATACATATTACAGATGGTGTTCCGGGCTGGCTATATACCTACATACATACATATTACAGCTGAGGTTCCAGGCTGACTGTATTCCTACATACATACATATTACAGCTGGGGTTAAAGGCTGGTTATATACATACATACATACTTATTACAGCTGGAGTTCCGGGCTAGCTATACATCTACAAACATACATAATACAGCTGGGGTTCCGGGCTGGCTATATACCTACATACATACATATTACAGTTGGGGTTTCGGGTTGGCTATATACCTTAATACATAAATATTACAGCTGGGGTTCTTGGCTGGCTGTATACCAACATATATACATATTACAGTTGGGGTTCCGGGCTGGCTATATACCTACTTACATACATTTTACTGCTGGGGTTCCGAGCTGGCTGTATACCTACATACATACGTATTACAGCTGGAGTTCCGGGCTAGCTATATACCTACATACGTACATATTACAGCTGGAGTTCCGGGCTGGCTATATACCTACATACATATTACAGCTGGAGTTCCGGGCTGGCTATATACCTACATACTTACATACTACAACTGGGGTTCCGATCTGGATGTATATCTACATACATACATATTACAGCTGGGGTTCCGGGCTGGCCATATACCTACATACATACATATTACAGCTGGGGTTCCGGGCTGGCTGTATACCAACATACATACACATTACAGCTGGAGTTCTGGGCTGGCCATATACCTACATACATACATATTACAGCTGGGGTTCCGGGCTGGCTATATACCCACATACATACATATTACAGCTGGGGTTCCGGGCTAGCAATACACCTACAAACATACATATTACAGCTGGGGTTCCGGGCTGGCTATATACCTACTTACATACACATTAAAGCTGGAGTTCCGGGCATGCTATATACCTACATACATACAAATAAAAGCTGGAGTTCCGGGCTGGCTATAGGCCTACATACATACATATTACAGCTGGGGTTCCGGGCTGACTATATACCTACATACATACATATTACAGCTGGGGTTCCAGGCTGGCTATATACCCACATACATACGTCTTACAGCTGGGGTTCCGGGCAACCTATACACCTACAAACATACATATTACAGCTGGGGTTCCGGGCTGGCTATACACCTATATATACATGACAGCTGGGGTTTGGAGCTGGCTATATACCTACATACATAAATATTACAGCTGGGGTTCCGGGTTGGCTATATACCTTAATACATACATATTACAGCTGGGGTTCCGGGCTGGCTGTATACCAACATACATACATATTACAGCTGTAGTTCCGGGCTGGCCATATACCTACATACATACATATTACAGCTGGGGTTCCGGGCTTGCAATATACCTACATACATACATATTACAGCTGGGGTTCCGGGCTGGCTATATACCCACATACATACGTCTTACAGCTGGGGTTCCGGGCAACCTATACACCTACAAACATACATATTACAGCTGGGGTTCCGGGCTGGCTATACACCTATATATACATGACAGCTGGGGGTGGAGCTGGCTATATACCTACATACATAAATATTACAGCTGGGGTTCCGGGTTGGCTATATACTTTAGTACATACACATAACAGCTGGGGTTCCGGGCTGGCTGTATACCAACATACATACATATTACAGCTGGAGTTCCGGGCTGGCCATTTACCTACATACATACATATTACAGCTGGTGTTCTTGCTGGCCATATACCTACATACTTACATATTACAGCTGGGGTTTATGGCTGACTATATACCTGCATACATACATATGACAGCCGGAGTTTTGGGCTGGCTATATACCTACATACATACATATTTCAGCCAGGGTTCCGAGCTGACTGTATACCTACATACATACATAATACAGCTGGGGTTCCGGGTTGGCTATAATTATACCTTCATACATACATATTACAGCTGGGGTTCCGGGCTGGCCATATACCTACATACAGGCATATTACAGCTGGGGTTCCGGGCTAGCTATACACCTACAAACATACATATTACAGCTTGGGTTCCGGGCTGGCTATATACCTACAACCATACATATTACAGCTGGAGTTCCGGGCTGGCTATATGCCTACATACATACATATTACAGCTGGGGTTCCGTGTTTACTATATACCTACATACATACATATTACAGCTGGGGTTCCGGGCTGACTATATACCTACATACATACATATTACAGCTGGGGTTCCGGGCTGGCTATATACCTACATACATACATATTACAGCTGGGGTTACGGGCTAGCTATACACCTACAAACATACATATTACAGCTGGAGTTCCGGGCTGACTATATACCTACTTACATACATATTAGAGCTTTGGTTCCGAGCTGGCTGTATACCTACATACATACGTATTACAGCTGGAGTTCCGGGCTAGCTATATACCTAGATACGTACATATTACAGCTGGGGTTTACGGCTGACCATATACCTACATACATACATATGACAGCTGGGGTTCCGGGCTGGCTATATACCTACATACATACATAACACAGCTGGGGTTCCGCGCCGGATGTATACTTACAGACATATTACTGCTGGGGTTCCGGGCTGGCCATATACCTACAAACATACATATTACAGCTGGGTTCCGGGCTGACTATATACCAACATACATACGTATTACAGCTGGGGTTCCGGGCTGGCTATATACCTACATACATACATATTACAGGTGGGGTTCCGGGCTGCATGTATACCTTCATACATACATATTACAGCTGGGGTTCCGGGCTGGCCATATACCTACATACATACATATTACAGCCGGGATTCCGGGCTTGCTATATATCTACATACATACATATTACAGCTTGGGTTCCGTGCTGGCTATATACCTACACACATATATATTACAGCTGCATTCTGGGCTGGCTATATACCTACATACATACATATTACAGCTGGAGTTCCGGGCTGGCTATATACCTACATACATACATATTACAGCTGGTGTTCGGGGCTGGCTATATACCTACATACATACGTATTACAGCTGGAGTTCCGGATTGGCTATATACCTTAATACATACATATTACACCTGGGGTTCCGGGCTGGCTGTATACCAACAGACATAAATATTACAGCTGGAGTTCCGGGCTGGCCATATACCTACATACATACATATTACAGCTGGGGTTCCGGCCTGACTATATACCTACATACATACATATTACAACTGGGGTTCCGGGCTGACTATATACCTACATATGTACATATTACAGCTGGGGTTCCGGGCGGACCATATACCTACATACATACATATTACAGCTGGGGTTCCGGGCAGGCTATATACCTACACACATACATATTACAGCCGGGGTTCCGGGCTGGCCATATACCTACAACCATACATATTACAGCTGGAGTTCCGGGCTGGCTATATGCCTACATACATACATATTACAGCTGGGGTTCCGGGTTGACTATATACCTACATACATACGTATTACAGCTGGGGTTCCGGGCTGGCTATATACCTACATACATACATATTACAGGTGGGGTTCCGGGCTGCATGTATACCTTCATACTTACATATTACAGCTGAGGTTCCGGGCTGGCCATAAACCTACATACATACATATTACAGCTGAGGTTCCGGGCTGGCTATATACCTACACACATATATATTACAGCTGCGTTCTGGGCTGGCTATATACCTACATACATACATATTACAGCCGGGGTTCCGGGCTGGCTATATATCTACATACATACATATTACAGCTGGGGTTCCGGGCTGGCTATATACCTACACACATATATATTACAGCTGCGTTCTGGGCTGGCTATATACCTACATACATATTACAGCTGGAGTTCCGGGCTGGCTATATACCTACATACATACATATTACAGCTGGAGTTCCGGGCTAGCTATATACCTACATACATACATATTACAGCTGGAGTTCCGGGCTGGCTATATGCCTACATACATACATATTACAGCTGGGGTTCCGGGCTGACTATATACCTACATAAATACATATTACAGCTGGGGTTCCGGGCTGACTATATACCTACATATATACATATTACAGCTGGGGTTCCGGACTGGTTATATACCTTCATACATATTACAGATGGGGTTCGGGGCTGGCTATATACCTACATACATATATATTGCAGCTGGGGTTCCGGGCTGACTATATTCCTACATACATACATATTACAGCTGGGGTTCCGGGCTGACTATATACCTACATACATTCATATTACAGCTGGGGTTCCGGGCTGGTTATATACCTACATACATATTACAGACGGGGTTCGGGGCTGGCTATGTACCTACATACATATTATAGCAGGGGTTCGGGGCTGGCTATATACCTACATACATACGTATTACAGCTGGAGTTCCGGGTTGGCTATATACCTTAATACATACATATTACACCTGGGGTTCCGGGCTGGCTGTATACCAACAGACATACATATTACAGCAGGGGTTCCGAGGTGGCTATATACCTACACACATACATATTACAGCTGGGGTTCCGGGCTGGCCATATACCTACATATGTACATATTACAGCTGGGGTTCCGGGCTATATACCTACATACATACATATTACAGCTGGGGTTCCAGGCTGACTATATACCTGCATACATACATATTACAGCAGGGTTACCAGGCTGGTTATATACCAACATACATATTACAGACGGGGTTCGGGGCTGGCTATATACCTACATACATATTACAGCTGGGGTTCGGGGCTGGCTATATACCTACATACATACGTATTACAGCTGGGGTTCCGGGTTGGCTATATACCTTAATACATACATATTACACCTGGGGTTCCGGGCTGGCTGTATACCAACAGACATACATATTACAGCTGGAGTTCCGGGCTGGCCATATACCTACATATATACATATTACAGCTGGGGTTCCTGGCTGACTATATACCTACATACATACATATTACAGCTGGGGTTCCGGGCTGACTATATACCTACATATGTACATATTACAGCTGGGGTTCCGGGCTGACCATATACCTACATACATACATATTACAGCTGGGGTTCCGGGCTGGCTATATACCTACACACATACATATTACAGCTGGGGTTCCGGGCTGGCCATATACCTACATATGTACATATTACAGCTGGGGTTCCGGGCTATATACCTACATACATACATATTACAGCTGGGGTTCCAGGCTGACTATATACCTGCATACATACATATTACAGCTGGGTTTCCGGGCTGGCTATATACCTACATACATACATATTACAGCTGAGATTCCAGGCTGGCTGTATTCCTACATACATACATATTACAGATGGTGTTCCGGGCTGGCTATATACCTACATACATACATATTACAGCTGAGGTTCCAGGCTGACTGTATTCCTACATACATACATATTACAGCTGGGGTTCCGGGCTGGCTATATACCTACATACATACATATTACAGCTGGGGTTCCGGCCTGGCTGTATAACTACATACATACATATTACAGCTGGAGTTCCGGGCTGGCTATATACCTACATACATACATATCACAGCTGGAGTTCCGGGCTGGCAATATACCTACATACATTCATATTACAACTGGGGTTCCGGGCTGGATGTATATCTACATACATACATATTACAGCTGGGGTTCAAGGCTGACTATATACCTGCATACATACATATTACAGCTGGGGTTCCGGGCTGGCTATATACCTACATACATACATATTACAGCTGAGGTTCCAGGCTGGCTGTATTCCTACATACATACATATTACAGATGGTGTTCCGGGCTGGCTATATACCTACATACATACATATTACAGCTGAGGTTCCAGGCTGACTATATTCCTACATACATACATATTACAGCTGGGGTTCCGGGCTGGCTATATACCTACATACATACATATTACAGCTGGAGTTCCGGGCAGGCTGTATACCTACATACACACATATTACAGCTGGGGTTCCGGGCTGGTTATATACATACATACATACTTATTACAGCTGGAGTTCCGGGCTAGCTATACATCTACAAACATACATAATACAGCTGGGGTTCCAAGCTGGCTATATACCTACATACATACATGTTACAGCTGGGGTTTCGGGTTGGCTATATACCTTAATACATAAATATTACAGCTGGGGTTCCGGGCAGGCTGTATACCAACATATATACATATTACAGTTGGGGTTCCGGGCTGGCCATATACCTACATACATACATATTACAGCTGGGGTTCCCGGCTGGCCATATACCTTCATACATACATATTACAGCAGAGGTTCCGGGCTGGCTATATACCTACATACATACATATTACATCTGGAGTTCCGGGCTGGCTATATACCTACTTACATACATTTTACTGCTGGGGTTCCGAGCTGGCTGTATACCTACATACATACGTATTACAGCTGGAGTTCCGGGCTAGCTATATACCTACATACGTACATATTACAGCTTGGGTTCGGGCTGCCTATATACCTACTACATACATACATATTACAACTGGTGTTCCGGGCTGACTATATACCTACATACATACATATTACAGCTGTGGTTCGGGGCTGGCTATATACCTACATACATACATATTACAGCTGGGGTTCCGACCTGGCTGTATACCTACATACATATATATTGCAGCTGGAGTTCCGGGCTGGCTATATACCTACATACATACATATCACAGCTGGAGTTCCGGGCTGGCTATATACCTACATACATACATACTACAGCTGGGGTTACGGGATGGTTATATACCTACATACATATTACAGACGGGGTTCAAGGGCTGGCTATGTACCTACATACATGTTACAGCTGGGGTTCGAGGCTGGCTATATACCTACATACATACGTATTACAGCTGGAGTTCCGGGTTGGCTATATACCTTATTACGTACATATTACACCTGGGGTTCCGGGCTGGCTGTATACCAACAGACATACATATTACAGCTGGAGTTCCGGGCTGGCCATATACCTACATATATACATATTACAGCTGGGGTTACTGGCTGACTATATACCTACATACATACATATTACAGCTGGGGTTCCGGGCTGACTATATACCTACATATGTACATATTACAGCTGGGGTTCCGGGCTGACCATATACCTACATACATACATATTACAGCTGGGGTTCCGGGCTGGCTATATACCTACACACATACATATTACAGCTGGGGTTCCGGGCTGGCCATATACCTACATATGTACATATTACAGCTGGGGTTCCGGGCTATATACCTACATACATACATATTACAGCTGGGGTTCCAGGCTGACTATATACCTGCATACATACATATTACAGCTGGGTTTCCGGGCTGGCTATATACATACATACATACATATTACAGCTGAGGTTCCAGGCTGGCTGTATTCCTACATACATACATATTACAGATGGTGTTCCGGGCTGGCTATATACCTACATACATACATGTTACAGCTGAGGTTCCAGGCTGACTGTATTCCTACATACATACATATTACAGCTGGGGTTCCGGGCTGGCTATATACCTACATACATACATATTACAGCTGGGGTTCCGGCCTGGCTGTATACCTACATACACACATATTACAGCTGGAGTTCCGGGCTGGCTATATACCTACATACATACATATCACAGCTGGAGTTCCGGGCTGGCTATATACCTACATACATTCATATTACAACTGGGGTTCCGGGCTGGATGTATATCTACATACATACATATTACAGCTGGGGTTCAAGGCTGACTATATACCTGCATACATACATATTACAGCTGGGGTTCCGGGCTGGCTATATACCTACATACATACATATTACAGCTGAGGTTCCAGGCTGGCTGTATTCCTACATACATACATATTACAGATGGTGTTCCGGGCTGGCTATATACCTACATACATACATATTACAGCTGAGGTTCCAGGCTGACTATATTCCTACATACATACATATTACAGCTGGGGTTCCGAGCTGGCTATATACCTACATACATACATATTACAGCTGGAGTTCCGGGCAGGCTGTATACCTACATACACACATATTACAGCTGGGGTTCCGGGCTGGTTATATACATACATACATACTTATTACAGCTGGAGTTCCGGGCTAGCTATACATCTACAAACATACATAATACAGCTGGGGTTCCAAGCTGGCTATATACCTACATACATACATATTACAGCTGGGGTTTCGGGTTGGCTATATACCTTAATACATAAATATTACAGCTGGGGTTCCGGGCAGGCTGTATACCAACATATATACATATTACAGTTGGGGTTCCGGGCTGGCCATATACCTACATACATACATATTACAGCTGGGGTTCCCGGCTGGCCATATACCTTCATACATACATATTACAGAAGAAATTCCGGGCTGGCTATATACCTACATACATACATATTACATCTGGAGTTCCGGGCTGGCTATATACCTACTTACATACATTTTACTGCTGGGGTTCCGAGCTGGCTGTATACCTACATACATACGTATTACAGCTGGAGTTCCGGGCTAGCTATATACCTACATACGTACATATTACAGCTTGGGTTCGGGCTGCCTATATACCTACTACATACATACATATTACAGCTGGTGTTCCGGGCTGACTATATACCTACATACATACATATTACAGCCGTGGTTCGGGGCTGGCTATATACCTACATACATACATATTACAGCTGGGGTTCCGGGCTGGCTATATACCCACATACACATTATAGCTGGGGTTCGGGGCTGGCTATATACCTACATACATACATATTACAGCTGGGGTTCCGGGTTGGCTATATACCTTAATACATACATATTACAGCTGGGGTACCGGGCTGGCTGTATACCAACATACATACATATTACAGCTGGAGTTCCGGACTGGCTATATACCTACATACATACATATTACAGCTGGGGTTCCGCGCTGGATGTATACCTACATACATATTACTGCTGGGGTTCCGGGCTGGCCATATACCTACAAACATACATATTACAGCTGGGGTTTCGGGATGGCTATATACCTGCATACATACATATTACAGCTGGGGTTCCGGGCTGACTATATACCTACATACATACATATTACAGGTGGGGTTTCGGGCTGCATGTATACCTTCATACATACATATTACAGCTGGGGTTCCGGGCTGGCCATATACCTACATACATACATAGTACAGCCGGGGTTCCGGGCTGGCTATATACCTACACACATATATATTACAGCTGCGTTCTGGGTTGGCTATATACCTACATACATACATATTACAGCTGGAGTTCCGGGCTGGCTATATACCTACATACATACATATTACAGCTGGAGTTCCGGGCTAGCTATATACCTACATACATACATATTACAGCTGGAGTTCCGGGCTGGCTATATGCCTACATACATACATATTACAGCTGGGGTTCCGGGCTGACTATATACCTACATACATACATATTACAGCTGGGGTTCCGGGCTGACTATATACCTACATATATACATATTACAGCTGGGGTTCCGGGCTGGTTATATACATACATACATACTTATTACAGCTGGAGTTCCGGGCTAGCTATACATCTACAAACAAACATAATACAGCTGGGGTTCAGGGCTGGCTATATACCTACATACATACATATTACAGCTGGGGTTTCGGGTTGGCTATATACCTTAATACATAAATATTACAGCTGGGGTTCCGGGCAGGCTGTATACCAACATATATACATATTACAGTTGGGGTTCCGGGCTGGCCATATACCTACATACATACATATTACAGCTGGGGTTCCCGGCTGGCCATATACCTTCATACATACATATTACAGCAGAGGTTCCGGGCTGGCTATATACCTACATACATACATATTACATCTGGAGTTCCGGGCTGGCTATATACCTACTAACATACATTTTACTGCTGGGGTTCCGAGCTGGCTATATACCTACATACATACGTATTACAGCTGGAGTTCCGGGCTAGCTATATACCTACATACGTACATATTACAGCTGGAGTTCCGGGCTGGCTATATACCTACATACATACATATTACAACTGGGGTTCCGGGCTGGATGTATATCTACATACATACATATTACAGCTAGGGTTCCGGGCTGGCCATATACCTACATACATACATATTACAGCTGGGGTTCCGGGCTGGCTATATACCCACATACATATTATAGCTGGGGTTCGGGGCTGGCTATATACCTACATACATACATATTACAGCTGGGGTTCCTGGTTGGCTATATACCTTAATACATACATATTACAGCTGGGGTACCGGGCTGGCTGTATACCAACATACATACATATTACAGCTGGAGTTCCGGGCTGGCTATATACCTACATACATACATATTACAGCTGGGGTTCCGCGCTGGATGTATACCTACATACATATTACTGCTGGGGTTCCGGGCTGGCCATATACCTACAAACATACATATTACAGCTGGGGTTTCGGGCTGGCAATATACCTGCATACATACATATTACAGCTGGGGTTCCGGGCTGACTATATACCTACATACATACATATTACAGGTGGGGTTCCGGGCTGCATGTATACCTTCATACATACATATAACAGCTGGGGTTCCGGTCTGGCCATATACCTACATACATACATATTACAGCCGGGGTTCCGGGCTGGCTATATACCTATACACATATATATTACAGCTGCGTTCTGGGCTGGCTATATACCTACATACATACATATTACAGCTGGAGTTCCGGGCTGGCTATATACCTACATACATACATATTACAGCTGGAGTTCCGGGCTAGCTATATACCTACATACATACATATTACAGCTGGAGTTCCGGGCTGTCTATATGCCTACATACATACATATTACAGCTGGGGTTCCGGGCTGACTATATACCTACATACATACATATTACAGCTGGGGTTCCGTGCTGACTATATACCTACATATATACATATTACAGCTGGGGTTCCGGGCTGGTTATATACATACATACATACTTATTACAGCTGGAGTTCCCGGCTAGCTATACATCTACAAACATACATAATACAGCTGGGGTTTCGGGCTGGCTATATACCTACATACATACATATTACAGCTGGGGTTTCGGGTTGGCTATATACCTTAATACATAAATATTACAGCTGGGGTTCCAGGCAGGCTGTATACCAACATATATACATGTTACAGTTGGGGTTCCGGGCTGGCCATATACCTACATACATACATATTACAGCTGGGGTTCCCGGCTGGCCATATACCTTCATACATACATATTACAGCAGAGGTTCCGGGCTGGCTATATACCTTCATACATACATATTACATCTGGAGTTCCGGGCTGGCTATATACCTACATACATACATATTACAGCTGGAGTTCCGGGCTAGCTATATACCTACATACATACATATTACAGCTGGAGTTCCGGGCTGTCTATATGCCTACATACATACATATTACAGCTGGGGTTCCGGGCTGACTATATACCTACATACATACATATTACAGCTGGGGTTCCGTGCTGACTATATACCTACATATATACATATTACAGCTGGGGTTCCGGGCTGGTTATATACATACATACATACTTATTACAGCTGGAGTTCCCGGCTAGCTATACATCTACAAACATACATAATACAGCTGGGGTTCCGGGCTGGCTATATACCTACATACATACATATTACAGCTGGGGTTTCGGGTTGGCTATATACCTTAATACATAAATATTACAGCTGGGGTTCCGGGCAGGCTGTATACCAACATATATACATATTACAGTTGGGGTTCCGGGCTGGCCATATACCTACATACATACATATTACAGCTGGGGTTCCCGGCTGGCCATATACCTTCATACATACATATTACAGCAGAGGTTCCGGGCTGGCTATATACCTTCATACATACATATTACATCTGGAGTTCTGGGCTGGCTATATACCTACTTACATACATTTTACTGCTGGGGTTCCGAGCTGGCTGTATACCTACATACATACGTATTACAGCTGGAGTTCCGGGCTAGCTATATACCTACATACGTACATATTACAGCTGGAGTTCCGGGCTGGCTATATACCTACATACATACATATTACAACTGGGGTTCCGGGCTGGATGTATATCTACATACATACATATTACAGCTGGGGTTCCGGGCTGGCCATATACCTACATACATACATATTACAGCTGGGGTTCCGGGCTGGCTATATACCTTTATACATACATATTACAGCTGGGGTTCCGGGCTGGCTGTATACCAACACACATACACATTACAGCTGGAGTTCCGGGCTGGCCATATACCTACATACATACATATTACAGCTGGGGTTCCGGGCTGGCTATACCCCCACATACATACATATTACAGCTGGGGTTCCGGGCTAGCAATACACCTACAAACATACATATTACAGCTGGGGTTCCGTGCTGGCTATATACCTACTTACATACATATTAAAGCTGGAGTTCCGGGCATGCTATATACCTACATACATATATTTTACAGCTGGAGTTCCGGGCTGGCTATATGCCTACATACATACATATTACAGCTGGGGTTCCGGGCTGACTATATACCTACATACATACATATTACAGCTGGGGTTCCGGGCTGACTATATACCTACATACATACATATTACAGCTGGGGTTCCGGGTTGGCTATATACCTTAATACATACATATTACAGCTGGGGTACCGGGCTGGCTGTATACCAACATACATACATATTACAGCTGGAGTTCCGGGCTAGCAATACACCTACAAACATACATATTACAGCTGGGGTTCCGTGCTGGCTATATACCTACTTACATACATATTAAAGCTGGAGTTCCGGGCATGCTATATACCTACATACATACATATTACAGCTGGAGTTCCGGGCTGGCTATATGCCTTCATACATACATATTACAGCTGGGGTTCCGGGCTGACTATATACCTACATACATACATATTACAGCTGGGGTTCCGGGCTGACTATATACCTACATACATACATATTACAGCTGGGGTTCCGGGCTGGCTATATACCCACATACATATTATAGCTGGGGTTCGGGGCTGGCTATATACCTACATACATACATATTACAGCTGGGGTTCCTGGTTGGCTATATACCTTAATACATACATATTACAGCTGGGGTACCGGGCTGGCTGTATACCAACATACATACATATTACAGCTGGAGTTCCGGGCTTGCTATATACCTACATACATACATATTACAGCTGGGGTTCCGCGCTGGATGTATACCTACATACATATTACTGCTGGGGTTCCGGGCTGGCCATATACCTACAAACATACATATTACAGCTGGGGTTTCGGGCTGGCTATATACCTGCATACATACATATTACAGCTGGGGTTCCGGGCTGACTATATACCTACATACATACATATTACAGGTGGGGTTCCGGGCTGCATGTATACCTTCATACATACATATTACAGCTGGGGTTCCGGGCTGGCCATATACCTACATACATACATATTACAGCCGGGGTTCCGGGCTGGCTATATACCTATACACATATATATTACAGCTGCGTTCTGGGCTGGCTATATACCTACATACATACATATTACAGCTGGAGTTCCGGGCTGGCTATATACCTACATACATACATATTACAGCTGGAGTTCCGGGCTAGCTATATACCTACATACATACAAATTACAGCTGGAGTTCCGGGCTGTCTATATGCCTACATACATACATATTACAGCTGGGGTTCCGGGCTGACTATATACCTACATACATACATATATCAGCTGGGGTTCCGTGCTGACTATATACCTACATATATACATATTACAGCTGGGGTTCCGGGCTGGTTATATACATACATACATACTTATTACAGCTGGAGTTCCCGGCTAGCTATACATCTACAAACATACATAATACAGCTGGGGTTCCGGGCTGGCTATATACCTACATACATACATATTACAGCTGGGGTTTCGGGTTGGCTATATACCTTAATACATAAATATTACAGCTGGGGTTCCGGGCAGGCTGTATACCAACATATATACATGTTACAGTTGGGGTTCCGGGCTGGCCATATACCTACATACATACATATTACAGCTGGGGTTCCCGGCTGGCCATATACCTTCATACATACATATTACACCAGAGGTTCCGGGCTGGCTATATACCTTCATACATACATATTACATCTGGAGTTCCGGGCTGGCTATATACCTACTTACATACATTTTACTGCTGGGGTTCCGAGCTGGCTGTATACCTACATACATACGTATTACAGCTGGAGTTCCGGGCTAGCTATATACCTACATACGTACATATTACAACTGGAGTTCCGGGCTGGCTATATACCTACATACATACATATTACAACTGGGGTTCCGGGCTGGATGTATATCTACATACATACATATTACAGCTGGGGTTCCGGGCTGGCCATATACCTACATACATACATATTACAGCTGGGGTTCCGGGCTGGCTATATACCTTTATACATACATATTACAGCTGGGGTTCCGGGCTGGCTGTATACCAACACACATACACATTACAGCTGGAGTTCCGGGCTGGCCATATACCTACATACATACATATTACAGCTTGGGTTCCGGGCTGGCTATATACCCACATACATACATATTACAGCTGGGGTTCCGGGCTAGCAATACACCTACAAACATACATATTACAGCTGGGGTTCCGTGCTGGCTATATACCTACTTACATACATCTTAAAGCTGGAGTTCCGGGCATGCTATATACCTACATACATACATATTACAGCTGGAGTTCCGGGCTGGCTATATGCCTACATACATACATATTACAGCTGGGGTTCCGGGCTGACTATATACCTACATACATACATATTACAGCTGGGATTCCGGGCTGACTATATACCTACATACATACATATTACAGCTGGGGTTCCGGGCTGGCTATATACCCACATACATATTATAGCTGGGGTTCGGGGCTGGATATATACCTACATACATACATATTACAGCTGGGGTTCCGGATTGGCTATATACCTTAATACATACATATTACAGCTGGGGTACCGGGCTGGCTGTATACCAACATACATACATATTACAGCTGGAGTTCCGGGCTGGCTATATACCTACATACATACATATTACAGCTGGGGTTCCGCGCTGGATGTATACCTACATACATATTACTGCTGGGGTTCCGGGCTGGCCATATACCTACAAACATACATATTACAGCTGGGGTTTCGGGCTAGCTATATACCTGCATACATACATATTACAGCTGGGGTTCCGGGCTGACTATATACCTACATACATACATATTACAGGTGGGGTTTCGGGCTGCATGTATACCTTCATACATACATATTACAGCTGGGGTTCCGGGCTGGCCATATACCTACATACATACATAATACAGCCGGGGTTCCGGGCTGGCTATATACCTACACACATATATATTACAGCTGCGTTCTGGGTTGGCTATATACCTACATACATACATATTACAGCTGGAGTTCCGGGCTGGCTATATACCTACATACATACATATTACAGCTGGAGTTCCGGGCTAGCTATATACCTACATACATACATATTACAGCTGGAGTTCCGGGCTGGCTATATGCCTACATACATACATATTACAGCTGGGGTTCCGGGCTGACTATATACCTGCATACATACATATTACAGCTGGGGTTCCGGGCTGACTATATACCTACATATATACATATTACAGCTGGGGTTCCGGGCTGACAATATACCTACATACATACATATTACAGGTGGGGTTCCGGGCTGCATGTATACCTTCATACATACATATTACAGCTGGGGTTCCGGGCTGGCCATATACCTACATACATACATATTTCAGCCGGGGTTCCGGGCTGGCTATATACCTACACACATATATATTACAGCTGCGTTTCGGGCTAGCTATATACCTACAAACATACATATTACAGCTGGAGTTCCGGGCTGGCTATATGCCTACATACATACATATTACAGCTGGGGTTCCGGGCTGACTATATACCTACATACATACATATTACAGCTGGGGTTCCGGGCTGACTATATACCTACATATATACATATTACAGCTGGGGTTCCGGGCTGGTTATATACCTTCATACATATTATAGACGGGGTTCGGGGCTGGCTATATACCCACATACATATATATTGCAGCTGGGGTTCCGGGCTGACTATATACCTACATACATACATATTACAGCTGGGGTTCCGGGCTGACTATATACCTACATACATACATATTACAGCTGGGGTTCCGTGCTGGTTATATACCTACATACATATTACAGACGGGGTTCGGGGCTGGCTATGTACCTACATACATATTACAGCTGGGGTTCGGGGCTGGCTATATACCTACATACATACGTATTACAGCTGGAGTTCCGGGTTGGCTATATACCTTAATACATACATATTACACCTGGGGTTCCGGGCTGGCTGTATACCAACAGACATACATATTACAGCTGGAGTTCCGGTCTGGCCATATACCTACATACATACACATTACAGCTGGGGTTCCGGGCTGACTACATACCTACATACATACATATTACAGCTGGGGTTCCGGACTGACTATATACCTATATATGTACATATTACAGCTGGGGTTCCGGGCTGACCATATACCTATATACATACATATTACAGCTGGGGTTCCGGGGTGGCTATATACCTACACACATACATATTACAGCTGGGGTTCCGGGCTGGCCATATACCTACATATGTACATATTACAGCTGGGGTTCCGGGCTATATACCTACATACATACATATTACAGCTGGGGTTCCGTGCTGACTATATACCTACATACATACATATTACAGCTGGGGTTCCGGGCTGGTTATATACATACATACATACTTATTACAGCTGGAGTTCCCGGCTAGCTATACATCTACAAACATACATAATACAGCTGGGGTTCCGGGATGGCTATATACCTACATACATACATATTACAGCTGGGGTTTCGGGTTGGCTATATGCCTTAATACATAAATATTACAGCTGGGGTTCCGGGCAGGCTGTATACCAACATATATACATATTACAGTTGGGGTTCCGCGCTGGCCATATACCTACATACATACATATTACAGCTGGGGTTCCCGGCTGGCCATATACCTTCATACATACATATTACAGCAGAGGTTCCGGGCTGGCTATATACCTTCATACAGACATATTACATCTGGAGTTCCGGGCTGGCTATATACCTACTTACATACATTTTACTGCTGGGGTTCCGAGCTGGCTGTATACCTACATACATACGTATTACAGCTGGAGTTCCGGGCTAGCTATATACCTACATACGTACATATTACAGCTGGAGTTCCGGGCTGGCTATATACCTACATACATACATATTACAACTGGGGTTCCGGGCTGGATGTATATCTACATACATACATATTACAGCTGGGGTTCCGGGCTGGCCATATACCTACATACATACATATTACAGCTGGGGTTCCGGGCTGGCTATATACCTTTATACATACATATTACAGCTGGGGTTCCGGGCTGGCTGTATACCAACACACATACACATTACAGCTGGATTTCCGGGCTGGCCATATACCTACATACATACATATTACAGCTGGGGTTCCGGGCTGGCTATATACCCACATACATACATATTACAGCTGGGGTTCCGGGCTAGCAATACACCTACAAACATACATATTACAGCTGGGGTTCCGTGCTGGCTATATACCTACTTACATACATATTAAAGCTGGAGTTCCGGGCATGCTATATACCTACATACATACATATTACAGCTGGAGTTCCGGGCTGGCTATATGCCTACATACATACATATTACAGCTGGGGTTCCGGGCTGACTATATACCTACATACATACATATTACAGCTGGGGTTCCGGGCTGACTATATACCTACATACATACATATTACAGCTGGGGTTCCGGGCTGGCTATATACCCACATACATATTATAGCTGGGGTTCGGGGCTGGCTATATACCTACATACATACATATTACAGCTGGGGTTCCGGGTTGGCTATATACCTTAATACATACATATTACAGCTGGGGAACCGGGCTGGCTGTATACCAACATACATACATATTACAGCTGGAGTTCCGGGCTGGCTATATACCTACATACATACATATTACAGCTGGGGTTCCGCGCTGGATGTATACCTACATACATATTACTGCTGGGGTTCCGGGCTGGCCATATACCTACAAACATACATATTACAGCTGGGGTTTCGGGCTGGCTATATACCTGCATACATACATATTACAGCTGGGGTTCCGGGCTGACAATATACCTACATACATACATATTACAGGTGGGGTTCCGGGCTGCATGTATACCTTCATACATACATATTACAGCTGGGGTTCCGGGCTGGCCATATACCTACATACATACATATTTCAGCCGGGGTTCCGGGCTGGCTATATACCTACACACATATATATTACAGCTGCGTTTCGGGCTAGCTATATACCTACAAACATACATATTACAGCTGGAGTTCCGGGCTGGCTATATGCCTACATACATACATATTACAGCTGGGGTTCCGTGCTGACTATATACCTACATACATACATATTACAGCTGGGGTTCCGGGCTGACTATATACCTACATATATACATATTACAGCTGGGGTTCCGGGCTGGTTATATACCTTCATACATATTATAGACGGGGTTCGGGGCTGGCTATATACCCACATACATATATATTGCAGCTGGGGTTCCGGGCTGACTATATACCTACATACATACATATTACAGCTGGGGTTCCGGGCTGACTATATACCTACATACATACATATTACAGCTGGGGTTCCGTGCTGGTTATATACCTACATACATATTACAGACGGGGTTCGGGGCTGGCTATGTACCTACATACATATTACAGCTGGGGTTCGGGGCTGGCTATATACCTACATACATACGTATTACAGCTGGAGTTCCGGGTTGGCTATATACCTTAATACATACATATTACACCTGGGGTTCCGGGCTGGCTGTATACCAACAGACATACATATTACAGCTGGAGTTCCGGTCTGGCCATATACCTACATACATACACATTACAGCTGGGGTTCCGGGCTGACTACATACCTACATACATACATATTACAGCTGGGGTTCCGGACTGACTATATACCTATATATGTACATATTACAGCTGGGGTTCCGGGCTGACCATATACCTATATACATACATATTACAGCTGGGGTTCCGGGGTGGCTATATACCTACACACATACATATTACAGCTGGGGTTCCAGGCTGGCCATATACCTACATATGTACATATTACAGCTGGGGTTCCGGGCTATATACCTACATACATACATATTACAGCTGGGGTTCCAGGCTGAATATATACCTGCATACATACATATTACTGCTGGGGTTCCGGGCGGACTATATACCTACATACATACATATTACAGCTGGGGTTCCGTGCTGGTTATATACCTACATACATATTACAGCTGGGGTTCGGGGCTGGCTATATACCTACATACATACGTATTACAGCTGAAGTTCGGGGTGGCTATATACCTTGTTACATACATATTACACCTGGGGTTCCGGGCTGGCTGTATACCAACAGACATACATATTACAGCTGGAGTTCCGGGCTGGCCATATACCTACATACATACATATTACAGCTGGGGTTCCGGGCTGACTATATACCTACATACATACATATTACAGCTGGGGTTCCGGGCTGACTATATACCTACATATGTACACATTACAGCTGGGGTTACGGGCTGACCATATACCTACATACATACATATTACAGCTGGGGTTCCGGGCTGGCTATATACCTACATACATACATATTACAGCTGGAGTTACGGGCTGGCTATATACCTACTTACATACATTTTACTGCTGGGGTTCCGGGCTGGCCATATACCTACATATGTAAATAATACAGCTGGGGTTCCGGGCTATATACCTACATACATGCATATTACAGCAGGGGTTCCAGGCTGACTATATACCTGCATACATACATATTACAGCTGGGGTTCCGGGCTGGCTATATACTTACATACATACATATTACAGCTGAGGTTCCAGGCTGACTGTATTCCTACATACATACATATTACAGCTGGGGTTCAAGGCTGGTTATATACATACATACATACTTATTACAGCTGGAGTTCCGGGCTAGCTATACATCTACAAACATACATAATACAGCTGGTGTTCCGGGCTGGCTATATACCTACATACATACATATTACAGTTGGGGTTTCGGGTTGGCTATATACCTTAATACCTAAATATTACAGCTGGGGTTCTTGGCTGGCTGTATACCAACATATATACATATTACAGTTGGGGTTCCGGGCTGGCTATATACCTACTTACATACATTTTACTGCTGGGGTTCCGAGCTGGCTGTACACCTACATACATACGTATTACAGCTGGAGTTCCGGGCTAGCTATATACCTACATACGTACATATTACAGCTGGAGTTCCGGGCTGGCTATATACCTACATACATATTACAGCTGGAGTTCCGGGCTGGCTATATACCTACATACTTACATATTACAACTGGGGTTCCGATCTGGATGTATATCTACATACATACATATTACAGCTGGGGTTCCGGGCTGGCCATATACCTACATACATACATATTACAGCTGGGGTTCCGGGCTGGCTGTATACCAACATACATACACATTACAGCTGGAGTTCTGGGCTGGCCATATACCTACATACATACATATTACAGCTGGGGTTCCGGGCTGGCTATATACCCACATACATACATATTACAGCTGGGGTTCCGGGCTAGCAATACACCTACAAACATACATATTACAGCTGGGGTTCCGGGCTGGCTATATACCTACTTACATACACATTAAAGCTGGAGTTCCGGGCATGCTATATACCTACATACATACAAATAAAAGCTGGAGTTCCGGGCTGGCTATATGCCTACATACATACATATTACAGCTGGGGTTCCAGGCTGGCTGTATTCCTACATACATACATATTACAGATGGTGTTCCGGGCTGGCTATATACCTACATACATACATATTACAGCTGAGGTTCCAGGCTGACTGTATTCCTACATACATACATATTACAGCTGGGGTTAAAGGCTGGTTATATACATACATACATACTTATTACAGCTGGAGTTCCGGGCTAGCTATACATCTACAAACATACATAATACAGCTGGGGTTCCGGGCTGGCTATATACCTACATACATACATATTACAGTTGGGGTTTCGGGTTGGCTATATACCTTAATACATAAATATTACAGCTGGGGTTCTTGGCTGGCTGTATACCAACATATATACATATTACAGTTGGGGTTCCGGGCTGGCTATATACCTACTTACATACATTTTACTGCTGGGGTTCCGAGCTGGCTGTATACCTACATACATACGTATTACAGCTGGAGTTCCGGGCTAGCTATATACCTACATACGTACATATTACAGCTGGAGTTCCGGGCTGGCTATATACCTACATACATATTACAGCTGGAGTTCCGGGCTGGCTATATACCTACATACTTACATACTACAACTGGGGTTCCGATCTGGATGTATATCTACATACATACATATTACAGCTGGGGTTCCGGGCTGGCCATATACCTACATACATACATATTACAGCTGGGGTTCCGGGCTGGCTGTATACCAACATACATACACATTACAGCTGGAGTTCTGGGCTGGCCATATACCTACATACATACATATTACAGCTGGGGTTCCGGGCTGGCTATATACCCACATACATACATATTACAGCTGGGGTTCCGGGCTAGCAATACACCTACAAACATACATATTACAGCTGGGGTTCCGGGCTGGCTATATACCTACTTACATACACATTAAAGCTGGAGTTCCGGGCATGCTATATACCTACATACATACAAATAAAAGCTGGAGTTCCGGGCTGGCTATAGGCCTACATACATACATATTACAGCTGGGGTTCCGGGCTGACTATATACCTACATACATACATATTACAGCTGGGGTTCCAGGCTGGCTATATACCCACATACATACGTCTTACAGCTGGGGTTCCGGGCAACCTATACACCTACAAACATACATATTACAGCTGGGGTTCCGGGCTGGCTATACACCTATATATACATGACAGCTGGGGTTTGGAGCTGGCTATATACCTACATACATAAATATTACAGCTGGGGTTCCGGGTTGGCTATATACCTTAATACATACATATTACAGCTGGGGTTCCGGGCTGGCTGTATACCAACATACATACATATTACAGCTGTAGTTCCGGGCTGGCCATATACCTACATACATACATATTACAGCTGGGGTTCCGGGCTTGCAATATACCTACATACATACATATTACAGCTGGGGTTCCGGGCTGGCTATATACCCACATACATACGTCTTACAGCTGGGGTTCCGGGCAACCTATACACCTACAAACATACATATTACAGCTGGGGTTCCGGGCTGGCTATACACCTATATATACATGACAGCTGGGGGTGGAGCTGGCTATATACCTACATACATAAATATTACAGCTGGGGTTCCGGGTTGGCTATATACTTTAGTACATACACATAACAGCTGGGGTTCCGGGCTGGCTGTATACCAACATACATACATATTACAGCTGGAGTTCCGGGCTGGCCATTTACCTACATACATACATATTACAGCTGGTGTTCTTGCTGGCCATATACCTACATACTTACATATTACAGCTGGGGTTTATGGCTGACTATATACCTGCATACATACATATGACAGCCGGAGTTTTGGGCTGGCTATATACCTACATACATACATATTTCAGCCAGGGTTCCGAGCTGACTGTATACCTACATACATACATAATACAGCTGGGGTTCCGGGTTGGCTATAATTATACCTTCATACATACATATTACAGCTGGGGTTCCGGGCTGGCCATATACCTACATACAGGCATATTACAGCTGGGGTTCCGGGCTAGCTATACACCTACAAACATACATATTACAGCTTGGGTTCCGGGCTGGCTATATACCTACAACCATACATATTACAGCTGGAGTTCCGGGCTGGCTATATGCCTACATACATACATATTACAGCTGGGGTTCCGTGTTTACTATATACCTACATACATACATATTACAGCTGGGGTTCCGGGCTGACTATATACCTACATACATACATATTACAGCTGGGGTTCCGGGCTGGCTATATACCTACATACATACATATTACAGCTGGGGTTACGGGCTAGCTATACACCTACAAACATACATATTACAGCTGGAGTTCCGGGCTGACTATATACCTACTTACATACATATTAGAGCTTTGGTTCCGAGCTGGCTGTATACCTACATACATACGTATTACAGCTGGAGTTCCGGGCTAGCTATATACCTAGATACGTACATATTACAGCTGGGGTTTACGGCTGACCATATACCTACATACATACATATGACAGCTGGGGTTCCGGGCTGGCTATATACCTACATACATACATAACACAGCTGGGGTTCCGCGCCGGATGTATACTTACAGACATATTACTGCTGGGGTTCCGGGCTGGCCATATACCTACAAACATACATATTACAGCTGGGTTCCGGGCTGACTATATACCAACATACATACGTATTACAGCTGGGGTTCCGGGCTGGCTATATACCTACATACATACATATTACAGGTGGGGTTCCGGGCTGCATGTATACCTTCATACATACATATTACAGCTGGGGTTCCGGGCTGGCCATATACCTACATACATACATATTACAGCCGGGATTCCGGGCTTGCTATATATCTACATACATACATATTACAGCTGGGGTTCCGTGCTGGCTATATACCTACACACATATATATTACAGCTGCATTCTGGGCTGGCTATATACCTACATACATACATATTACAGCTGGAGTTCCGGGCTGGCTATATACCTACATACATACATATTACAGCTGGTGTTCGGGGCTGGCTATATACCTACATACATACGTATTACAGCTGGAGTTCCGGATTGGCTATATACCTTAATACATACATATTACACCTGGGGTTCCGGGCTGGCTGTATACCAACAGACATAAATATTACAGCTGGAGTTCCGGGCTGGCCATATACCTACATACATACATATTACAGCTGGGGTTCCGGCCTGACTATATACCTACATACATACATATTACAACTGGGGTTCCGGGCTGACTATATACCTACATATGTACATATTACAGCTGGGGTTCCGGGCGGACCATATACCTACATACATACATATTACAGCTGGGGTTCCGGGCAGGCTATATACCTACACACATACATATTACAGCCGGGGTTCCGGGCTGGCCATATACCTACAACCATACATATTACAGCTGGAGTTCCGGGCTGGCTATATGCCTACATACATACATATTACAGCTGGGGTTCCGGGTTGACTATATACCTACATACATACGTATTACAGCTGGGGTTCCGGGCTGGCTATATACCTACATACATACATATTACAGGTGGGGTTCCGGGCTGCATGTATACCTTCATACTTACATATTACAGCTGAGGTTCCGGGCTGGCCATAAACCTACATACATACATATTACAGCTGAGGTTCCGGGCTGGCTATATACCTACACACATATATATTACAGCTGCGTTCTGGGCTGGCTATATACCTACATACATACATATTACAGCCGGGGTTCCGGGCTGGCTATATATCTACATACATACATATTACAGCTGGGGTTCCGGGCTGGCTATATACCTACACACATATATATTACAGCTGCGTTCTGGGCTGGCTATATACCTACATACATATTACAGCTGGAGTTCCGGGCTGGCTATATACCTACATACATACATATTACAGCTGGAGTTCCGGGCTAGCTATATACCTACATACATACATATTACAGCTGGAGTTCCGGGCTGGCTATATGCCTACATACATACATATTACAGCTGGGGTTCCGGGCTGACTATATACCTACATAAATACATATTACAGCTGGGGTTCCGGGCTGACTATATACCTACATATATACATATTACAGCTGGGGTTCCGGACTGGTTATATACCTTCATACATATTACAGATGGGGTTCGGGGCTGGCTATATACCTACATACATATATATTGCAGCTGGGGTTCCGGGCTGACTATATTCCTACATACATACATATTACAGCTGGGGTTCCGGGCTGACTATATACCTACATACATTCATATTACAGCTGGGGTTCCGGGCTGGTTATATACCTACATACATATTACAGACGGGGTTCGGGGCTGGCTATGTACCTACATACATATTATAGCAGGGGTTCGGGGCTGGCTATATACCTACATACATACGTATTACAGCTGGAGTTCCGGGTTGGCTATATACCTTAATACATACATATTACACCTGGGGTTCCGGGCTGGCTGTATACCAACAGACATACATATTACAGCAGGGGTTCCGAGGTGGCTATATACCTACACACATACATATTACAGCTGGGGTTCCGGGCTGGCCATATACCTACATATGTACATATTACAGCTGGGGTTCCGGGCTATATACCTACATACATACATATTACAGCTGGGGTTCCAGGCTGACTATATACCTGCATACATACATATTACAGCAGGGTTACCAGGCTGGTTATATACCAACATACATATTACAGACGGGGTTCGGGGCTGGCTATATACCTACATACATATTACAGCTGGGGTTCGGGGCTGGCTATATACCTACATACATACGTATTACAGCTGGGGTTCCGGGTTGGCTATATACCTTAATACATACATATTACACCTGGGGTTCCGGGCTGGCTGTATACCAACAGACATACATATTACAGCTGGAGTTCCGGGCTGGCCATATACCTACATATATACATATTACAGCTGGGGTTCCTGGCTGACTATATACCTACATACATACATATTACAGCTGGGGTTCCGGGCTGACTATATACCTACATATGTACATATTACAGCTGGGGTTCCGGGCTGACCATATACCTACATACATACATATTACAGCTGGGGTTCCGGGCTGGCTATATACCTACACACATACATATTACAGCTGGGGTTCCGGGCTGGCCATATACCTACATATGTACATATTACAGCTGGGGTTCCGGGCTATATACCTACATACATACATATTACAGCTGGGGTTCCAGGCTGACTATATACCTGCATACATACATATTACAGCTGGGTTTCCGGGCTGGCTATATACCTACATACATACATATTACAGCTGAGATTCCAGGCTGGCTGTATTCCTACATACATACATATTACAGATGGTGTTCCGGGCTGGCTATATACCTACATACATACATATTACAGCTGAGGTTCCAGGCTGACTGTATTCCTACATACATACATATTACAGCTGGGGTTCCGGGCTGGCTATATACCTACATACATACATATTACAGCTGGGGTTCCGGCCTGGCTGTATAACTACATACATACATATTACAGCTGGAGTTCCGGGCTGGCTATATACCTACATACATACATATCACAGCTGGAGTTCCGGGCTGGCAATATACCTACATACATTCATATTACAACTGGGGTTCCGGGCTGGATGTATATCTACATACATACATATTACAGCTGGGGTTCAAGGCTGACTATATACCTGCATACATACATATTACAGCTGGGGTTCCGGGCTGGCTATATACCTACATACATACATATTACAGCTGAGGTTCCAGGCTGGCTGTATTCCTACATACATACATATTACAGATGGTGTTCCGGGCTGGCTATATACCTACATACATACATATTACAGCTGAGGTTCCAGGCTGACTATATTCCTACATACATACATATTACAGCTGGGGTTCCGGGCTGGCTATATACCTACATACATACATATTACAGCTGGAGTTCCGGGCAGGCTGTATACCTACATACACACATATTACAGCTGGGGTTCCGGGCTGGTTATATACATACATACATACTTATTACAGCTGGAGTTCCGGGCTAGCTATACATCTACAAACATACATAATACAGCTGGGGTTCCAAGCTGGCTATATACCTACATACATACATGTTACAGCTGGGGTTTCGGGTTGGCTATATACCTTAATACATAAATATTACAGCTGGGGTTCCGGGCAGGCTGTATACCAACATATATACATATTACAGTTGGGGTTCCGGGCTGGCCATATACCTACATACATACATATTACAGCTGGGGTTCCCGGCTGGCCATATACCTTCATACATACATATTACAGCAGAGGTTCCGGGCTGGCTATATACCTACATACATACATATTACATCTGGAGTTCCGGGCTGGCTATATACCTACTTACATACATTTTACTGCTGGGGTTCCGAGCTGGCTGTATACCTACATACATACGTATTACAGCTGGAGTTCCGGGCTAGCTATATACCTACATACGTACATATTACAGCTTGGGTTCGGGCTGCCTATATACCTACTACATACATACATATTACAACTGGTGTTCCGGGCTGACTATATACCTACATACATACATATTACAGCTGTGGTTCGGGGCTGGCTATATACCTACATACATACATATTACAGCTGGGGTTCCGACCTGGCTGTATACCTACATACATATATATTGCAGCTGGAGTTCCGGGCTGGCTATATACCTACATACATACATATCACAGCTGGAGTTCCGGGCTGGCTATATACCTACATACATACATACTACAGCTGGGGTTACGGGATGGTTATATACCTACATACATATTACAGACGGGGTTCAAGGGCTGGCTATGTACCTACATACATGTTACAGCTGGGGTTCGAGGCTGGCTATATACCTACATACATACGTATTACAGCTGGAGTTCCGGGTTGGCTATATACCTTATTACGTACATATTACACCTGGGGTTCCGGGCTGGCTGTATACCAACAGACATACATATTACAGCTGGAGTTCCGGGCTGGCCATATACCTACATATATACATATTACAGCTGGGGTTACTGGCTGACTATATACCTACATACATACATATTACAGCTGGGGTTCCGGGCTGACTATATACCTACATATGTACATATTACAGCTGGGGTTCCGGGCTGACCATATACCTACATACATACATATTACAGCTGGGGTTCCGGGCTGGCTATATACCTACACACATACATATTACAGCTGGGGTTCCGGGCTGGCCATATACCTACATATGTACATATTACAGCTGGGGTTCCGGGCTATATACCTACATACATACATATTACAGCTGGGGTTCCAGGCTGACTATATACCTGCATACATACATATTACAGCTGGGTTTCCGGGCTGGCTATATACATACATACATACATATTACAGCTGAGGTTCCAGGCTGGCTGTATTCCTACATACATACATATTACAGATGGTGTTCCGGCCTGCTATATACCTACATACATACATGTTACAGCTGAGGTTCCAGGCTGACTGTATTCCTACATACATACATATTACAGCTGGGGTTCCGGGCTGGCTATATACCTACATACATACATATTACAGCTGGGGTTCCGGCCTGGCTGTATACCTACATACACACATATTACAGCTGGAGTTCCGGGCTGGCTATATACCTACATACATACATATCACAGCTGGAGTTCCGGGCTGGCTATATACCTACATACATTCATATTACAACTGGGGTTCCGGGCTGGATGTATATCTACATACATACATATTACAGCTGGGGTTCAAGGCTGACTATATACCTGCATACATACATATTACAGCTGGGGTTCCGGGCTGGCTATATACCTACATACATACATATTACAGCTGAGGTTCCAGGCTGGCTGTATTCCTACATACATACATATTACAGATGGTGTTCCGGGCTGGCTATATACCTACATACATACATATTACAGCTGAGGTTCCAGGCTGACTATATTCCTACATACATACATATTACAGCTGGGGTTCCGAGCTGGCTATATACCTACATACATACATATTACAGCTGGAGTTCCGGGCAGGCTGTATACCTACATACACACATATTACAGCTGGGGTTCCGGGCTGGTTATATACATACATACATACTTATTACAGCTGGAGTTCCGGGCTAGCTATACATCTACAAACATACATAATACAGCTGGGGTTCCAAGCTGGCTATATACCTACATACATACATATTACAGCTGGGGTTTCGGGTTGGCTATATACCTTAATACATAAATATTACAGCTGGGGTTCCGGGCAGGCTGTATACCAACATATATACATATTACAGTTGGGGTTCCGGGCTGGCCATATACCTACATACATACATATTACAGCTGGGGTTCCCGGCTGGCCATATACCTTCATACATACATATTACAGAAGAAATTCCGGGCTGGCTATATACCTACATACATACATATTACATCTGGAGTTCCGGGCTGGCTATATACCTACTTACATACATTTTACTGCTGGGGTTCCGAGCTGGCTGTATACCTACATACATACGTATTACAGCTGGAGTTCCGGGCTAGCTATATACCTACATACGTACATATTACAGCTTGGGTTCGGGCTGCCTATATACCTACTACATACATACATATTACAGCTGGTGTTCCGGGCTGACTATATACCTACATACATACATATTACAGCCGTGGTTCGGGGCTGGCTATATACCTACATACATACATATTACAGCTGGGGTTCCGGGCTGGCTATATACCCACATACACATTATAGCTGGGGTTCGGGGCTGGCTATATACCTACATACATACATATTACAGCTGGGGTTCCGGGTTGGCTATATACCTTAATACATACATATTACAGCTGGGGTACCGGGCTGGCTGTATACCAACATACATACATATTACAGCTGGAGTTCCTGACTGGCTATATACCTACATACATACATATTACAGCTGGGGTTCCGCGCTGGATGTATACCTACATACATATTACTGCTGGGGTTCCGGGCTGGCCATATACCTACAAACATACATATTACAGCTGGGGTTTCGGGCTGGCTATATACCTGCATACATACATATTACAGCTGGGGTTCCGGGCTGACTATATACCTACATACATACATATTACAGGTGGGGTTTCGGGCTGCATGTATACCTTCATACATACATATTACAGCTGGGGTTCCGGGCTGGCCATATACCTACATACATACATAGTACAGCCGGGGTTCCGGGCTGGCTATATACCTACACACATATATATTACAGCTGCGTTCTGGGTTGGCTATATACCTACATACATACATATTACAGCTGGAGTTCCGGGCTGGCTATATACCTACATACATACATATTACAGCTGGAGTTCCGGGCTAGCTATATACCTACATACATACATATTACAGCTGGAGTTCCGGGCTGGCTATATGCCTACATACATACATATTACAGCTGGGGTTCCGGGCTGACTATATACCTACATACATACATATTACAGCTGGGGTTCCGGGCTGACTATATACCTACATATATACATATTACAGCTGGGGTTCCGGGCTGGTTATATACATACATACATACTTATTACAGCTGGAGTTCCGGGCTAGCTATACATCTACAAACAAACATAATACAGCTGGGGTTCAGGGCTGGCTATATACCTACATACATACATATTACAGCTGGGGTTTCGGGTTGGCTATATACCTTAATACATAAATATTACAGCTGGGGTTCCGGGCAGGCTGTATACCAACATATATACATATTACAGTTGGGGTTCCGGGCTGGCCATATACCTACATACATACATATTACAGCTGGGGTTCCCGGCTGGCCATATACCTTCATACATACATATTACAGCAGAGGTTCCGGGCTGGCTATATACCTACATACATACATATTACATCTGGAGTTCCGGGCTGGCTATATACCTACTAACATACATTTTACTGCTGGGGTTCCGAGCTGGCTATATACCTACATACATACGTATTACAGCTGGAGTTCCGGGCTAGCTATATACCTACATACGTACATATTACAGCTGGAGTTCCGGGCTGGCTATATACCTACATACATACATATTACAACTGGGGTTCCGGGCTGGATGTATATCTACATACATACATATTACAGCTAGGGTTCCGGGCTGGCCATATACCTACATACATACATATTACAGCTGGGGTTCCGGGCTGGCTATATACCTTTATACATACATATTACAGCTGGGGTTCTGGGCTGGCTGTATACCAACACACATACACATTACAGCTGGAGTTCCGGGCTGGTCATATACCTACATACATACATATTACAGCTGGGGTTCCGGGCTGGCTATATACCCACATACATACATATTACAGCTGGGGTTCCGGGCAAGCAATACACCTACAAACATACATATTACAGCTGGGGTTCCGTGCTGGCTATATACCTACTTACATACATATTAAAGCTGGAGTTCCGGGCATGCTATATACCTACATACATACATATTACAGCTGGAGTTCCGGGCTGGCTATATGCCTTCATACATACATATTACAGCTGGGGTTCCGGGCTGACTATATACCTACATACATACATATTACAGCTGGGGTTCCGGGCTGACTATATACCTACATACATACATATTACAGCTGGGGTTCCGGGCTGGCTATATACCCACATACATATTATAGCTGGGGTTCGGGGCTGGCTATATACCTACATACATACATATTACAGCTGGGGTTCCGGGTTGGCTATATACCTTAATACATACATATTACAGCTGGGGTACCGGGCTGGCTGTATACCAACATACATACATATTACAGCTGGAGTTCCGGGCTGGCTATATACCTACATACATACATATTACAGCTGGGGTTCCGCGCTGGATGTATACCTACATACATATTACTGCTGGGGTTCCGGGCTGGCCATATACCTACAAACATACATATTACAGCTGGGGTTTCGGGCTGGCTATATACCTGCATACATACATATTACAGCTGGGGTTCCGGGCTGACTATATACCTACATACATACATATTACAGGTGGGGTTCCGGGCTGCATGTATACCTTCATACATACATATTACAGCTGGAGTTCCGGGCTGGCTATATACCTACATACATACATATTACAGCTGGAGTTCCGGGCTAGCTATATACCTACATACATACATATTACAGCTGGAGTTCCGGGCTGTCTATATGCCTACATACATACATATTACAGCTGGGGTTCCGGGCTGACTATATACCTACATACATACATATTACAGCTGGGGTTCCGTGCTGACTATATACCTACATATATACATATTACAGCTGGGGTTCCGGGCTGGTTATATACATACATACATACTTATTACAGCTGGAGTTCCCGGCTAGCTATACATCTACAAACATACATAATACAGCTGGGGTTCCGGGCTGGCTATATACCTACATACATACATATTACAGCTGGGGTTTCGGGTTGGCTATATACCTTAATACATAAATATTACAGCTGGGGTTCCGGGCAGGCTGTATACCAACATATATCCATATTACAGTTGGGGTTCAAGGCTGGCCATATACCTACATACATACATATTACAGCTGGGGTTCCCGGCTGGCCATATACCTTCATACATACATATTACAGCAGAGGTTCCGGGCTGGCTATATACCTTCATACATACATATTACATCTGGAGTTCCGGGCTGGCTATATACCTACTTACATACATTTTACTGCTGGGGTTTCGAGCTGGCTGTATACCTACATACATACGTATTACAGCTGGAGTTCCGGGCTAGCTATATACCTACATACGTACATATTACAGCTGGAGTTCCGGGCTGGCTATATACCTACATACATACATATTACAACTGGGGTTCCGGGCTGGATGTATATCTACATACATACATATTACAGCTGGGGTTCCGGGCTGGCCATATACCTACATACATACATATTACAGCTGGGGTTCCGGGCTGGCTATATACCTTTATACATACATATTACAGCTGGGGTTCCGGGCTGGCTGTATACCAACACACATACACATTACAGCTGGAGTTCCGGGCTGGCCATATACCTACATACATACATATTACAGCTGGGGTTCCGGGCTGGCTATATACCCACATACATACATATTACAGCTGGGGTTCCGGGCTGACTATATACCTACATATATACATATTACAGCTGGGGTTCCGGGCTGGTTATATACATACATACATACTTATTACAGCTGGAGTTCCGGGCTAGCTATACATCTACAAACATACATAATACAGCTGGGGTTCCGGGCTGGCTATATACCTACATACATACATATTACAGCTGGGGTTTCGGGTTGGCTATATACCTTAATACATAAGTATTACAGCTGGGGTTCCGGGCAGGCTGTATACCAACATATATACATATTACAGTTGGGGTTCCGGGCTGGCCATATACCTACATACATACATATTACAGCTGGGGTTCCCGGCTGGCCATATACCTTCATACATACATATTACAGCAGAGGTTCCGGGCTGGCTATATACCTACATACATACATATTACATCTGGAGTTCCGGGCTGGCTATATACCTACTTACATACATTTTACTGCTGGGGTTCCGAGCTGGCTATATACCTACATACATACGTATTACAGCTGGAGTTCCGGGCTAGCTATATACCTACATACGTACATATTACAGCTGGAGTTCCGGGCTGGCTATATACCTACATACATACATATTACAACTGGGGTTCCGGGCTGGATGTATATCTACATACATACATATTACAGCTAGGGTTCCGGGCTGGCCATATACCTACATACATACATATTACAGCTGGGGTTCCGGGCTGGCTATATACCTTTATACATACATATTACAGCTGGGGTTCCGGGCTGGCTGTATACCAACACACATACACATTACCGATGGAGTTCCGGGCTGGCCATATACCTACATACATACATATTACAGCTGGGGTTCCGGGCTGGCTATATACCCACATACATACATATTACAGCTGGGGTTCCGGGCTAGCAATACACCTACAAACATACATATTAGCTGGGGTTCCGTGCTGGCTATATACCTACTTACATACATATTAAAGCTGGAGTTCCGGGCATGCTATATACCTACATACATACATATTACAGCTGGAGTTCCGGGCTGGCTATATGCCTTCATACATACATATTACAGCTGGGGTTCCGGGCTGACTATATACCTACATACATACATATTACAGCTGGGGTTCCGGGCTGACTATATACCTACATACATACATATTACAGCTGTGGTTCCGGGCTGGCTATATACCCACATACATATTATAGCTGGGGTTCGGGGCTGGCTATATACCTACATACATACATATTACAGCTGGGGTTCCGGGTTGGCTATATACCAACATACATACATATTACAGCTGGGGTACCGGGCTGGCTGTATACCAACATACATACATATTACAGCTGGAGTTCCGGTCTGGCTATATACCTACATACATACATATTACAGCTGGGGTTCCGCGCTGGATGTATACCTACATACATATTACTGCTGGGGTTCCGGGCTGGCCATATACCTACAAACATACATATTACAGCTGGGGTTTCGGGCTGGCTATATACCTGCATACATACATATTACAGCTGGGGTTCCGGGCTGACTATATACCTACATACATACATATTACAGGTGGGGTTCCGGGCTGCATGTATACCTTCATACATACATATTACAGCTGGGGTTCCGGGCTGGCCATATACCTACATACATACATATTACAGCCGGGGTTCCGGGCTGGCTATATACCTACACACATATATATTACAGCTGCGTTCTGGGCTGGCTATTTACCTACATACATACATATTACAGCTGGAGTTCCGGGCTGGCTATATACCTACATACATACATATTACAGCTGGAGTTCCGGGCTAGCTATATACCTACATACATACATATTACAGCTGGAGTTCCGGGCTGTCTATATGCCTACATACATACATATTACAGCTGGGGTTCCGGGCTGACTATATACCTACATACATACATATTACAGCTGGGGTTCCGTGCTGACTATATACCTACATATATACATATTACAGCTGGGGTTCCGGGCTGGTTATATACATACATACATACTTATTACAGCTGGAGTTCCCGGCTAGCTATACATCTACAAACATACATAATACAGCTGGGGTTCCGGGCTGGCTATATACCTACATACATACATATTACAGCTGGGGTTTCGGGTTGGCTATATACCTTAATACATAAATATTACAGCTGGGGTTCCGGGCAGGCTGTATACCAACATATATACATATTACAGTTGGGGTTCCGGGCTGGCCATATACCTACATACATACATATTACAGCTGGGGTTCCCGGCTGGCCATATACCTTCATACATACATATTACAGCAGAGGTTCCGGGCTGGCTATATACCTTCATACATACATATTACATCTGGAGTTCCGGGCTGGCTATATACCTACTTACATACATTTTACTGCTGGGGTTCCGAGCTGGCTGTATACCTACATACATACGTATTACAGCTGGAGTTCCGGGCTATCTATATACCTACATACGTACATATTACAGCTGGAGTTCCGGGCTGGCTATATACCTACATACATACATATTACAACTGGGGTTCCGGGCTGGATGTATATCTACATACATACATATTACAGCTGGGGTTCCGGGCTGGCCATATACCTACATACATACATATTACAGCTGGGGTTCCGGGCTGGCTATATACCTTTATACATACATATTACAGCTGGGGTTCCGGGCTGGCTGTATACCAACACACATACACATTACAGCTGGAGTTCCGGGCTGGCCATATACCTACATACATACATATTACAGCTGGGGTTCCGGGCTGGCTATATACCCACATACATACATATTACAGCTGGGGTTCCGGGCTAGCAATACACCTACAAACATACATATTACAGCTGGGGTTCCGTGCTGGCTATATACCTACTTACATACATATTAAAGCTGGAGTTCCGGGCATGCTATATACCTACATACATATATTTTACAGCTGGAGTTCCGGGCTGGCTATATGCCTACATACATACATATTACAGCTGGGGTTCCGGGCTGACTATATACCTACATACATACATATTACAGCTGGGGTTCCGGGCTGACTATATACCTACATACATACATATTACAGCTGGGGTTCCGGGCTGGCTATATACCCACATACATATTATAGCTGGGGTTCGGGGCTGGCTATATACCTACATACATACATATTACAGCTGGGGTTCCGGGTTGGCTATATACCTTAATACATACATATTACAGCTGGGGTACCGGGCTGGCTGTATACCAACATACATACATATTACAGCTGGAGTTCCGGGCTAGCAATACACCTACAAACATACATATTACAGCTGGGGTTCCGTGCTGGCTATATACCTACTTACATACATATTAAAGCTGGAGTTCCGGGCATGCTATATACCTACATACATACATATTACAGCTGGAGTTCCGGGCTGGCTATATGCCTTCATACATACATATTACAGCTGGGGTTCCGGGCTGACTATATACCTACATACATACATATTACAGCTGGGGTTCCGGGCTGACTATATACCTACATACATACATATTACAGCTGGGGTTCCGGGCTGGCTATATACCCACATACATATTATAGCTGGGGTTCGGGGCTGGCTATATACCTACATACATACATATTACAGCTGGGGTTCCTGGTTGGCTATATACCTTAATACATACATATTACAGCTGGGGTACCGGGCTGGCTGTATACCAACATACATACATATTACAGCTGGAGTTCCGGGCTGGCTATATACCTACATACATACATATTACAGCTGGGGTTCCGCGCTGGATGTATACCTACATACATATTACTGCTGGGGTTCCGGGCTGGCCATATACCTACAAACATACATATTACAGCTGGGGTTTCGGGCTGGCAATATACCTGCATACATACATATTACAGCTGGGGTTCCGGGCTGACTATATACCTACATACATACATATTACAGGTGGGGTTCCGGGCTGCATGTATACCTTCATACATACATATTACAGCTGGGGTTCCGGTCTGGCCATATACCTACATACATACATATTACAGCCGGGGTTCCGGGCTGGCTATATACCTATACACATATATATTACAGCTGCGTTCTGGGCTGGCTATATACCTACATACATACATATTACAGCTGGAGTTCCGGGCTGGCTATATACCTACATACATACATATTACAGCTGGAGTTCCGGGCTAGCTATATACCTACATACATACATATTACAGCTGGAGTTCCGGGCTGTCTATATGCCTACATATATACATATTACAGCTGGGGTTCCGGGCTGACTATATACCTACATACATACATATTACAGCTGGGGTTCCGTGCTGACTATATACCTACATATATACATATTACAGCTGGGGTTCCGGGCTGGTTATATACATACATACATACTTATTACAGCTGAAGTTCCCGGCTAGCTATACATCTACAAACATACATAATACAGCTGGGGTTCCGGGCTGGCTATATACCTACATACATACATATTACAGCTGGGGTTTCGGGTTGGCTATATACCTTAATACATAAATATTACAGCTGGGGTTCCAGGCAGGCTGTATACCAACATATATACATGTTACAGTTGGGGTTCCGGGCTGGCCATATACCTACATACATACATATTACAGCTGGGGTTCCCGGCTGGCCATATACCTTCATACATACATATTACAGCAGAGGTTCCGGGCTGGCTATATACCTTCATACATACATATTACATCTGGAGTTCCGGGCTGGCTATATACCTACATACATACATATTACAGCTGGAGTTCCGGGCTAGCTATATACCTACATACATACATATTACAGCTGGAGTTCCGGGCTGTCTATATGCCTACATACATACATATTACAGCTGGGGTTCCGGGCTGACTATATACCTACATACATACATATTACAGCTGGGGTTCCGTGCTGACTATATACCTACATATATACATATTACAGCTGGGGTTCCGGGCTGGTTATATACATACATACATACTTATTACAGCTGGAGTTCCCGGCTAGCTATACATCTACAAACATACATAATACAGCTGGGGTTCCGGGCTGGCTATATACCTACATACATACATATTACAGCTGGGGTTTCGGGTTGGCTATATACCTTAATACATAAATATTACAGCTGGGGTTCCGGGCAGGCTGTATACCAACATATATACATATTACAGTTGGGGTTCCGGGCTGGCCATATACCTACATACATACATATTACAGCTGGGGTTCCCGGCTGGCCATATACCTTCATACATACATATTACAGCAGAGGTTCCGGGCTGGCTATATACCTTCATACATACATATTACATCTGGAGTTCTGGGCTGGCTATATACCTACTTACATACATTTTACTGCTGGGGTTCCGAGCTGGCTGTATACCTACATACATACGTATTACAGCTGGAGTTCCGGGCTAGCTATATACCTACATACGTACATATTACAGCTGGAGTTCCGGGCTGGCTATATACCTACATACATACATATTACAACTGGGGTTCCGGGCTGGATGTATATCTACATACATACATATTACAGCTGGGGTTCCGGGCTGGCCATATACCTACATACATACATATTACAGCTGGGGTTCCGGGCTGGCTATATACCTTTATACATACATATTACAGCTGGGGTTCCGGGCTGGCTGTATACCAACACACATACACATTACAGCTGGAGTTCCGGGCTGGCCATATACCTACATACATACATATTACAGCTGGGGTTCCGGGCTGTCTATACCCCCACATACATACATATTACAGCTGGGGTTCCGGGCTAGCAATACACCTACAAACATACATATTACAGCTGGGGTTCCGTGCTGGCTATATACCTACTTACATACATATTAAAGCTGGAGTTCCGGGCATGCTATATACCTACATACATATATTTTACAGCTGGAGTTCCGGGCTGGCTATATTCCTACATACATACATATTACAGCTGGGGTTCCGGGCTGACTATATACCTACATACATACATATTACAGCTGGGGTTCCGGGCTGACTATATACCTACATACATACATATTACAGCTGGGGTTCCGGGTTGGCTATATACCTTAATACATACATATTACAGCTGGGGTACCGGGCTGGCTGTATACCAACATACATACATATTACAGCTGGAGTTCCGGGCTAGCAATACACCTACAAACATACATATTACAGCTGGGGTTCCGTGCTGGCTATATACCTACTTACATACATATTAAAGCTGGAGTTCCGGGCATGCTATATACCTACATACATACATATTACAGCTGGAGTTCCGGGCTGGCTATATGCCTTCATACATACATATTACAGCTGGGGTTCCGGGCTGACTATATACCTACATACATACATATTACAGCTGGGGTTCCGGGCTGACTATATACCTACATACATACATATTACAGCTGGGGTTCCGGGCTGGCTATATACCCACATACATATTATAGCTGGGGTTCGGGGCTGGCTATATACCTACATACATACATATTACAGCTGGGGTTCCGGGTTGGCTATATACCAACATACATACATATTACAGCTGGGGTACCGGGCTGGCTGTATACCAACATACATACATATTACAGCTGGAGTTCCGGGCTTGCTATATACCTACATACATACATATTACAGCTGGGGTTCCGCGCTGGATGTATACCTACATACATATTACTGCTGGGGTTCCGGGCTGGCCATATACCTACAAACATACATATTACAGCTGGGGTTTCGGGCTGGCTATATACCTGCATACATACATATTACAGCTGGGGTTCCGGGCTGACTATATACCTACATACATACATATTACAGGTGGGGTTCCGGGCTGCATGTATACCTTCATACATACATATTACAGCTGGGGTTCCGGGCTGGCCATATACCTACATACATACATATTACAGCCGGGGTTCCGGGCTGGCTATATACCTATACACATATATATTACAGCTGCGTTCTGGGCTGGCTATATACCTACATACATACATATTACAGCTGGAGTTCCGGGCTGGCTATATACCTACATACATACAAATTACAGCTGGAGTTCCGGGCTGTCTATATGCCTACATACATACATATTACAGCTGGGGTTCCGGGCTGACTATATACCTACATACATACATATATCAGCTGGGGTTCCGTGCTGACTATATACCTACATATATACATATTACAGCTGGGGTTCCGGGCTGGTTATATACATACATACATACTTATTACAGCTGGAGTTCCCGGCTAGCTATACATCTACAAACATACATAATACAGCTGGGGTTCCGGGCTGGCTATATACCTACATACATACATATTACAGCTGGGGTTTCGGGTTGGCTATATACCTTAATACATAAATATTACAGCTGGGGTTCCGGGCAGGCTGTATACCAACATATATACATGTTACAGTTGGGGTTCCGGGCTGGCCATATACCTACATACATACATATTACAGCTGGGGTTCCCGGCTGGCCATATACCTTCATACATACATATTACACCAGAGGTTCCGGGCTGGCTATATACCTTCATACATACATATTACATCTGGAGTTCCGGGCTGGCTATATACCTACTTACATACATTTTACTGCTGGGGTTCCGAGCTGGCTGTATACCTACATACATACGTATTACAGCTGGAGTTCCGGGCTAGCTATATACCTACATACATACAAATTACAGCTGGAGTTCCGGGCTGTCTATATGCCTACATACATACATATTACAGCTGGGGTTCCGGGCTGACTATATACCTACATACATACATATATCAGCTGGGGTTCCGTGCTGACTATATACCTACATATATACATATTACAGCTGGGGTTCCGGGCTGGTTATATACATACATACATACTTATTACAGCTGGAGTTCCCGGCTAGCTATACATCTACAAACATACATAATACAGCTGGGGTTCCGGGCTGGCTATATACCTACATACATACATATTACAGCTGGGGTTTCGGGTTGGCTATATACCTTAATACATAAATATTACAGCTGGGGTTCCGGGCAGGCTGTATACCAACATATATACATGTTACAGTTGGGGTTCCGGGCTGGCCATATACCTACATACATACATATTACAGCTGGGGTTCCCGGCTGGCCATATACCTTCATACATACATATTACACCAGAGGTTCCGGGCTGGCTATATACCTTCATACATACATATTACATCTGGAGTTCCGGGCTGGCTATATACCTACTTACATACATTTTACTGCTGGGGTTCCGAGCTGGCTGTATACCTACATACATACGTATTACAGCTGGAGTTCCGGGCTAGCTATATACCTACATACGTACATATTACAACTGGAGTTCCGGGCTGGCTATATACCTACATACATACATATTACAACTGGGGTTCCGGGCTGGATGTATATCTACATACATACATATTACAGCTGGGGTTCCGGGCTGGCCATATACCTACATACATACATATTACAGCTGGGGTTCCGGGCTGGCTATATACCTTTATACATACATATTACAGCTGGGGTTCCGGGCTGGCTGTATACCAACACACATACACATTACAGCTAAAGTTCCGGGCTGGCCATATACCTACATACATACATACTACAGCTGGGGTTCCGGGCTGGCTGTATACCAACACACATACACATTACAGCTGAAGTTCCGGGCTGGCCATACATCTACATACATACATACTACAGCTGGGGTTCCGGGCTGGCTATATACCCACATACATACATATTACAGCTGGGGTTCCGGGCTAGCAATACACCTACAAACATACATATTACAGCTGGGGTTCCGTGCTGGCTATATACCTACTTACATACATATTAAAGCTGGAGTTCCGGGCATGCTATATACCTACATACATACATATTACAGCTGGAGTTCCGGGCTGGCTATATGCCTACATACATACATATTACAGCTGGGGTTCCGGGCTGACTATATACCTACATACATACATATTACAGCTGGGGTTCCGGGCTGACTATATACCTACATACATACATATTACAGCTGGGGTTCCGGGCTGGCTATATACCCACATACATATTATAGCTGGGGTTCGGGGCTGGCTATATACCTACATACATACATATTACAGCTGGGGTTCCGGGTTGGCTATATACCTTAATACATACATATTACAGCTGGGGTACCGGGCTGGCTGTATACCAACATACATACATATTACAGCTGGAGTTCCGGGCTGGCTATATACCTACATACATACATATTACAGCTGGAGTTCCGGGCTAGCTATATACCTACATACATACATATTACAGCTGGAGTTCCGGGCTGTCTATATGCCTACATACATACATATTACAGCTGGGGTTCCGGGCTGACTATATATCTACATACATACATATTACAGCTGGGGTTCCGTGCTGACTATATACCTACATATATACATATTACAGCTGGGGTTCCGGGCTTGTTATATACATACATACATACTTATTACAGCTGGAGTTCCCGGCTAGCTATACATCTACAAACATACATAATACAGCTGGGGTTCCGGGCTGGCTATATACCTACATACATACATATTACAGCTGGGGTTTCGGGTTGGCTATATACCTTAATACATAAATATTACAGCTGGGGTTCCGGGCAGGCTGTATACCAACATATATACATATTACAGTTGGGGTTCCGGGCTGGCCATATACCTACATACATACATATTACAGCTGGGGTTCCCGGCTGGCCATATACCTTCATACATACATATTACAGCAGAGGTTCCGGGCTGGCTATATACCTTCATACATACATATTACATCTGGAGTTCCGGGCTGGCTATATACCTACTTACATACATTTTACTGCTGGGGTTCCGAGCTGGCTGTATACCTACATACATACGTATTACAGCTGAAGTTTCGGGCTAGCTATATACCTACATACGTACATATTACAGCTGGAGTTCCGGGCTGGCTATATACCTACATACATACATATTACAACTGGGGTTCCGGGCTGGATGTATATCTACATACATACATATTACAGCTGGGGTTCCGGGCTGGCCATATACCTACATACATACATATTACAGCTGGGGTTCCGGGCTGGCTATATACCTTTATACATACATATTACAGCTGGGGTTCCGGGCTGGCTGTATACCAACACACATACACATTACAGCTGGAGTTCCGGGCTGGCCATATACCTACATACATACATATTACAGCTTGGGTTCCGGGCTGGCTATATACCCACATACATACATATTACAGCTGGGGTTCCGGGCTAGCAATACACCTACAAACATACATATTACAGCTGGGGTTCCGTGCTGGCTATATACCTACTTACATACATCTTAAAGCTGGAGTTCCGGGCATGCTATATACCTACATACATACATATTACAGCTGGAGTTCCGGGCTGGCTATATGCCTACATACATACATATTACAGCTGGGGTTCCGGGCTGACTATATACCTACATACATACATATTACAGCTGGGATTCCGGGCTGACTATATACCTACATACATACATATTACAGCTGGGGTTCCGGGCTGGCTATATACCCACATACATATTATAGCTGGGGTTCGGGGCTGGATATATACCTACATACATACATATTACAGCTGGGGTTCCGGATTGGCTATATACCTTAATACATACATATTACAGCTGGGGTACCGGGCTGGCTGTATACCAACATACATACATATTACAGCTGGAGTTCCGGGCAGGCTATATACCTACATACATACATATTACAGCTGGGGTTCCGCGCTGGATGTATACCTACATACATATTACTGCTGGGGTTCCGGGCTGGCCATATACCTACAAACATACATATTACAGCTGGGGTTCCGTGCTGGCTATATACCTACTTACATACATCTTAAAGCTGGAGTTCCGGGCATGCTATATACCTACATACATACATATTACAGCTGGAGTTCCGGGCTGGCTATATGCCTACATACATACATATTACAGCTGGGGTTCCGGGCTGACTATATACCTACATACATACATATTACAGCTGGGATTCCGGGCTGACTATATACCTACATACATACATATTACAGCTGGGGTTCCGGGCTGGCTATATACCCACATACATATTATAGCTGGGGTTCGGGGCTGGATATATACCTACATACATACATATTACAGCTGGGGTTCCGGATTGGCTATATACCTTAATACATACATATTACAGCTGGGGTACCGGGCTGGCTGTATACCAACATACATACATATTACAGCTGGAGTTCCGGGCTGGCTATATACCTACATACATACATATTACAGCTGGGGTTCCGCGCTGGATGTATACCTACATACATATTACTGCTGGGGTTCCGGGCTGGCCATATACCTACAAACATACATATTACAGCTGGGGTTCCGGGCTGGCTATATACCTTTATACATACATATTACAGCTGGGGTTCCGGGCTGGCTGTATACCAACACACATACACATTACAGCTGGAGTTCCGGGCTGGCCATATACCTACATACATACATATTACAGCTTGGGTTCCGGGCTGGCTATATACCCACATACATACATATTACAGCTGGGGTTCCGGGCTAGCAATACACCTACAAACATACATATTACAGCTGGGGTTCCGTGCTGGCTATATACCTACTTACATACATCTTAAAGCTGGAGTTCCGGGCATGCTATATACCTACATACATACATATTACAGCTGGAGTTCCGGGCTGGCTATATGCCTACATACATACATATTACAGCTGGGGTTCCGGGCTGACTATATACCTACATACATACATATTACAGCTGGGATTCCGGGCTGACTATATACCTACATACATACATATTACAGCTGGGGTTCCGGGCTGGCTATATACCCACATACATATTATAGCTGGGGTTCGGGGCTGGATATATACCTACATACATACATATTACAGCTGGGGTTCCGGATTGGCTATATACCTTAATACATACATATTACAGCTGGGGTACCGGGCTGGCTGTATACCAACATACATACATATTACAGCTGGAGTTCCGGGCTGGCTATATACCTACATACATACATATTACAGCTGGGGTTCCGCGCTGGATGTATACCTACATACATATTACTGCTGGGGTTCCGGGCTGGCCATATACCTACAAACATACATATTACAGCTGGGGTTTCGGGCTAGCTATATACCTGCATACATACATATTACAGCTGGGGTTCCGGGCTGACTATATACCTACATACATACATATTACAGCTGGGGTTCCGGGCTGGCCATATACCTACATACATACATAATACAGCCGGGGTTCCGGGCTGGCTATATACCTACACACATATATATTACAGCTGCGTTCTGGGTTGGCTATATACCTACATACATACATATTACAGCTGGAGTTCCGGGCTGGCTATATACCTACATACATACATATTACAGCTGGAGTTCCGGGCTAGCTATATACCTACATACATACATATTACAGCTGGAGTTCCGGGCTGGCTATATGCCTACATACATACATATTACAGCTGGGGTTCCGGGCTGACTATATACCTGCATACATACATATTACAGCTGGGGTTCCGGGCTGACTATATACCTACATATATACATATTACAGCTGGGGTTCCGGGCTGGTTATATACATACATACATACTTATTACAGCTGGAGTTCCGGGCTAGCTATACATCTACAAACATACATAATACAGCTGGGGTTCCGGGCTGGCTATATACCTACATACATAAATATTACAGCTGGGGTTTCGGGTTGGCTATATACCTTAATACATAAATATTACAGCTGGGGTTCCGGGCAGGCTGTATACCAACATATATACATATTACAGTTGGGGTTCCGGGCTGGCCATATACCTACATACATACACATTACAGCTGGGGTTCCCGGCTGGCCATATACCTTCATACATGCATATTACAGCAGAGGTTCCGGGCTGGCTATATACCTACATACATACATATTATATCTGGAGTTCCGGGCTGGCTATATACCTACTTACATACATTTTACTGCTGGGGTTCCGAGCTGGCTATATACCTACATACATACGTATTACAGCTGGAGTTCCGGGCTAGCTATATACCTACATACGTACATATTACAGCTGGAGTTCCGGGCTGGCTATATACCTACATACATACATATTACAACTGGGGTTCCGGGCTGGATGTATATCTACATACATACATATTACAGCTAGGGTTCCGGGCTGGCTATATGCCTTTATACATACATATTACAGCTGGGGTTCCGGGCTGACTATATACCTACATACATACATATTACAGCTGGGGTTCCGGGCTGACTATATACCTACATACATACATATTACAGCTGGGGTTCCGGGCTGGCTATATACCCACATACATATTATAGCTGGGGTTCGGGGCTGGCTATATACCTACATACATATATATTACAGCTGGGGTTCCGGGTTGGCTATATACCTTAATACATACATATTACAGCTGGGGTACCGGGCTGGCTGTATACCAACATACATACATATTACAGCTGGAGTTCCGGGCTGGCTATATACCTACATACATACATATTACAGCTGGGGTTCCGCGCTGGATGTATACCTACATACATATTACTGCTGGGGTTCCGGGCTGGCCATATACTTGCATTGATACATATTACAGCTGGGGTTCCGGGCTGACTATATACCTACATACATACATATTACAGGTGGGGTTCCGGGCTGCATGTATACCTTCATACATACATATTACAGCTGGGGTTCCGGGCTGGCCATATACCTACATACATACATATTACAGCCGGGGTTCCGGGCTGGCTATATACCTACACACATATATATTACAGCTGCGTTATGGGCTGGCTATATACCTACATACATACATATTACAGCTGGAGTTCCGGGCTGGCTATATACCTACATACATACATATTACAGCTGGAGTTCCGGGCTAGCTATATACCTACATACATACATATTACAGCTGGAGTTCCGGGCTGTCTATATGCCTACATACATACATATTACAGCTGGGGTTCCGGGCTGACTATATACCTACATACATACATATTACAGCTGGGATTCCGTGCTGACTATATACCTACATATATACATATTACAGCTGGGGTTTCGGGCTGGCTATATACCTACATACATACATATTACAGCTGGGGTTTCGGGTTGGCTATATACCTTAATACATAAATATTACAGCTGGGGTTCCGGGCAGGCTGTATACCAACATATATACATATTACAGTTGGGGTTCCGGGCTGGCCATATACCTACATACATACATATTACAGCTGTGGTTCCCGGCTGGCCATATACCTTCATACATACATATTACAGCAGAGGTTCCGGGCTGGCTATATACCTTCATACATACATATTACATCTGGAGTTCCGGGCTGGCTATATACCTACTTACATACATTTTACTGCTGGGGTTCCGAGCTGGCTGTATACCTACATACATACGTATTACAGCTGGAGTTCCGGGCTAGCTATATACCTACATACGTACATATTACAGCTGGAGTTCCGGGCTGGCTATATACCTACATACATACATATTACAACTGGGGTTCCGGGCTGGATGTATATCTACATACATACATATTACAGCTGGGGTTCCGGGCTGGCCATATACCTACATACATACATATTACAGCTGGGGTTCCGGGCTGGCTATATACCTTTATACATGCATATTACAGCTGGGGTTCCGGGCTGGCTGTATACCAACACACATACACATTACAGCTGGAGTTCCGGGCTGGCCATATACATACATACATACATATTACAGCTGGGGTTCCGGGCTGGCTATATACCCACATACATACATATTACAGCTGGGGTTCCGGGCTAGCAATACACCTACAAACATACATATTACAGCTGGGGTTCCGTGCTGGCTATATACCTACTTACATACATATTAAAGCTGGAGTTCCGGGCATGCTATATACCTACATACATACATATTACAGCTGGAGTTCCGGGCTGGCTATATGCCTACATACATACATATTACAGCTGGGGTTCCGGGCTGACTATATACCTACATACATACATATTACAGCTGGGGTTCCGGGCTGACTATATACCTACATACATACATATTACAGCTGGGGTTCCGGGCTGGCTATATACCCACATACATATTATAGCTGGGGTTCGGGGCTGGCTATATACCTACATACATACATATTACAGCTGGGGTTCCGGGTTGGCTATATACCTTAATACATACATATTACAGCTGGGGTACCGGGCTGGCTGTATACCAACATACATACATATTACAGCTGGAGTTCCGGGCTGGCTATATACCTACATACATACATATTACAGCTGGAGTTCCGGGCTAGCTATATACCTACATACATACATATTACAGCTGGAGTTCCGGGCTGTCTATATGCCTACATACATACATATTACAGCTGGGGTTCCGGGCTGACTATATACCTACATACATACATATTACAGCTGGGGTTCCGTGCTGTCTATATACCTACATATATACATATTACAGCTGGGGTTCCGGGCTGGTTATATACATACATACATACTTATTACAGCTGGAGTTCCCGGCTAGCTATACATCTACAAACATACATAATACAGCTGGGGTTCCGGGCTGGCTATATACCTACATACACACATATTACAGCTGGGGTTTCGGGTTGGCTATATACCTTAATACATAAATATTACAGCTGGGGTTCCGGGCAGGCTGTATACCAACATATATACATATTACAGTTGGGGTTCCGGGCTGGCCATATACCTACATACATACATATTACAGCTGGGGTTCCCGGCTGGCCATATACCTTCATACATACATATTACAGCAGAGGTTCCGGGCTGGCTATATACCTTCATACATACATATTACATCTGGAGTTCCGGGCTGGCTATATACCTACTTACATACATTTTACTGCTGGGGTTCCTAGCTGGCTGTATACCTACATACATACGTATTACAGCTGGAGTTCCGGGCTAGCTATATACCTACATACGTACATATTACAGCTGGAGTTCCGGGCTGGCTATATACCTACATACATACATATTACAACTGGGGTTCCGGGCTGGATGTATATCTACATACATACATATTACAGCTGGGGTTCCGGGCTGGCCATATACCTACATACATACATATTACAGCTGGGGTTCCGGGCTGGCTATATACCTTTATACATACATATTACAGCTGGGGTTCCGGGCTGGCTGTATACCAACACACATACACATTACAGCTGGAGTTCCGGGCTGGCCATATACCTACATACATACATATTACAGCTTGGGTTCCGGGCTGGCTATATACCCACATACATACATATTACAGCTGGGGTTCCGGGCTAGCTATACACCTACAAACTTACATAGTACAGCTGGGGTTCCGGGCTGGCTATATGCCTACACACATACATATTACAGCTGGGGTTCCGGGCTGACTATATACCTACATACATACCTATTTTCAGCTGGGGTTCCGGGCTGACTATATACCTACATACATACATATTACAGCTGGGGTTCCGGGCTGGCTATATACCCACATACATATTATAGCTGGGGTTCGGGGCTGGATATATACCTACATACATACATATTACAGCTGGGGTTCCGGGTTGGCTATATACCTTAATACATACATATTACAGCTGGGGTACCGGGCTTGCTGTATACCAACATACATACATATTACAGCTGGAGTTCCGGGCTGGCTATATACCTACATACATACATATTACAGCTGGGGTTCCGCGCTGGATGTATACCTACATACATATTACTGCTGGGGTTCCGGGCTGGCCATATACCTACAAACATACATATTACAGCTGGGGTTTCGGGCTAGCTATATACCTGCATACATACATATTACAGCTGGGGTTCCGGGCTGACTATATACCTACATACATACATATTACAGGTGGGGTTTCGGGCTGCATGTATACCTTCATACATACATATTACAGCTGGGGTTCCGGGCTGGCCATATACCTACATACATACATAATACAGCCGGGGTTCCGGGCTGGCTATATACCTACACACATATATATTACAGCTGCGTTCTGGGTTGGCTATATACCTACATACATACATATTACAGCTGGAGTTCCGGGCTGGCTATATACCTACATACACACATATTACAGCTGGAGTTCCGGGCTAGCTATATACCTACATACATACATATTACAGCTGGAGTTCCGGGCTGGCTATATACCTACATACATACATAATACAGCTGGGGTTCCGGGCTGGCTATATACCCACATACATACATATTACAGCTGGGGTTCCGGGCTAGCAATACACCTACAAACATACATATTACAGCTGGGGTTCCGTGCTGGCTATATACCTACTTACATACATATTAAAGCTGGAGTTCCGGGCATGCTATATACCTACATAAATACATATTACAGCTGGGGTTCCGGGCTGACTATATACCTACATAAATACATATTACAGCTGGAGTTCCGGGCTGGCTATATACCTACATACATACATATTACAGCTGGTGTTCGGGGCTGGCTATATACCTACATACATACGTATTACAGCTGGAGTTCCGGATTGGCTATATACCTTAATACATACATATTACACCTGGGGTTCCGGGCTGGCTGTATACCAACAGACATAAATATTACAGCTGGAGTTCCGGGCTGGCCATATACCTACATACATACATATTACAGCTGGGGTTCCGGCCTGACTATATACCTACATACATACATATTACAACTGGGGTTCCGGGCTGACTATATACCTACATATGTACATATTACAGCTGGGGTTCCGGGCGGACCATATACCTACATACATACATATTACAGCTGGGGTTCCGGGCAGGCTATATACCTACACACATACATATTACAGCCGGGGTTCCGGGCTGGCCATATACCTACAACCATACATATTACAGCTGGAGTTCCGGGCTGGCTATATGCCTACATACATACATATTACAGCTGGGGTTCCGTGTTTACTATATACCTACATACATACATATTACAGCTGAGGTTCCGGGCTGACTATATACCTACATACATACATATTACAGCTGGGGTTCCGGGCTGGCTATATACCTACATACATACATATTACAGCTTGGGTTACGGGCTAGCTATACACCTACAAACTTACATAGTACAGCTGGGGTTCCGGGCTGGCTATATACCTACATACATACATATTACAGTTGGGGTTTCGGGTTGGCTATATACCTTAATACATAAATATTACAGCTGGGGTTCTTGGCTGGCTGTATACCAACATATATACAAATTACAGTTGGGGTTCCGGGCTGGCTATATACCTACTTACATACATTTTACTGCTGGGGTTCCGAGCTGGCTGTATACCTACATACATACGTATTACAGCTGGAGTTCCGGGCTAGCTATATACCTACATACGTACATATTACAGCTGGGGTTCCGGGCTGGCTATATACCTACACACATATATATTACAGCTGTATTCTGGGCTGGCTATATACCTACATACATACATATTACAGCTGGAGTTCCGGGCTGGCTATATACCTACATACATACATATTACAGCTGGAGTTCCGGGCTGGCTATATGCCTACATACATACATATTACAGTTGGGGTTCCGGGCTAACTATATACCTATACAATCATACATATTACAGCTGGGGTTCGGGGCTGGCTATATACCTACATACATACGTATTACAGCTGGAGTTCCGGATTGGCTATATACCTTAATACATACATATTACACCAGGGGTTCCGGGCTGGCTGTATACCAACAGACATACATATTACAGCTGGAGTTCCGGGCTGGCCATATACCTACATACATACATATTACAGCTGGGGTTCCGGGCTGACTATATACCTACATACATACATATTACAGCTGGGGTTCCGGGCTGACTATATACCTACATATGTACATATTACAGCTGGGGTTCCGGGCGGACCATATACCTACATACATACATATTACAGCTGGGGTTCCGGGCTGGCTATATACCTACACACATACATATTACAGCCGGGGTTCCGGGCTGGCCATATACCTACATATGTACATATTACAGCTGGGGTTCCGGGCTATATACCTACATACATACATATTACAGCTGGGGTTCCAGGCTGACTATATACCTGCATACATACATATTACAGCTGGGGTTCCGGGCTGACTATATACCTACATACATACATATTACAGCTGGGGTTCCGGGCTGGTTATATACCTACATACATATTACAGACGGGGTTCGGGGCTGGCTATGTACCTACATACATATTACAGCTGGGGTTCGGGGCTGGATATATACCTACATACATACGTATTACAGCTGGAGTTCAGGGTTGGCTATATACCTTAATACATACATATTACACCTGGGGTTCCGGGCTGGCTGTATACCAACAGACATACATATTACAGCTGGAGTTCCGGGCTGGCCATATACCTACATACATACACATTACAGCTGGGGTTCCGGGCTGACTATATACCTACATACATACATATATATTACAGCTGGGGTTCCGGGCTGACTATATACCTATATATGTACATATTACAGCTGGGGTTCCGGGCTGACCATATACCTATATACATACATATTACAGCTGGGGTTCCGGGGTGGCTATATACCTACACACATACATATTACAGCTGGGGTTCCGGGCTGGCCATATACCTACATATGTACATATTACAGCTGGGGTTCCGGGCTATATACCTACATACATACATATTACAGCTGGGGTTCCAGGCTGAATATATACCTGCATACATACATATTACAGCTGGGGTTCCGGGCGGACCATATACCTACATACATACATATTACAGCTGGGGTTCCTGGCTGGTTATATACCTACATACATATTACAGCTGGAGTTCGGGGCTGGCTATATACCTACATACATACGTATTACAGCTGGAGTTCGGGGTGGCTATATACCTTGTTACATACATATTACACCTGGGGTTCCGGGCTGGCTGTATACCAACAGACATACATACTACAGCTGGAGTTCCGGGCTGGCTATATACCTACATACATACATATTAAGGCTGGAGTTCCGGGCAGGCTGTATACCTACATACATACATATTACAGCTGGGGTTCCGAACTGGTTATATACATACATACATACTTATTACAGCTGGAGTTCCGGGCTAGCTATACATCTACAAACATACAAAATACAGCTGGGGTTCCGGGCTGGCTATATACCTACATACATACATATTACAGTTGGGGTTTCGGGTTGGCTATATACCTTAATACATAAATATTACAGCTGGGGTTCTTGGCTGGCTGTATACCAACATATATACATATTACAGTTGGGGTTCCGGGCTGGCTATATACCTACTTACATACATTTTACTGCTGGGGTTCCGAGCTGGCTGTATACCTACATACATACGTATTACAGCTGGAGTTCTGGGCTAGCTATATACCTACATACGTACATATTACAGCTGGGGTTCCGGGCTGGCTATATACCTACATACATATTACAGCTGGAGTTCCGGGCTGGCTATATACCTACATACTTACATATTACAACTGGGGTTCCGATATGGATGTATATCTACATACATACATATTACATCTGGGGTTCCGGGCTGGCCATATACCTACATACATACATATTACAGCTGGGGTTCCGGGCTGGCTATATACCTTTATACATACATATTACAGCTGGGGTTCCGGGCTGGCTGTATACCAACATACATACACATTACAGCTGGAGTTCTGGGCTGGCCATATACCTACATACATACATATTACAGCTGGGGTTCCGGGCTGGCTATATACCCACATACATACATATTACAGCTGAGGTTCCGGGCTAGCAATACACCTACAAACATACATATTACAGCTGGGGTTCCGGGCTGGCTATACAACTACTTACATACATATTAAAGCTGGAGTTCCGGGCATGCTATATACCTACATACATACAAATAAAAGCTGGAGTTCCGGGCTGGCTATATGCCTACATACATACATATTACAGCTGGGGTTCCGGGCTGACTATATACCTACATACATACATATTACAGCTGAGGTTCCAGGCTGACTATATACCTGCATACATACATATTACAGCTGGGGTTCCGGGCTGGCTGTATACCAACAGACATACATATTACAGCTGGAGTTCCGGGCTGGCCATATACCTACATACATACACATTACAGCTGGGGTTCCGGGCTGACTATATACCTACATACATACATATATATTACAGCTGGGGTTCCGGGCTGACTATATACCTATATATGTACATATTACAGCTGGGGTTCCGTGCTGACCATATACCTATATACATACATATTACAGCTGGGGTTCCGGGGTGGCTATATACCTACACACATACATATTACAGCTGGGGTTCCGGGCTGGCCATATACCTACATATGTACATATTACAGCTGGGGTTCCGGGCTATATACCTACATACATACATATTACAGCAGGGGTTCCAGGCTGAATATATACCTGCATACATACATATTACAGCTGGGGTTCCGGGCGGACCATATACCTACATACATACATATTACAGCTGGGGTTCCTGGCTGGTTATATACCTACATACATATTACAGATGGAGTTCGGGGCTGGCTATATACCTACATACATACGTATTACAGCTGGAGTTCGGGGTGGCTATATACCTTGTTACATACATATTACACCTGGGGTTCCGGGCTGGCTGTATACCAACAGACATACATACTACAGCTGGAGTTCAGGGCTGGCTATATACCTACATACATACATATTAAGGCTGGAGTTCCGGGCAGGCTGTATACCTACATACATACATATTACAGCTGGGGTTCCGAACTGGTTACATACATACATACATACTTATTACAGCTGGAGTTCCGGGCTAGCTATACATCTACAAACATACAAAATACAGCTGGGGTTCCGGGCTGGCTATATACCTACATACATACATATTACAGTTGGGGTTTCGGGTTGGCTATATACCTTAATACATAAATATTACAGCTGGGGTTCTTGGCTGGCTGTATACCAACATATATACATATTACAGTTGGGGTTCCGGGCTGGCTATATACCTACTTACATACATTTTACTGCTGGGGTTCCGAGCTGGCTGTATACCTACATACATACGTATTACAGCTGGAGTTCCGGGCTAGCTATATACCTACATACGTACATATTACAGCTGGGGTTCCGGGCTGGCTATATACCTACATACATATTACAGCTGGAGTTCCGGGCTGGCTATATACCTACATACTTACATATTACAACTGGGGTTCCGATATGGATGTATATCTACATACATACATATTACATCTGGGGTTCCGGGCTGGCCATATACCTACATACATACATATTACAGCTGGGGTTCCGGGCTGGCTATATACCTTTATACATACATATTACAGCTGGGGTTCCGGGCTGGCTGTATACCAACATACATACACATTACAGCTGGAGTTCTGGGCTGGCCATATACCTACATACATACATATTACAGCTGGGGTTCCGGGCTGGCTATATACCCACATACATACATATTACAGCTGAGGTTCCGGGCTAGCAATACACCTACAAACATACATATTACAGCTGGGGTTCCGGGCTGGCTATATACCTACATACATACAAATAAAAGCTGGAGTTCCGGGCATGCTATATACCTACATACATACAAATAAAAGCTGGAGTTCCGGGCTGGCTATATGCCTACATACATACATATTACAGCTGGGGTTCCGGGCTGACTATATACCTACATACATACATATTACAGCTGGGGTTCCGGGCTGACTATATACCTACATACATACATATTACAGCTGGGGTTCCGGGCTGGCTATATACCCACATACATATTATAGCTGGGGTTCGGGGCTGGCTATATACCTACATACATACATATTACAGCTGAGGTTCCGGGTTGGCTATATACCTTAATACATACATATTACAGCTGGGGTTCCGGGCTGGCTGTATACCAACATACATACATATTACAGCTGTAGTTCCAGGCTGGCCATATACCTACATACATACATATTACAGCTGGGGTTCCGGGCTTGCAATATACCTACATACAAACATATTACAGCTGGGGTTCCGGGCTGGCTATATACCCACATACATACGTCTTACAGCTGGGGTTCCGGGCAACCTATACACCTACAAACATACATATTACAGCTGGGGTTCCGGGCTGGCTATATACCTATATATATATGACAGCTGGGGTTTGGAGCTGGCTATATACCTACATACATAAATATTACAGCTGGGGTTCCGGGTTGGCTATATACTTTAATACATACACATAACAGCTGGGGTTCCGGGCTGGATGTATACCAACATACATACATATTACAGCTGGAGTTCCGGGCTGGCCATTTACCTACATACATACATATTACAGCTGGTGTTCTTGCTGGCCATATACCTACATACTCACATATTACAGCTGGGGTTTCTGGCTGACTATATACCTGCATACATACATATGACAGCCGGAGTTCCGGGCTGGCTATATACCTACATACATACATATTTCAGCCGGGGTTCCGAGCTGACTGTATACCTACATACATACATAATACAGCTGGGGTTCCGGGTTGGCTATAATTATACCTTCATACATACATATTACAGCTGGGGTTCCGGGCTGGCCATATACCTACATACAGGCATATTACAGCTGGGTTTCCGGGCTAGCTATACACCTACAAACATACATATTACAGCTTGGGTTCCGGGCTGGCTATATACCTACAACCATACATATTACAGCTGGAGTTCCGGGCTGGCTATATGCCTACATACGTACATATTACAGCTGGGGTTTCCGGCTGACCATATGCCTACATACATACATATTACAGCTGGGGTTCCGGGCTGGCTATATACCTACATACATACAAAACACAGCTGGGGTTCCGCGCCGGATGTATACCTACAGACATATTACTGCTTGGGTTCCGGGCTGGCCATATACCCACAAACATACATATTACAGCTGGGGTTCCGGGCTGACTATATACCAACATACATACGTATTACAGCTGGGGTTCCGGGCTGGCTATATACCTACATACATACATATTACAGGTGGGGTTCCGGGCTGCATGTATACCTCATACATACATATTACAGCTGGGGTTCCGGGCTGGCCATATACCTACATACATACATATTACAGCCGGGGTTCCGGGCTTGCTATATATCTACATACATACATATTACAGCTGGCGTTCCGTGCTGGCTATATACCTACACACATATATATTACAGCTGCATTCTGGGCTGGCTATATACCTACATACATACGTATTACAGCTGGAGTTCCGGGCTGGCTATATACCTACATACATACATATTACAGCTGGGGTTCGGGGCTGGCTATATACCTACATACATACGTATTACAGCTGGAGTTCCGGATTGGCTATATACCTTAATACATACATATTACACCTGGGGTTCCGGGCTGGCTGTATACCAACAGACATAAATATTACAGCTGGAGTTCCGGGCTGGCCATATACCTACATACATACATATTACAGCTGGGGTTCCGGCCTGACTATATACCTACATACATACATATTACAGCTGGGGTTCCTGGCTGACTATATACCTACATATGTACATATTACAGCTGGGGTTCCGGGCGGACCATATACCTACATACATACATATTACAGCTGGGGTTCCGGGCTGGCTATATACCTACACACATACATATTACAGCCGGGGTTCCGGGCTGGCCATATACCTACAACCATACATATTACAGCTGGAGTTCCGGGCTGGCTATATGCCTACATACATACATATTACAGCTGGGGTTCCGTGTTTACTATATACCTACATACATACATATTACAGCTGGGGTTCCTAGCTGACTATATACCTACATACATACATATTACAGCTGGTGTTCCGGGCTGGCTATATACCTACATACATACATATTCCAGCTGGGGTTACAAGCTAGCTATACACCTACAAACATACATATTACAGCTGGAGTTCCGGGCTGACTATATACCTACATACATACATATTACAGCTGGGGTTCCGGGCTGGCTATATACCTACATACATACATAAGACAGCTGGGGTTCCGCGCCGGATGTATACCTTCAGACATATTACTGCTGGGGTTCCGGGCTGGCCATATACCTACAAACATACATATTACAGCTGGGGTTCCGGGCAGACTATATACCAACATACATACGTATTACAGCTGGGGTTCCGGGCTGGCTATATACCTACATACATACATATTACAGGTGGGGTTCCGGGCTGCATGTATACCTTCATACATACACATTACAGCTGGGGTTCCGGGCTGGCCATATACCTACATACATACATATTATAGCCGGGGTTCCGGGCTGGCTATATATCTACATACATACATATTACAGCTGGGGTTCCGTGCTGGCTATATACCTACACACATATATATTACAGCTGCATTCTGGGCTGGCTATATACCTACATACATACATATTACAGCTGGAGTTCCGGGCTGGCTATATATCTACATACATACATATTACAGCTGGGGTTCGGGGCTGGCTATATACCTACATACATACGTATTACAGCTGGAGTTCCGGATTGGCTATATACCTTAATACATACATATTACACCTGGGGTTCCGGGCTGGCTGTATACCTACAAACATACATATTACAGCTGGGGTTTCGGGCTGGCTATATACCTACATACATACATATTACAGCTGGGGTTCCGGGCTGACTATATACCTACATACATACATATTACAGCTGAGGTTCCAGGCTGGCTGTATTCCTACATACATTATTACAGCTGTAGTTCAGGGCTGGCTATATACCTACAATCATTCATATTACAGCTGGGGTTCCGGGCTGACTATATACCTACATACATACATATTACAGCTGGAGTTCCGGGCTGGTTATATACCTACATACATACATATTACAGCCGGAGTTCCGGGCTAGCTATATACCTACATACATACCTATTACAGCTGGAGTTCCGGGCTGGCTATATGCCTACATACATACATATTACAGCTGGGGTTCCGGGCTGACTATATACCTACATACATACATACTACAGCTGGGGTTCCGGGCTGACTATATACCTACATATATACATATTACAGCTGGGGTTCCGGGCTGGTTATGTACCTTCATACAAATTACAGACGGGGTTCGGGGCTGGCTATATGCCTATATACGTACATATTGAAGCTGGGGTTCCGGGCTGTCTATATACCTACATACATACATATTACAGCTGAGGTTCCGGGCTGACTATATACCTACATACATACATATTACAGCTGAGGTTCCGGGCTGGTTATATACCTACATACATATCACAGAGGGGGTTCGGGGCTGGCTATGTACCTACATACATATTACAGCTGGGGTTCGGGGCTGGCTATATACCTACATACATACGTATTAAAGCTGGAGTTCCGGGTTGGCTATATACCTTAATACATACATATTACATCTGGGGTTCCGGGCTGGCTGTATACCAACAGACATACATATTACAGCTGGAGTTCCGGGCTGGCCATATACCTACATACATACATATTACAGCTGGGGTTCCGGGCTGACTATATACCTACATACATACATATTACAGCTGGGGTTCCGGGCTGACTATATACCTACATATGTACATATTACAGCTGGGGTTCCGGGCTGGCCATATACCTACACACATACATATAACAGCTGGGGTTCCGGGCTGGCTATATACCCACATACATACATATTACAGCTGGGGTTCCGGGCTGGCTATATACCTACTTACATACATATTAAAGCTGGAGTTCCGGGTATGCTATATACCTACATACATACATATTACAGCTGGAGTTCCGGGCTGGCAATATGCCTACATACATACATATTACAGCTGGGGTTCCGGGCTGACTATATACCTACATACATACATATTACAGCTGGGGTTCCGGGCTGACTATATACCTACATACATACATATTACAGCTGGGGTTCCGGGCTGGCTATATACCCTCATACATATTATAGCAGGGGTTCGTGGCTGGCTATATACCTACATACATACATATTACAGCTGAGGTTCCGGTTTGGCTATATACCTTAATACATACATATTACAAGCTGGGGTTCCGGGCTGGCTGTATACCAACATACATACATATTACAGCTGTAGTTCCGGGCTGGCCATATACCTACATACATACATATTACAGCTGGGGTTCCGGGCTAGCTATACACCTACAAACTTACATATTACAGCTGGGGTTCCGGGCTGGCTATATACCTACATATATATGACAGCTGGGGTTCGGAGCTGGCTACATACCTACATACATAAATAATACAGCTGGGGTTCCGGGTTGGCTATATACTTTAATACATACACATAACAGCTGGGGTTCCGGGCTGGCTGTATACCAACATACATACATATTACAGCTGGAGTTCCGGGCTGGCCATTTACCTACATACATATTACAGCTGGTGTTCTTGCTAGCCATATACCTACATACATACATATTACAGCAGGGGTTTCTGGCTGACTATATACCTGCATACATACATATGACAGCTGGAGTTCCGGGCTGGCTATATACCTACATACATACATATTACAGCCGGGGTTCCGAGCTGACTGTATACCTACATACATACATAATACAGCTGGGGTTCCGGGTTGGCTATAATTATACCTTAATACATACATATTACAGCTGGGGTTCCGGGCGGGCTGTATACCAACATATATACATATTACAGCTGGAGTTCCGGGCTGGCCATATACCTACATACAGGCATATTACAGCTGGGGTTCCGGGCTAGCTATACACCTACAAACATACATATTACAGCTGGGGTTCCGGGCTGGCTATATACCTACAACCATACATATTACAGCTGGAGTTCCGGGCTGGCTATATGCCTACATACATACATATTACAGCTGGGGTTCCGTGTTTACTATATACCTACATACATACATATTACAGCTGGGGTTCCGGGCTGACTATATACCTACATACATACATATTACAGCCGGGGTTCCGGGCTGGCTATATACCTACATACATACATATTACAGCTGGGGTTACGGGGTAGCTATACACCTACATACATACATATTACAGCTGGGGTTCCGGGCTGGCTATATACCTACACAATAATATATTACAGCTGCGTTCTGGGCTGGCTATATACCTACATACATACATATTACAGCTGAAGTTCCGGGCTGGCTATATACCTACATACATACATATTACAGCTGGAGTTCCGGGCTAGCTATATACCTACATACATACATATTACAGCTGGAGTTCCGGTCTGGCTATATGACTACATACATACATATTACAGCTGGGGTTCCGGGCTGACTATATACCTACATACATACATATTACAGCTGGGGTTCCGGGCTGGCTATATACCCACATACATATTATAGCTGGGGTTCGGGGCTGGCTATATACCTACATACATACATATTACAGCTGAGGTTCCGGTTTGGCTATATACCTTAATACATACATATTACAGCTGGGGTTCCGGGCTGGCTGTATACCTACATACATATTACAGACGGGGTTCGGGGCTGGCTATGTACCTACATACATATTACAGCTGGGGTTCGGGGCTGGCTATATATCTACATACATACGTATTACAGCTGGAGTTCCGGGTTGGCTATATACCTTAATACATACATATTACACCTGGGGTTCCGGGATGGCTGCATACCAACAGACATACATATTACAGCTGGAGTTCCGGGCTGGCCATATACCTACATACATACATATTACAGCTGAGGTTCCGGGCTGGCTATATACCTACATACATACATATTACAGCTGGGGTTCCGGGCTGACAATATACCTACATACATACATATTACAAGTGGGGTTCCGGGCTGGCCATATACCTACATACATACATATTACAGCCGGGGTTCCGGGCTGGCTATATATCTACATACATACATATTACAGCTGGAGTTCCGGGTTGGCTATATACCTTAATACATACATATTACACCTGGGGTTCCGGGCTGGCTGTATACCAACAGACATACATATTACATCTGGAGTTCCGGGCTGGCCATATACCTACATACATACATATTACAGCTGAGGTTCCGGGCTGGCTATATACCTACATACATACATATTACAGCTGGGGTTTTGGGCTGACTATATACCTACATACATACATATTACAGCTGTGGTTCAGGGCTGACTATATACCTACATACATACATATTACAGCTGAGGTTCCAGGCTGGCTGTATTCCTACATACATATTACAGCTGTAGTTCCGGGCTGGCTATACACCTACAATCATTCATATTACAGCTGGGGTTCCGGGCTGACTATATACCTACATACATACGCATTACAGCTGGGGTTCCGGGCTGGCTATATACCTACATACATACATATTACAGGTGGGGTTCCGGGCTGCATGTATACCTTCATACATACATATTACAGCTGTGGTTCCGGGCTTGCCATATACCTACATACATACATATTACATCCGGGGTTCCGGGCTGGCTATATATCTACATACTTACATATTACAGCTGGGGTTCCGGGCTGGCGAAACACCTACACATATATATATTACAGCTGGGTTCTGGGCTGGCTATATACCTACATACATACATATTACAGCTGGAGTTCCGGGCTGGCTATATACCTACATACATACATATTACAGCTGGAGTTCCGGGCTAGCTATATACCTACATACATACATATTACAGCTGGAGTTCCTGGCTGGCTCTATGCCTAAATACATACATATTACAGCTGGGGTTCCGGGTTGACTATATACCTACATACATACATATTACAGCTGGGGTTCCGGGCTGACTATATACCTACATATATACATATTACAGCTGGGGTTCCGGCCTGGTTATATACCTTCATACATATTACAGACGGGGTTCGGGGCTGGCTATATGCCTACATACATACATAATGCGGCTGGGGTTCCGGGCTGACTATATGCCTACATACATACATATTACAGCTGGGGTTGCGGGCTGACTATATACCTACATACATACATATTACAGCTGGGGTTCCGGGCTGGTTATATACCTACATACATATTACAGACGGGGTTCGGGGCTGGCTATGTACCTACATACATATTACAGCTGGGGTTCGGGGCTGGCTATATACCTACATACATACGTATTACAGCTGGAGTTCCGGGTTGGCTATATACCTTAATACATACATATTACACCTGGGGTTCCGGGCCGGCTGTATACCAACAGACATACATATTACAGCTGGAGTTCCGGGCTGGACATATACCTACATACATACATATTACAGCTGGGGTTCCGGTCTGACTATATACCTACATACATACATATTACAGCTGGGGTTCCGGGCTGACTATATATATAACTACATATGTACAAATTACAGCTGGGGTTCCGGGCTTGCCATATACCTACATATGTACATATTACAGCTGGGGTTCCGGGCTATATACCTACATACTTACATATTACAGCTGGGGTTCCAGGCTGACTATCTACCTGCATACATACATATTACAGCTGGGGTTCCGGGCTTACTATATACCTACATACATACATATTACAGCTGGGGTTCCGGGCTGGTTATAAACCAACATACATATTACAGACGGGGTTCGGGGCTGGCTATGTACCTACATACATATTACAGCTGGGGTTCGGGGCTGGCTATATACCTACATACATACGTATTACAGCTGTGGTTCGGGGCTGGCTATATACCTACATACATACGTATTACAGCTGGAGTTCCGGGTTGGCTATATACCTTAGTACATACATATTACACCTGGGGTTCCGGGCCGGCTGTATACCAACAGACATACATATTACAGCTGGAGTTCCGGGCTGGCCATATACCTACATACATACATATTACAGCTGAGGTTCCGGGCTGGCTATATACCTACATACATACATATTACAGCTGGGGTTCCGGGCTGACTATATACCTACATACATACATATTACAGGTGGGGTTCCGGGCTGGCCATATACCTACATACATACATATTATAGCCGGGGTTCCGGGCTGGCTATATATCTACATACATACATACATATTACAGCTGGGGTTCCGGGCTGGCTATATACCTACACACATATATATTACAGCTGCGTTCTGGGCTGGCTATATACCTACATACATACATATTACAGCTGGAGTTCCGGGCTGGCTATATACCTACATACATATTACAGCTGGGGTTCAGGGCTGACTATATATCTACATACATACATATTACAGCTGAGGTTCCAGGCTGGCTGTATTCCTACATACATATTACAGCTGTAGTTCCGGGCTGGCTATACACCTACAATCATTCATATTACAGCAGGGGTTCCGGGCTGACTATATACCTACATACATACACATTACAGCTGGGGTTCCGGGCTGGCTATATACCTGCATACATACATATTACAGATGGGGTTCCGGGCTGCATGTATGCCTTCATACATACATATTACAGCTGGGGTTCCGGGGTGGCCATATACCTACATACATACATATTACAGCCGGGGTTCCGGGCTGGCTATATATCTACATACATACATATTACAGCTGGGGTTCCGGGCTGGCTATATACCTACACAGATATATATTACAGCTGCGTTCTGGGCTGGCTATATACCTACATACATACATATTACAGCTGAAGTTCCGGGCTGGCTATATACCTACATACATACATATTACAGCTGGAGTTCCGGGCTAGCTATATACCTACATACATACATATTACAGCTGGGGTTCCGGGCTGACTATATACCTACATACATACATATTACAGGTGGGGTTCCGGGCTGGCCATATACCTACATACATACATATTATAGCCGGGGTTCCGGGCTGGCTATATACCTACATACATACATATTACAGCTGGAGTTCCGGGCTGGCTATATACCTACGTACATACATATTACAACTGGGGTTCCGGGCTGGATGTATATCTACATACACACATATTACAGCTTGGGTTCCGGGCTGGCCATATACCTACATACATAAATATTACTGCTGGGGTTCCGGGCTGGCTATATACCTTTATACATACATTTTACAGCTGGGGTTCCGGGCTAGCAATACACCTACAAACATACATATTACAGCAGGGGTTCCGGGCTGGCTATATACCTACTTACATACATATTAAAGCTGGAGTTCCGGGCATGTTATATACCTACATACATACATATTACAGCTGAAGTTCCGGGCTGGCTATATACCTACATACATACATATTACAGCTGGAGTTCCGGGCTAGCTATATACCTACATACATACATATTACAGCTGGAGTTCCGGGCTGGCTATATGCCTACATACATACATATTACAGCTGGGGTTCCGGACTGACTATATACCTACATACATACATATTACAGCTAGGGTTCCGGGCTGGCTATATACGCACATACATATTATAGCTGGGGTTCGGGGCTGGCTATATACCTACATACATACATATTACAGCTGAGGTTCCGGTTTGGCTATATACCTTAATACATACATATTACAGCTGGGGTTCCGGGCTGGCTGTATACCTACATACATATTACAGACGGGGTTCGGGGCTGGCTATGTACCTACATACATATTACAGCTGGGGTTCGGGGCTGGCTATATACCTACATACATACGTATTACAGCTGGAGTTCCGGGTTGGCTATATACCTTAATAAATACATATTACACCTGGGGTTCCGGGCTGGCTGTATACCAACAGACATACATATTACAGCTGGAGTTCCGGGCTGGCCATATACCTACATACATACATATTACAGCTGAGGTTCCGGGCTGGCTATATACCTACATACATACATATTACAGGTGGGGTTCCGGGCTGGCCATATACCTACATACATACATATTATAGCCGGGGTTCCGGGCTGGCTATATATCTACATACATACATATTACAGCTGGGGTTCCGGGCTGGCTATATACCTACACACATATATATTACAGCTGCGTTCTGGGCTGGCTATATACCTACATACATACATATTACAGCTGAAGTTCCGGGCTGGCTATATACCTACATACATACATATTACAGCTGGAGTTCCGGGCTAGCTATATACCTACATACATACATATTACAGCTGGAGTTCCGGGCTGGCTATATGCCTACATACATACATATTACAGCTGGGGTTCCGGGCTGACTATATACCTACATACATACATATTACAGCTGGGGTTCCAGGCTGGCTATATACCCACATACATATTATAGCTGGGGTTCGGGGCTGGCTATATACCTACATACATACATATTACAGCTGAGGTTCCGGTTTGGCTATATACCTTAATACATACATATTACAGCTGTGGTTCCGGGCTGGCTGTATACCTACATACATATTACAGACGGGGTTCGGGGCTGGCTATGTACCTACATACATATTACAGCTGGGGTTCGGGGCTGGCTATATACCTACATACATACGCATTACAGCTGGAGTTCCGGGTTGGCTATATACCTTAATACATACATATTACACCTGGGGTTCCGGGCTGGCTGTATACCAACAGACATACATATTACAGCTGGAGTTCCGGGCTGGCCATATACCTACATACATACATATTACAGCTGAGGTTCCGGGCTGGCTATATACCTACATACATACATATTACAGCTGGGGTTCCGGGCTGACTATATACCTACATACATACATATTACAAGTGGGGTTCCGGGCTGGCCATATACCTACATACATACATATTACAGCTGGGGTTCCGGGCTAGCTATATACCTACACACACACATATTACAGCTGGAGTTCCGGGCTGGCTATATGCCTACATACATACATATTACAGCTGGGGTTCCGGGCTGACTATATACCTACATACATACATATTACAGCTGGGGTTCCGGGCTGGCTATATACCCACATACATATTATAGCTGGGGTTCGGGGCTGGCTATATACCTACATACATACATATTACAGCTGAGGTTCCGGTTTGGCTATATACCTTAATACATACATATTACAGCTGGGGTTCCGGGCTGGCTGTATACCTACATACATATTACAGACGGGGTTCGGGGCTGGCTATGTACCTACATACATAATACAGCTGGGGTTCGGGGCTGGCTAAATACCTACATACATACGCATTACAGCTGGAGTTCCGGGTTGGCTATATACCTTAATACATACATATTACACCTGGGGTTCCGGGCTGGCAGTATACCAACAGACATACATATTACAGCTGGAGTTCCGGGCTGGCCATATACCTACATACATACATATTACAGCTGAGGTTCCGGGCTGGCTATATACCTACATACATACATATTACAGCTGGGGTTCCGGGCTGACTATATACCTACATACATACATATTACAAGTGGGGTTCCGGGCTGGCCATATACCTACATACATACATATTACAGCCGGGGTTCCGAGCTGGCTATATATCTACATACATACATATTACAGCTGGGGTTCCGGGCTGGCTATATACCTACACACATATATATTACAGCTGCGTTCTGGGCTGGCTATATACCTACATACATACATATTACAGCTGAAGTTCCGGGCTGGCTATATACCTACATACATACATAATACAGCTGGAGTTCCAGGCTAGCTATATACCTACATACATACATATTACAGCTGGAGTTCCGGGCTGCCTATATGCCTACATACCTATTACAGACGGGGTTCGGGGCTGGCTATGTACCTACATACATATTACAGCTGGGGTTCGGGGCTGGCTATATACCTACATACATACGTATTACAGCTGGAGTTCCGGGTTGGCTATATACCTTAATACATACATATTACACCTGGGGTTCCGGGCTGGCTGTATACCAACAGACATACATATTACATCTGGAGTTCCGGGCTGGCCATATACCTACATACATACATATTACAGCTGAGGTTCCGGGCTGGCTATATACCTACATACATACATATTACAGCTGGGGTTCCGGGCTGACTATATACCTACATACATACATATTACAGCTGGGGTTCCGGACTGGCTATATACCTACATACATACATATTACAGCTGGGGTTCCGGGCTGACAATATACCTACATACATACATATTACAGCTGAGGTTCCAGGCTTGTTGTATTCCTACATACATATTACAGCTGTAGTTCCGGGCTGGCTATACACCTACAATCATTCATATTACAGCTGGGGTTCCGGGCTGACTATATACCTACATACATACGCATTACAGCTGGGGTTCCGGGCTGGCTATATACCTACATACATACATATTACAGGTGGGGTTCCGGGCTGCATGTATACCTTCATACATACATATTACAGCTGGGGTTCCGGGCTGGCCATATACCTACATACATACATATTACAGCCGGGGTTCCGTGCTGGCTATATATCTACATACATACATATAACAGCTGGGGTTCCGGGCTGGCTATATACCTACACATATATATATTACAGCTGGGTTCTGGGCTGGCTATATACCTACATACATACATATTACAGCTGGAGTTCCGGGCTGGCTATATACCTACATACATACATATTACAGCTGGAGTTCCGGGCTAGCTATATACCTACATACATACATATTACAGCTGGAGTTCCGGGCTGGCTATATGCCTAAATACATACATATTACAGCTGAGGTTCCGGGTTGACTATATACCTACATACATACATATTACAGCTGGGGTTCCGGGCTGACTATATACCTACATATATACATATTACAGCTGGGGTTCCGGCCTGGTTATATACCTTCATACTTATTACAGACGGGGTTCGGGGCTGGCTATATGCCTACATACATACATATTGCAGCTGGGGTTCCGGGCTGACTATATGCCTACATACATACATATTACAGCTGGGGTTCCGGGCTGACTATATACCTACATACATACATATTACAGCTGGGGTTCCGGGCTGGTTATATACCTACATACATATTACAGACGGGGTTCGGGGCTGGCTATGTACCTACATACATATTACAGCTGGGGTTCGGGGCTGGCTATATACCTACATACATACGTATTACAGCTGGAGTTCTGGGTTGGCTATATACCTTAATACATACATATTACACCTGGGGTTCCGGGCTGGCTGTATACCAACAGACATACATATTACAGCTGGAGTTCCGGGCTGGCTATATACCTACATACATACATATTACAGCTGAGGTTCCGGGCTGGCTATATACCTACATACATACATATTACAGCTGGGGTTCCGGGCTGACTATATACCTACATACATACATATTACAGGTGGGGTTCCGGGCTGGCCATATACCTACATACATACATATTATAGCCGGGGTTCCGGGCTGGCTATATATATACATACATACATATTACAGCTGGGGTTCCGGGCTGGCTATATACCTACACACATATATATTACAGCTGCGTTCAGGGCTGGCTATATACCTACATACATACATATTACAGCTGAAGTTCCGGGCTGGCTATATACCTACATACATACATATTACAGCTGGAGTTCCGGGCTAGCTATATACCTACATACATACATATTACAGCTGGAGTTCCGGGCTGGCTATATGCCTACATACATACATATTACAGCTGGGGTTCCGGGCTGACTATATACCTACATACATACATATTACAGCTGGGGTTCCGGGCTGGCTATATACCCACATACATATTATAGCTGGGGTTCTGGGCTGGCTATATACCTACATACATACATATTACAGCTGAGGTTCCGGTTTGGCTATATACCTTAATACATACATATTACAGCTGGGGTTCCGGGCTGGCTGTATACCTATATACATATTACAGACGGGGTTCGGGGCTGGCTATGTACCTACATACATATTACAGCTGGGGTTCGGGGCTGGCTATATACCTACATACATACGTATTACAGCAGGAGTTCCGGGTTGGCTATATACCTTAATACATACATATTACACCTGGGTTTCCGGGCTGGCTGTATACCAACAGACATACATATTACAGCTGGAGTTCCGGGCTGGCCATATACCTACATACATACATATTACAGCTGAGGTTCCGGGCTGGCTATATACCTACATACATACATATTACAGCTGGGGTTCCGGGCTGACTATATACCTACATACATACATATTACAAGTGGGGTTCTGGGCTGGCCATATACCTACATACATACATATTACAGCCGGGGTTCCGGGCTGGCTATATATCTACATACATACATATTACAGCTGGGGTTCCGGGCTGGCTATATACCTACACACATATATATTACAGCTGCGTTCTGGGCTGGCTATATACCTACATACATACATATTACAGCTGAAGTTCCGGGCTGGCTATATACCTACATACATACATATTACAGCTGGAGTTCCGGGCTAGCTATATACCTACATACATACATATTACAGCTGGAGTTCCGGGCTGGCTATATGCCTACATACATATTACAGACGGGGTTCGGGGCTGGCTATGTACCTACATACATATTACAGCTGGGGTTCGGGGCTGGCTATATACCTACATACATACGTATTACAGCTGGAGTTCCGGGTTGGCTATACACCTTAATACATACATATTACACCTGGGGTTCCGGGCTGGCTGTATACCAACAGACATACATATTACATCTGGAGTTCCGGGCTGGCCATATACCTACATATATACATATTACAGCTGAGGTTCCGGGCTGGCTATATACCTACATACATACATATTACAGCTGGGGTTCCGGGCTGACTATATACCTACATACATACATATTACAGCTGGGGTTCCGGGCTGGCTATATACCTACATACATACATATTACAGCTGGGGTTCCGGGCTGACTATATACCTACATACATACATATTACAGCTGAGGTTCCAGGCTGGCTGTATTCCTACATACATATTACAGCTGTAGTTCCGGGCTGGCTATACACCTACAATCATTCATATTACAGCTGATGTTCCGGGCTGACTATATACCTACATACATACGCATTACAGCTGGGGTTCCGGGCTGGCTATATACCTACATACATACATATTACAGGTGGGGTTCCGGGCTGCATGTATACCTTCATACATACATATTACAGCTGGGGTTCCGGGCTGGCAATATACCTACATACATACATATTACAGCCGGGGTTCCGGGCTGGCTATATATCTACATACTTACATATTACAGCTGGGGTTCCGGGCTGGCTATATACCTACACATATATATATTACAGCTGGGTTCTGGGCTGGCTATATACCTACATACATACATATTACAGCTGGAGTTCCGGGCTGGCTATATACCTACATACATACATATTACAGCTGGAGTTCCGGGCTAGCTATATACCTACATACATACATATTACAGCTGGAGTTCCGGGCTGGCTATATGCCTAAATACATACATATTACAGCTGGGGTTCCGGGTTGACAATATACCTACATACATACATATTACAGCTGAGGTTCCGGGCTGACTATATACCTACATATATACATATTACAGCTGGGGTTCCGGCCTGGTTATATACCTTCATACATATTACAGACGGAGTTCGGGGCTGGCTATATGCCTACATACATACATATTGCAGCTGGGGTTCCGGGCTGACTATATGCCTACATACATACATATTACAGTTGGGGTTCCGGGCTGACTATATACCTACATACATACATATTACAGCTGGGGTTCCGGGCTGGTTATATACCTACATACATATTACAGACGGGGTTCGGGGCTGGCTAGGTACCTACATACATATTACAGCTGGGGTTCGGGGCTGGCTATATACCTACATACATACGTATTACAGCTGGAGTTCCGGGTTGGCTATATACCTTAATACATACATATTACACCTGGGGTTCCGGGCTGGCTGTATACCAACAGACATACATATTACAGCTGGAGTTCCGGGCTTGCCATATACCTACATACATACATATTACAGCTGGGGTTCCGGTCTGACTATACACCTACATACATACATATTACAGCTGGGGTTCCGGGCTGACTATATATATAACTACATATGTACATATTACAGCTGGGGTTCCGGGCTGGCCATATACCTACATATGTACATATTACAGCTGGGGTTCCGGGCTATATACCTACATACTAAATGTTACAGCTGGGGTTCCACGCTGACTATCTACCTGCATACATACATATTACAGCTGGGGTTCCGGGCTGACTATATACCTACATACATACATATTACAGCTGGGGTTCCGGGCTGGTTATATACCAACATACATATTACAGACGGGGTTCGGGGCTGGCTATGTACCTACATACATATTACAGCTGGGGTTCGGGGCTGGCTATATACCTACATACATACGTATTACAGCTGGAGTTCCGGGTTGGCTATATACCTTATTACATACATATTACACCTGGGGTTCCGGGCTGGCTGTATACCAACAGACATACATATTACAGCTGGAGTTCCGGGCTGGCCATATACCTACATACATACGTATTACAGCTGGGGTTCCAGGCTGACTATATACCTACATACATGCATATTACAGCTGGGGTTCCGGGCTGACTATATATGTAACTACATATGTATATATTACAGCTGGGGTTCCGGGCTGGCCATATACCTACATATGTACATATTACAGCTGGGGTTCCGGGCTATATACCTACATACATACATATTACAGCTGGGGTTCCAGGCTGACTATATACCTGCATACATACATATTACAGCTGGGGTTCCGGGCTGACTATATACCTACATACATACACATTACAGCTGGGGTTCCGGGCTGGTTATAAACCAACATACATATTACAAACGGGGTTCGGGGCTGGCTATGTACCTACATACATATTACAGCTGGGGTTCCGGGCTGGCCATATACCTACATATATACATATTACAGCTGGGGTTCCGGTCTGGCTATATACCCACATACATACATATTACAGCTGGGGTTCCGGGCTAGCAATACACCTACAAACATACCTATTACATCTGGGGTTCCGGGCTGGCTATATACCTACTTACATACATATTAAAGCTGGAGTTCCGGGCATGCTATATACCTACTTACATACATTTTACTGCTGGGGTTCCGAGCTGGCTGTATACCTACATACAAACGTATTACAGCTGGAGTTCCGGGCTAGCTATATACCTACATACATACATATTACAGCTTGGGTTCCGGGCTGGCTATATACCTACATACATACATATTACAGCTGGTGTTCGGGGCTGACTATACACCTACATACATACATATTACAGCTGTGGTTGGGGGCTGGCTATATACCTACATACATACAAATTACAGCTGGGGTTCCGGCCTGGCTGTATACCTACATACATACATATTACAGCTGGAGTTCCGGGCAGGCTATATACCTACATACATACATATTACAGCTGGAGTTCCGGGCTGGCTGTATACCTACGTACATACATATTACAACTGGGGTTCCGGGCTGGATGTATATCTACATACACACATATTACAGCTTGGGTTCCGGGCTGGCCATATACCTACATACATAAATATTACTGCTGGGGTTCCGGGCTGGCTATATACCTTTATACATACATTTTACAGCTGGGGTTCCGGGCTAGCAATACACCTACAAACATACATATTACAGCAGGGGTTCCGGGCTGGCTATATACCTACTTACATACATATTAAAGCTGGAGTTCCGGGCATGTTATATACCTACATACATACATATTACAGCTGAAGTTCCGGGCTGGCTATATACCTACATACATACATATTACAGCTGGAGTTCCGGGCTAGCTATATACCTACATACATACATATTACAGCTGGAGTTCCGGGCTGGCTATATGCCTACATACATACATATTACAGCTGGGGTTCCGGGCTGACTATATACCTACATACATACATATTACAGCTGGGGTTCCGGGCTGGCTATATACCCACATACATATTATAGCTGGGGTTCGGGGCTGGCTATATACCTACATACATACATATTACAGCTGAGGTCCCGGTTTGGCTATATACCTTAATACATACATATTACAGCTGGGGTTCCGGGCTGGCTGTATACCTACATACATATTACAGACGGGGTTCGGGGCTGGCTATGTACCTACATACATATTACAGCTGGGGTTCGGGGCTGGCTATATACCTACATACCTACGTATTACAGCTGGAGTTCCGGGTTGGCTATATACCTTAATACATACATATTACAGCTGGGGTTCCGGGCTGGCTGTATACCAACATACATACACATTACAGCTGGAGTTCCGGGCTGGCCATATACCTACATATATACATATTACAGCTGGGGTTCCGGTCTGGCTATATACCCACATACATACATATTACAGCTGGGGTTCCGGGCTAGCAATACACCTACAAACATACCTATTACATCTGGGGTTCCGGGCTGGCTATATACCTACTTACATTAAAGCTGGAGTTCCGGGCATGCTATATACCTACTTACATACATTTTACTGCTTGGGTTCCGAGCTGGCTGTATACCTACATACATACGTATTACAGCTGGAGTTCCGGGCTAGCTATATACCTACATACATACATATTACAGCTTGGGTTCCGGGCTGGCTATATACCTACATACATACATATTACAGCTGGTGTTCCGGGCTGACTATATACCTACATACATACATATTACAGCTGTGGTTCGGGGCTGGCTATATACCTACATACATACAAATTACAGCTGGGGTTCCGGCCTGGCTGTATACCTACATACATACATATTACAGCTGGAGTTCCGGGCTTGCTATATACCTACATACATACATATTACAGCTGGAGTTCCGGGCTGGCTATATACCTACGTACATACATATTACAACTGGGGTTCCGGGCTGGATGTATATCTACATACACACATATTACAGCTTGGGTTCCGGGCTGGCCATATACCTACATACATAAATATTACTGCTGGGGTTCCGGGCTGGCTATATACCTTTATACATACATTTTACAGCTGGGGTTCCGGGCTAGCAATACACCTACAAACATACATATTACAGCAGGGGTTCCGGGCTGGCTATATACCTACTTACATACATATTAAAGCTGGAGTTCCGGGCATGTTATATACCTACATGCATACATATTACAGCTGAAGTTCCGGGCTGGCTATATACCTACATACATACATATTACAGCTGGAGTTCCGGGCTAGCTATATACCTACATACATACATATTACAGCTGGAGTTCCGGGCTGGCTATATGCCTACATACATACATATTACAGCTGGGGTTCCGGGCTGACTATATACCTACATACATACATATTACAGCTGGGGTTCCGGGCTGGCTATATACCCACATACATATTATAGCTGGGGTTCGGGGCTGGCTATATACCTACATACATACATATTACAGCTGAGGTTCCGGTTTGGCTATATACCTTAATACATACATATTACAGCTGGGGTTCCGGGCTGGCTGTATACCTACATACATATTACAGACGGGGTTCGGGCCTGGCTATGTACCTACATACATATTACAGCTGGGGTTCGGGGCTGGCTATATACCTACATACATACGTATTACAGCTGGAGTTCCGGGTTGGCTATATACCTTAATACATACATATTACACCTGGGGTTCCGGGCTGGCTGTATACCAACAGACATACATATTACAGCTGGAGTTCCGGGCTGGCCATATACCTACATACATACATATTACAGCTGAGGTTCCAGGCTGGCTATATACCTACATACATACATATTACAGCTGGGGTTCCGGGCTGACTATATACCTACATACATACATATTATTAGTTGGGTTCCGGGCTGGCCATATACGTACATACATACATATTACAGCCGGGGTTCCGGGCTGGCTATATATCTACATACATACATATTACAGCTGGGGTTCCGGGCTGGCTATATACCTACACACATATATATTACAGCTGCGTTCTGGGCTGGCTATATACCTACATACATCAATACATTAAGATTTTACGTGTCTGTGTGTGTGTGAGTGACGGAAGTGGGATGTTCGTGGGGCGGGACTAGACTATAGTGACGCGCGACCTTCGTACTTTAATTTATTTACTGAACCTCGAACTCCGCGAAGAATGTTGGGCGCGGGCATGGGCTGGAATCCAGTATGCTATCGGGGAGCAGCAGTCGAAGCGGACGCAATCGGGCGAGCAGCAGTTCAAGCGGACGCAATCGGGGAGCAGCAGTCGAAGCGGACGTGATCGGGCGGCGAGCAGCAGCTGAAGCGGGCGCAATCGGGGAGCAGCAGCTGGACGCGAGGCGGAGGCAAACGGGGAGCAGCAGTGGAAGCGGATGCCGCAATCGGGCCCGGGAGCAGCAGCTGAAGCGGACGCAATCGGGGCTGAGAAGCAAAGCGGACGCAATCGGGGAGAAGCAGCTCTTCAGAGAGCTGTCCGGCGCCGGATTACGCACGGTAGGCGAACAAGGGGGAAGTAGCTGAGCGAGCGAAGCGAGCTCAGCTACTTGTACATATTACAGCTGAAGTTCCGGGCTGGCTATATACCTACATACATACATATTACAGCTGGAGTTCCGGGCTAGCTATATACCTACATACATACATATTACAGCTGGAGTTCCGGGCTGGCTATATGCCTACATACATTTTACAGACGGGGTTCGGGGCTGGCTATGTACCTACATACATATTACAGCTGGGGTTCGGGGCTGGCTATATACCTACATACATACGTATTACAGCTGGAGTTCCGGGTTGGCTATATACCTTAATACATACATATTACTCCTGGGGTTCCGGGCTGGCTGTATACCAACAGACATACATATTACATCTGGAGTTCCGGGCTGGCCATATACCTACATACATACATATTACAGCTGAGGTTCCGGGCTGGCTATATACCTACATACATACATATTACAGCTGGGGTTCCGGGCTGCCTATATACCTACATACATACATATTACAGCTGGGGTTCCGGGCTGGCTATATACCTACATACATACATATTACAGCTGGGGTTCCGGGCTGACTATATACCTACATACATACATATTACAGCTGAGGTTCCAGGCTGGCTGTATTCCTACATACATATTACAGCTGTAGTTCCGGGCTGGCTATACACCTACAATCATTCATATTACAGCTGGGGTTCCGGGCTGACTATATACCTACATACATACGCATTACAGCTGGGGTTCCGGACTGGCTATATACCTATATACATACATATTACAGGTGGGGTTCCGGGCTGCATGTATACCTTCATACATACATATTACAGCTGGGGTTCCGGGCTGGCCATATACCTACATACATACATATTACAGCCGGGGTTCCGGGCTGGCTATATATCTACATACTTACATATTACAGCTGGGGTTCCGGGCTGGCTATATACCTACACATATATATATTACAGCTGGGTTCTGGGCTGGCTATATACCTACATACATACATATTACAGCTGGAGTTCCGGGCTGGCTATATACCTACATACATACATATTACAGCTGGAGTTCCGGGCTAGCTATATACCTACATACATACATATTACAGCTGGAGTTCCGGGCTGGCTATATGCCTAAATACATACATATTACAGCTGGGGTTCCGGGTTGACTATATACCTACATACATACATATTACAGCTGAGGTTCCGGGCTGACTATATACCTACATATATACATATTACAGCTGGGGTTCCGGCCTGGTTATATACCTTCATACATATTACAGACGGGGTTCGGGGCTGGCTATATGCCTACATACATACATATTGCAGCTGGGGTTCCGGGCTGACTATATGCCTACATACATACATATTACAGCTGGGGTTCCGGGCTGACTATATACCTACATACATACATATTACAGCTGGGGTTCCGGGCTGGTTATATACCAACATACATATTACAGACGGGGTTCGGGGCTGGCTATGTAGCTACATACATATTACAGCTGGGGTTCGGGGCTGGCTATATACCTACATACATACGTATTACAGCTGGAGTTCCGGATTGGCTATATACCTAAATACATACATATTACACCTGGGGTTCCGGGCTGGCTGTATACCAACAGACATACATATTACAGCTGGAGTTCCGGGCTGGCCATATACCTACATACATACATATTACAGCTGGGGTTCCGGTCTGACTATATACCTACATACATACATATTACAGCTAGGGTTCCGGGCTGACTATATATATAACTACATATGTACATATTACAGCTGTGGTTCCGGGCTGGCCATATACCTACATATGTACATATTACAGCTGGGGTTCCGGGCTATATACCTACATACATACATATTACAGCTGGGGTTCCAGGCTGACTATCTACCTGCATACATACATATTACAGCTGGGGTTCCGGGCTGACTATATACCTGCATACATACATATTACAGCTGGGGTTCCGGGCTGGTTATATACCAACATACATATTACAGACGGGGTTCGGGGCTGGCTATGTACCTACATACATATTACAGCTGGGGTTCGGGGCTGCCTATATACCTACATACATACGTATTACAGCTGGAGTTCCGGGTTGGCTATATACCTTATTACATACATATTACACCTGGGGTTCCGGGCTGGCTGTATACCAACAGACATACATATTACAGCTGGAGTTCCGGGCTGGCCATATACCTACATACATACGTATTACAGCTGGGGTTCCAGGCTGACTATATACCTACATACATGCATATTACAGCTGGGGTTCCGGGCTGACTATATATATAACTACATATGTATATATTACAGCTGGGGTTCCGGGCTGGCCATATACCTACATATGTACATATTACAGCTGGGGTTCCGGGCTATATACCTACATACATACATATTACAGCTGGGGTTCCAGGCTGACTATATACCTGCATACATACATATTACAGCTGGGGTTCCGGGCTGACTATATACCTACATACATACATATTACAGCTGGGGTTCCGGGCTGGTTATAAACCAACATACATATTACAGACGGGGTTCGGGGCTGGCTATGTACCTACATACATATTACAGCTGGGGTTCGGGGCTGGCTATATACCTACATACATACGTATTACAGCTGTGGTTCGGGGCTGGCTATATACCTACATACATACAAATTACAGCTGGGGTTCCGGGCTGGCTGTATACCTACATACATACGTATTACAGCTGGAGTTCCGGGCAGGCTATATACCTACATACATACATATTACAGCTGGAGTTCCGGGCTGGCTATATACCTACATACATACATATTACAACTGGGGTTCCGGGCTGGATGTATATCTACATACATACATATCACAGCTGGGGTTCCGGGCTGGCCATATACCTACATACATACATATTACAGCTGGGGTTCCGGGCTGGCTGTATACCAACATACACATTACAGCTGGAGTTCCGGGCTGGCCATATACCTACATATATACATATTACAGCTGGGGTTCCGGTCTGGCTATATACCCACATACATACATATTACAGCTGGGGTTCCGGGCTAGCAATACACCTACAAACATACCTATTACATCTGGGGTTCCGGGCTGGCTATATACCTACTTACATACATATTAAAGCTGGAGTTCCGGGCATGCTATATACCTACTTACATACATTTTACTGCTGGGGTTCCGAGCTGGCTGTATACCTACATACATACGTATTACAGCTTGGGTTCTGGGCTGGCTATATACCTACATACATACATATTACAGCTGGTGTTCCGGGCTGACTATATACCTACATACATACATATTACAGCTGTGGTTCGGGGCTGGCTATATATCTACATACATACAAATTACAGCTGGGGTTCCGGCCTGGCTGTATACCTACATACATACATATTACAGCTGGAGTTCCGGGCTGGCTATATACCTACATACATACATATTACAGCTGGAGTTCCGGGCTGGCTGTATACCTACGTACATACATATTACAACTGGGGTTCCGGGCTGGATGTATATCTACATACACACATATTACAGCTGGGGTTCCGGGCTGGCCATATACCTACATACATAAATATTACTGCTGGGGTTCCGGGCTGGCTATATACCTTTATACATACATTTTACAGCTGGGGTTCCTGGCTAGCAATACACCTACAAACATACATATTACAGCAGGGGTTCCGGGCTGGCTATATACCTACTTACATACATATTAAAGCTGGAGTTCCGGGCATGTTATATACCTACATACATACATATTACAGCTGGAGTTCCGGGCTGGCTATATGCCTACATACATACATATTACAGCTGGGGTTCCGGGCTGACTATACACCTACATACATACATATTACAGCTGGGGTTCCGGGCTGACTATATACCTACATACATACATATTACAGCTGGGGTTCCGGGCTGGCTATATACCCACATACATATTATAGCTGGGGTTCTGAGCTGGCTATATACCTACATACATACATATTACAGCTGGGGTTCCGGGTTGGCTATATACCTTAATACATACATATTACAGCTGGGGTTCCGGGCTGGCTATATACCCACATACATATTATAGCTGGAGTTCTGAGCAGGCTATATACCTACATACATACATATTACAGCTGGGGTTCCGGTCTGACTATATACCTACATACATACATATTACAGCTGTGGTTCCGGGCTGACTATATATATAACTACATATGTACATATTACAGCTGGGGTTCCGGGCTGGCTATATACCTACATATGTACATATTACAGCTGGGGTTCCGGGCTATATACCTACATACATACATATTACAGCTGGAGTTCCAGGCTGACTATCTACCTGCATACATACATATTACAGCTGGGGTTCCGGGCTGACTATATACCTACATACATACATATTACAGCTGGGGTTCCGGGCTGGTTATATACCAACATACATATTACAGACGGGGTTCGGGGCTGGCTATGTACTTACATACATATTACAGCTGGGGTTCGGGGCTGCCTATATACCTACATACATACGTATTACAGCTGGAGTTCCGGGTTGGCTATATACCTTATTACATACATATTACACCTGGGGTTCCGGGCTGGCTGTATACCAACAGACATACATATTACAGCTGGAGTTCCGGGCTGGCCATATACCTACATACATACATATTACAGCTGGGGTTCCAGGCTGACTATATACCTACATACATGCATATTACAGCTGGGGTTCCGGGCTGACTATATATATAACTACATATGTATATATTACAGCTGGTGTTCCGGGCTGGCCATATACCTACATATGTACATATTACAGCTGGGGTTCCGGGCTATATACCTACATACATACATATTACAGCTGGGGTTCCAGGCTGACTATATACCTGCATACATACATATTACAGCTGGGGTTCCGGGCTGACTATATACCTACATACATACATATTACAGCTGGGGTTCCTGGCTGGTTATAAACCAACATACATATTACAGACGGGGTTCGGGGCTGGCTATGTACCTACATACATATTACAGCTGGGGTTCGGGGCTGGCTATATACCTACATACATACGTATTACAGCTGTGGTTCGGGGCTGGCTATATACCTACATACATACAAATTACAGCTGGGGTTCCGGGCTGGCTGTATACCTACATACATACATATTACAGCTTGAGTTCCGGGCAGGCTATATACCTACATACATACATATTACAGCTGGAGTTCCGGGCTGGCTATATACCTACATACATACATATTACAACTGGGGTTCCGGGCTGGATGTATATCTACATACATACATATCACAGCTGGGGTTCCGGGCTGGCCATATACCTACATACATACATATTACAGCTGGGGTTCCGGGCTGGCTGTATACCAACATACACATTACAGCTGGAGTTCCGGGCTGGCCATATACCTACATATATACATATTACAGCTGGGGTTCCGGTCTGGCTATATACCCACATACATACATATTACAGCTGGGGTTCCGGGCTAGCAATACACCTACAAACATACCTATTACATCTGGGGTTCCGGGCTGGCTGTATACCTACTTACATACATATTAAAGCTGGAGTTCCGGGCATGCTATATACCTACTTACATACATTTTACTGCTGGGGTTCCGAGCTGGCTGTATACCTACATACATACGTATTACAGCTTGGGTTCTGGGCTGGCTATATACCTACATACATACATATTACAGCTGGTGTTCCGGGCTGACTATATACCTACATACATACATATTACAGCTGTGGTTCGGGGCTGGCTATATATCTACATACATACAAATTACAGCTGGGGTTCCGGCCTGGCTGTATACCTACATACACACATATTACAGCTGGGGTTCCGGGCTGGCCATATACCTACATACATAAATATTACTGCTGGGGTTCCGGGCTGGCTATATACCTTTATACATACATTTTACAGCTGGGGTTCCTGGCTAGCAATACACCTACAAACATACATATTACAGCAGGGGTTCCGGGCTGGCTATATACCTACTTACATACATATTAAAGCTGGAGTTCCGGGCATGTTATATACCTACATACATACATATTACAGCTGGAGTTCCGGGCTGGCTATATGCCTACATACATACATATTACAGCTGGGGTTCCGGGCTGACTATACACCTACATACATACATATTACAGCTGGGGTTCCGGGCTGACTATATACCTACATACATACATATTACAGCTGGGGTTCCGGGCTGGCTATATACCCACATACATATTATAGCTGAGGTTCTGAGCTGGCTATATACCTACATACATACATATTACAGCTGGGGTTCCGGGTTGGCTATATACCTTAATACATACATATCACAGCTGGGGTTCCGGGCTGGCTATATACCCACATACATATTATAGCTGGAGTTCTGAGCAGGCTATATACCTACATACATACATATTACAGCTGGGGTTCCGGTCTGACTATATACCTACATACATACATATTACAGCTGTGGTTCCGGGCTGACTATATATATAACTACATATGTACATATTACAGCTGGGGTTCCGGGCTGGCTATATACCTACATATGTACATATTACAGCTGGGGTTCCGGGCTATATACCTACATACATACATATTACAGCTGGGGTTCCAGGCTGACTATCTACCTGCATACATACATATTACAGCTGGGGTTCCGGGCTGACTATATACCTACATACATACATATTACAGCTGGGGTTCCGGGCTGGTTATATACCAACATACATATTACAGACGGGGTTCGGGGCTGGCTATGTACCTACATACATATTACAGCTGGGGTTCGGGGCTGCCTATATACCTACATACATACGTATTACAGCTGGAGTTCCGGGTTGGCTATATACCTTATTACATACATATTACACCTGGGGTTCCGGGCTGGCTGTATACCAACAGACATACATATTACAGCTGGAGTTCCGGGCTGGCCATATACCTACATACATACATATTACAGCTGGGGTTCCAGGCTGACTATATACCTACATACATGCATATTACAGCTGGGGTTCCGGGCTGACTATATATATAACTACATATGTATATATTACAGCTGGGGTTCCGGGCTGGCCATATACCTACATATGTACATATTACAGCTGGGGTTCCGGGCTATATACCTACATACATACATATTACAGCTGGGGTTCCAGGCTGACTATATACCTGCATACATACATATTACAGCTGGGGTTCCGGGCTGACTATATACCTACATACATACATATTACAGCTGGGGTTCCGGGCTGGTTATAAACCAACATACATATTACAGACGGGGTTCGGGGCTGGCTATGTACCTACATACATATTACAGCTGGGGTTCGGGGCTGGCTATATACCTACATACATACGTATTACAGCTGTGGTTCGGGGCTGGCTATATACCTACATACATACAAATTACAGCTGGGGTTCCGGGCTGGCTGTATACCTACATACATACATATTACAGCTGGAGTTCCGGGCAGGCTATATACCTACATACATACATATTACAGCTGGAGTTCCGGGCTGGCTATATACCTACATACATACATATTACAACTGGGGTTCCGGGCTGGATGTATATCTACATACATACATATTACAGCTGGGGTTCCGGGCTGGCTGTATACCAACATACATACACATTACAGCTGGAGTTCCGGGCTGGCCATATACCTACATATATACATATTACAGCTGGGGTTCCGGGCTAGCAATACAGCTACAAACATACCTATTACATCTGGGGTTCCGGGCTGGCTATATACCTACTTACATACATATTAAAGCTGGAGTTCCGGGCATGCTATATACCTACTTACATACATTTTACTGCTGGGGTTCCGAGCTGGCTGTATACCTACATACATACGTATTACAGCTGGAGTTCCGGGCTAGCTATATACCTACATACGTACATATTACAGCTTGGGTTCCGGGCTGGCTATATACCTACATACATATATATTACAGCTGGTGTTCCGGGCTGACTATATACCTACATACATACATATTACAGCTGTGGTTCGGGGCTGGCTATATACCTACATACATACAAATTACAGCTGGGGTTCCGGCCTGGCTGTATACCTACATACATACATATTACAGCTGGAGTTCCGGGCTGGATGTATATCTACATACACACATATTACAGCTGGGGTTCCGGGCTGGCCATATACCTACATACATAAATATTACTGCTGGGGTTCCGGGCTGGCTATATACCTTTATACATACATTTTACAGCTGGGGTTCCGAGCTAGCAATACACCTACAAACATACATATTACAGCAGGGGTTCCGGGCTGGCTATATACCTACTTACATACATATTAAAGCTGGAGTTCCGGGCATGTTATATACCTACATACATACATATTGCAGCTGGAGTTCCGGGCTGGCTATATGCCTACATACATACATATTACAGCTGGGGTTCCGGGCTGACTATACACCTACATACATACATATTACAGCTGGGGTTCCGGGCTGACTATATACCTACATACATACATATTACAGCTGGGGTTCCGGGCTGGCTATATACCCACATACATATTATAGCTGGGGTTCTGAGCTGGCTATATACCTACATACATACATATTACAGCTGGGGTTCCGGGTTGGCTATATACCTTAATACATACATATTACAGCTGGGGTTCCGGGCTGGCTGTATACCAACATACACACATATTACAGCTGGAGTTCCGGCCAGGCTATATACCTACATACATACATATTACAGCTGGGGTTCCGCGCTGGATGTATACCTACATACATATTACTGCTGGGGTTCCGGGCTGGCCATATACCTACAAATATACATATTACAGCTGGGGTTTAGGGCTGGCTATATACCTGCATACATACATATTACAGCTGGGGTTCCGGGCTGACTATATACCTACATACATACATATTACAGCTGAGGTTCAAGGCTGGCTGTATTCCTACATACATATTACAGCTGTAGTTCCGGGCTGGCTATATACCTACAATCATTCATATTACAGCTGGGGTTCCGGGCTGACTATATACCTACATACATACGTATTACAGCTGGGGTTCCGGGCTGGCTATATACCTACATACATATTACAGGTGGGGTTCCGGGCTGCATGTATACCTTCATACATACATATTACAGCTGTGGTTCCGGGCTGGCCATATACCTACATACATACATATTACAGCCGGCGTTCCGGGCTGGCTATATACCTACACACATATATATTACAGCTGCGTTCTGGGCTGGCTATATACCTACATACATACATATTACAACTGGGGTTCCGGGCTGGATGTATATCTACATACATACATATTACAGCTGGGGTTCCGGGCTGGCCATATACCTACATACATACAAATTACAGCTGGGGTTCCGGGCTGGCTGTATACCAACAAACATACACATTACAGCTGGAGTTCCGGGCTGGCCATATACCTACATATATACATATTACAGCTGGGGTTCCGGTCTGGCTATATACCCACATACATACATATTACATCTGGGGTTCCGGGCTGGCTATATACCTACTTACATACATATTAAAGCTGGAGTTCCGGGCATGCTATATACCTACTTACATACATTTTACTGCTGGGGTTCCGAGCTGGCTGTATACCTACATACATACGTATTACAGCTGGAGTTCCGGGCTAGCTATATACCTACATACGTACATATTACAGCTTGGGTTCCGGGCTGGCTATATACCTACATACATATATATTACAGCTGGTGTTCCGGGCTGACTATATACCTACATACATACATATTACAGCTGTGGTTCGGGGCTGGCTATATACCTACATACATACAAATTACAGCTGGGGTTCCGGCCTGGCTGTATACCTACATACATACATATTACAGCTGGAGTTCCGGGCTGGATGTATATCTACATACACACATATTACAGCTGGGGTTCCGGGCTGGCCATATACCTACATACATAAATATTACTGCTGGGGTTCCGGGCTGGCTATATACCTTTATACATACATTTTACAGCTGGGGTTCCGAGCTAGCAATACACCTACAAACATACATATTACAGCAGGGGTTCCGGGCTGGCTATATACCTACTTACATACATATTAAAGCTGGAGTTCCGGGCATGTTATATACCTACATACATACATATTGCAGCTGGAGTTCCGGGCTGGCTATATGCCTACATACATACATATTACAGCTGGGGTTCCGGGCTGACTATACACCTACATACATACATATTACAGCTGGGGTTCCGGGCTGACTATATACCTACATACATACATATTACAGCTGGGGTTCCGGGCTGGCTATATACCCACATACATATTATAGCTGGGGTTCTGAGCTGGCTATATACCTACATACATACATATTACAGCTGGGGTTCCGGGTTGGCTATATACCTTAATACATACATATTACAGCTGGGGTTCCGGGCTGGCTGTATACCAACATACACACATATTACAGCTGGAGTTCCGGCCAGGCTATATACCTACATACATACATATTACAGCTGGGGTTCCGCGCTGGATGTATACCTACATACATATTACTGCTGGGGTTCCGGGCTGGCCATATACCTACAAATATACATATTACAGCTGGGGTTTAGGGCTGGCTATATACCTGCATACATACATATTACAGCTGGGGTTCCGGGCTGACTATATACCTACATACATACATATTACAGCTGAGGTTCAAGGCTGGCTGTATTCCTACATACATATTACAGCTGTAGTTCCGGGCTGGCTATATACCTACAATCATTCATATTACAGCTGGGGTTCCGGGCTGACTATATACCTACATACATACGTATTACAGCTGGGGTTCCGGGCTGGCTATATACCTACATACATATTACAGGTGGGGTTCCGGGCTGCATGTATACCTTCATACATACATATTACAGCTGTGGTTCCGGGCTGGCCATATACCTACATACATACATATTACAGCCGGCGTTCCGGGCTGGCTATATACCTACACACATATATATTACAGCTGCGTTCTGGGCTGGCTATATACCTACATACATACATATTACAACTGGGGTTCCGGGCTGGATGTATATCTAAATACATACATATTACAGCTGGGGTTCGGGGCTGCCTATATACCTACATACATACGTATCACAGCTGGAGTTCCGGGTTGGCTATATACCTTATTACATACATATTACACCTGGGGTTCCGGGCTGGCTGTATACCAACAGACATACATATTACAGCTGGAGTTCCGGGCTGGCCATATACCTACATACATACATATTACAGCTGGGGTTCCAGGCTGACTATATACCTACATACATGCATATTACAGCTGGGGTTCCGGGCTGACTATATATATAACTACATATGTACATATTACAGCTGGGGTTCCGGGCTGGCCATATACCTACATATGTACATATTACAGCTGGGGTTCCGGGCTATATACCTACATACATACATATTACAGCTGGGGTTCCAGGCTGACTATACACCTGCATACATACATATTACAGCTGGGGTTCCAGGCTGGTTATAAACCAACATGCATATTACAGACGGGGTTCGGGGCTGGCTATGTACCTACATACATATTACAGCTGGGGTTCGGGGCTGGCTATATACCTACATACATACGTATTACAGCTGTGGTTCGGGGCTGGCTATATACCTACATACATACAAATTACAGCTGGGGTTCCGGGCTGGCTGTATACCTACATACATACATATTACAGCTGGAGTTCCGGGCAGGCTATATACCTACATACATACATATTACAGCTGGAGTTCCGGGCTGGCTATATACCTACATACATACATATTACAACTGGGGTTCCGGGCTGGATGTATATCTACATACATACATATTACAGCTGGGGTTCCGGGCTGGCTGTATACCAACATACATACACATTACAGCTGGAGTTCCGGGCTGGCCATATACCTACATATATACATATTACAGCTGGGGTTCCGGGCTAGCAATACAGCTACAAACATACCTATTACATCTGGGGTTCCGGGCTGGCTATATACCTACTTACATACATATTAAAGCTGGAGTTCCGGGCATGCTATATACCTACTTACATACATTTTACTGCTGGGGTTCCGAGCTGGCTGTATACCTACATACATACGTATTACAGCTGGAGTTCCGGGCTAGCTATATACCTACATACGTACATATTACAGCTTGGGTTCCGGGCTGGCTATATACCTACATACATACATATTACAGCTGGTGTTCCGGGCTGACTATATACCTACATACATACATATTACAGCTGTGGTTCGGGGCTGGCTATATACCTACATACATACAAATTACAGCTGGGGTTCCGGCCTGGCTGTATACCTACATACATACATATTACAGCTGGAGTTCCGGGCTGGATGTATATCTACATACACACATATTACAGCTGGGGTTCCGGGCTGGCCATATACCTACATACATAAATATTACTGCTGGGGTTCCGGGCTGGCTATATTCCTTTATACATACATTTTACAGCTGGGGTTCCGAGCTAGCAATACACCTACAAACATACATATTACAGCAGGGGTTCCGGGCTGGCTATATACCTACTTACATACATATTAAAGCTGGAGTTCCGGGCATGTTATATACCTACATACATACATATTACAGCTGGAGTTCCGGGCTGGCTATATGCCTACATACATACATATTACAGCTGGGGTTCCGGGCTGACTATACACCTACATACATACATATTACAGCTGGGGTTCCGGGCTGACTATATACCTACATACATACATATTACAGCTGGGGTTCCGGGCTGGCTATATACCCACATACATATTATAGCTGGGGTTCTGAGCTGGCTATATACCTACATACATACATATTACAGCTGGGGTTCCGGGTTGGCTATATACCTTAATACATACATATTACAGCTGGGGTTCCGGGCTGGCTGTATACCAACATACATACATATTACAGCTGGAGTTCCGGCCAGGCTATATACCTACATACATACATATTACAGCTGGGGTTCCGCGCTGGATGTATACCTACATACATATTACTGCTGGGGTTCCGGGCTGGCCATATACCTACAAATATACATATTACAGCTGGGGTTTAGGGCTGGCTATATACCTGCATACATACATATTACAGCTGGGGTTCCGGGCTGACTATATACCTACATACATACATATTACAGCTGAGGTTCAAGGCTGGCTGTATTCCTACATACATATTACAGCTGTAGTTCCGGGCTGGCTATATACCTACAATCATTCATATTACAGCTGGGGTTCCGGGCTGACTATATACCTACATACATACGTATTACAGCTGGGGTTCCGGGCTGGCTATATACCTACATACATATTACAGGTGGGGTTCCGGGCTGCATGTATACCTTCATACATACATATTACAGCTGTGGTTCCGGGCTGGCCATATACCTACATACATACATATTACAGCCGGCGTTCCTGGCTGGCTATATACCTACACACATATATATTACAGCTGCGTTCTGGGCTGGCTATATACCTACATAATTACATATTACAACTGGGGTTCCGGTCTGGCTATATACCCACATACATACATATTACAGCTGGGGTTCCGGGCTGGCCATATACCTACATACATACAAATTACAGCTGGGGTTCCGGGCTGGCTGTATACCAACATACATACACATTACAGCTGGAGTTCCGGGCTGGCCATATACCTACATATATACATATTACAGCTGGGGTTCCGGTCTGGCTATATACCCACATACATACATATTACATCGGGGGTTCCGGGCTGGCTATATACCTACTTACATACATATTAAAGCTGGAGTTCCGGGCATGCTATATACCTACTTACATACATTTTACTGCAGGGGTTCCGAGCTGGCTGTATACCTACATACATACGTATTACAGCTGGAGTTCCGGGCTAGCTATATACCTACATACGTACATATTACAGCTTGGGTTCCGGGCTGGCTATATACCTACATACATACATATTACAGCTGGTGTTCCGGGCTGACTATATACCTACATACATACATATTACAGCTGTGGTTCGGGGCTGGCTATATACCTACATACATACAAATTACAGCTGGGGTTCCGGGCTGACTATATACCTACATACATACATATTACAGCTGGGGTTCCGGGCTGACTATATACCTACATACATACATATTACAGCTGGGGTTCCGGGCTGACTATATACCTACATACATACATATTACAGCTGGGGTTCCGGGCTGGCTATATACCCACATACATATTATAGCTGGGGTTCTGAGCTGGCTATATACCTACATACATACATATTACAGCTGGGGTTCCGGGTTGGCTATATACCTTAATACATACATATTACAGCTGGGGTTCCGGGCTGGCTGTATACCAACATACATACATATTACAGCTGGAGTTCCGGCCAGGCTATATACCTACATACATACATATTACAGCTGGGGTTCCGCGCTGGATGTATACCTACATACATATTACTGCAGGGGTTCCGGGCTGGCCATATACCTACAAATATACATATTACAGCTGGGGTTTAGGGCTGGCTATATACCTGCATACATACATATTACAGCTGGGGTTCCGGGCTGACTATATACCTACATACATACATATTACAGCTGAGGTTCAAGGCTGGCTGTATTCCTACATACATATTACAGCTGTAGTTCCGGGCTGGCTATATACCTACAATCATTCATATTACAGCTGGGGTTCCGGGCTGACTATATACCTACATACATACGTATTACAGCTGGGGTTCCGGGCTGGCTATATACCTACATACATATTACAGGTGGGGTTCCGGGCTGCATGTATACCTTCATACATACATATTACAGCTGTGGTTCCGGGCTGGCCATATACCTACATACATACATATTACAGCCGGCGTTCCGGGCTGGCTATATACCTACACACATATATATTACAGCTGCGTTCTGGGCTGGCTATATACCTACATACATACATATTACAACTGGGGTTCCGGGCTGGATGTATATCTACATACATACATATTACAGCTGGGGTTCCGGGCTGGCCATATACCTACATACATACAAATTACAGCTGGGGTTCCGGGCTGGCTGTATACCAACATACATACACATTACAGCTGGAGTTCCGGGCTGGCCATATACCTACATATATTCATATTACAGCTGGGGTTCCGGTCTGGCTATATACCCACATACATACATATTACATCTGGGGTTCCGGGCTGGCTATATACCTACTTACATACATATTAAAGCTGGAGTTCCGGGCATGCTATATACCTACTTACATACATTTTACTGCAGGGGTTCCGAGCTGGCTGTATACCTACATACATACGTATTACAGCTGGAGTTCCGGGCTAGCTATATACCTACATACGTACATATTACAGCTTGGGTTCCGGGCTGGCTATATACCTACATACATACATATTACAGCTGGTGTTCCGGGCCGACTATATACCTACATACATACATATTACAGCTGTGGTTCGGGGCTGGCTATATACCTACATACATACAAATTACAGCTGGGGTTCCGGGCTGACTATACACCTACATACATACATATTACAGCTGGGGTTCCGGGCTGACTATATACCTACATACATACATATTACAGCTGGGGTTCCGGGCTGACTATATACCTACATACATGCATATTACAGCTGGGGTTCCGGGCTGGCTATATACCCACATACATATTATAGCTGGGGTTCTTAGCTGGCTATATACCTACATACATACATATTACAGCTGGGGTTCCGGGTTGGCTATATACCTTAATACATACATATTACAGCTGGGGTTCCGGGCTGGCTGTATACCAACATACATACATATTACAGCTGGAGTTCCGGCCAGGCTATATACCTACATACATACATATTACAGCTGGGGTTCCGCGCTGGATGTATACCTACATACATATTACTGCTGGGGTTCCGGGCTGGCCATATACCTACAAATATACATATTACAGCTGGGGTTTAGGGCTGGCTATATACCTGCATACATACATATTACAGCTGGGGTTCCGGGCTGACTATATACCTACATACATACATATTACAGCTGAGGTTCAAGGCTGGCTGTATTCCTACATACATATTACAGCTGTAGTTCCGGGCTGGCTATATACCTACAATCATTCATATTACAGCTGGGGTTCCGGGCTGACTATATACCTACATACATACGTATTACAGCTGGGGTTCCGGGCTGGCTATATACCTACATACATATTACAGGTGGGGTTCCGGGCTGCATGTATACCTTCATACATACATATTACAGCTGTGGTTCTGGGCTGGCCATATACCTACATACATACATATTACAGCCGGCGTTCCGGGCTGGCTATATACCTACACACATATATATTACAGCTGCGTTCTGGGCTGGCTATATACCTACATACATACATATTACAACTGGGGTTCCGGGCTGGATGTATATCTACATACATACATATTACAGCTGGGGTTCCGGGCTGGCCATATACCTACATACATACAAATTACAGCTGGGGTTCCGGGCTGGCTGTATACCAACATAAATACACATTACAGCTGGAGTTCCGGGCTGGCCATATACCTACATATATACATATTACAGCTGGGGTTCCGGTCTGGCTATATACCCACATACATACATATTACATCTGGGGTTCCGGGCTGGCTATATACCTACTTACATACATATTAAAGCTGGAGTTCCGGGCATGCTATATACCTACTTACATACATTTTACTGCAGGGGTTCCGAGCTGGCTGTATACCTACATACATACGTATTACAGCTGGAGTTCCGGGCTAGCTATATACCTACATACGTACATATTACAGCTTGGGTTCCGGGCTGGCTATATACCTACATACATACATATTACAGCTGGTGTTCCGGGCTGACTATATACCTACATACATACATATTACAGCTGTGGTTCGGGGCTGGCTATATACCTACATACATACAAATTACAGCTGGGGTTCCGGGCTGACTATATACCTTCATACATACATATTACAGCTGGGGTTCCGGGCTGACTATATACCTACATACATATATATTACAGCTGGGGTTCCGGGCTGGTTATATACCTACATACATACTACAGACGGGGTTCGGGGCTGGCTATGTACCTACATACATATTACAGCTGGGGTTCGGGGCTGGCTATATACCTACATACATACGTATTACAGCTGGAGTTCCAGGTTGGCTATATACCTTAATACATACATATTACACCTGGGGTTCCGGGCTGGCTGTATACCAACAGACATACATATTACAGCTGGAGTTCCGGGCTGGCCATATACCTACATACATACATATTACAGCTGGGGTTCCAGGCTGACTATATACCTACATACATACATATTACAGCTGGGGTTCCGGGCTGACTATATACCTACATACATACATATTACAGCTGGGGTTCCGGGCTGGTTATATACCAACATACATATTACAGACGGGGTTCGGGCCTGGCTATGTACCTACATACATATTACAGCTGGGGTTCGGGGCTGGCTATATACCTACATACATACGTATTACAGCTGTGGTTCGGGGCTGGCTATATACCTACATACATACAAATTACAGCTGGGGTTCCGGGCTGGCTGTATACCTACATACATACGTATTACAGCTGGAGTTCCGGGATAGCTATATACCTACATACGTATATATTACAGCTTTGGTTCCGGGCTGACCATATACCTACATACATACATATTACAGCTGGGGTTCCTGGCTGGCTATATACCCACATACATACATATTACAGCTGAGGTTCCAGGCTGGCTGTATTCCTACATACATACAAATTACAGCTGGAGTTCCGGGCTGGCTATATACCTACAAACATACATATTACAGCTGGGGTTCCGGGCTGGCTATATACCTACATACATACATATTACAGCTGGGGTTCCGGGCTGGCTATATACCTACATACATACATATTAGAGGTGGGGTTCCGGGCTGCATGTATACCTTCATATATACATATTACAGCTGTGGTTCCGGGCTGGCCATATACCTACATACACAAGTAATAAAAAACATTAAAAATGTAACAGGATGTAGGGATACCAGAACCGCAAAAAGTAAGGAAACAAGGTAGGGATGATCACACAAAACAGTGAAGTATACAACCCCCTACAGAGATCTTTTTCCATAATACGTGTATAATGAAAAAAGATATGTAGGGGGATTGTATACTTCAATGTTTTGTGTGATCATCCCTACCTTGTTTCCTTACTTTTTGCGGTTCTGGTATCCCTACATCCTGTTACATTTTTAATGTTTTTTAATACTTGTTTATGTCATTTTTTTTTAGCAGCAGGCGCATGCATACTGGACTCTGGCATTTACACTGCCAGCAATGGCTGAAGAATCAGACCCAAGCATCTCAAAAGCCAACCCTTTTCTGGATGGATACTAAGCCAGTGATCCCTGAGCTGAAGTAGTGTAGGTAAAATAGCTATACCAGATAGTAGTAGTGACACATTGTTGAGTCTTTAGATAGGCATTCACCCCTCTCACAGAACACAGTCTAGTAACATATATAGCACAGAGAATTCACCTCAGTCTAGTTACGGTAACACAACAGCGCAAGGCACTTCTAATTCAGCGATCTTGAATAATAATTACGTATCGTTGCTAAGTGATTGTTTAAGTGCGCATGCGTACAAACATGAAAATGGCGTGACAAATGAAGCCATAGTTATTGAGTGGGCAGCTGTAGCCGCCTGGTGAAGACTTGGAGGTTGCCAAAAAGCGATGGGCTGGTGCACTGCTCGGTGTAAAATGCTGCTGTTTCGTGCGAAAACCATCATGAGGGATTGAGGCGACGTTGAGCTAGCCCGTCTGAAAGAAAGAAGAAAGAAGAAGAAGAAGAAAGAAAAACAATTTGCCCGTTTTGCGAGTACCTGGTGCGGTACTTTCGCGACGGTTTTTCGCGACGCGAGGAGTCTTGTTGGTCATGAAAACACTCGAAGATGAACGGTATGTGGTTATAAAGGCTTATAAGTGTACCGTTTCTGAGATTTGGAGAGATTCTTTTGTATTAGCATATATTGCGTGTACGTCGTATCCCTACATACAGAGTCTACCGACTCTGTGATACATATTACAACTGGGGTTCCGGGCTGGATGTATATCTACATGCATACATATTAAAGCTGGGGTTCCGGGCTAGCTATACACCTACAAACATACATATTACCGCTGGGTTTCCGGGCTGGCTATATACCTACATACATACATATTACAGCCGGAGTTCCGGGCTGGCTACATACCTACATACATACATATTACAGCTGGAGTTCCGGGCTGGCTATATGACTACATACATACATATTACAGCTGGGGTTCCGGGCTGACTATATACCTACATACATACATATTACAGCTGGGGTTCCGGGCTGACTATATACCTACATACATACTTATTACAGCTGGGGTTCCGGGCTGGCTACATACCTTCATACATATTATAGCTGGGGTTCGGGGCTGGCTATATACCTACATACATACATATTACAGCTGGGGTTCCGGGCTGACTATATACCTACATACATACTTATTACAGCTGGGGTTCCGGGCTGGCTATATACCTTCATACATATTATAGCTGGGGTTCGGGGCTGGCTATATACCTACATACATACATATTACAGCTGGGGTTCCGGGTTGGCTATATATCTACATACATACATATTACAGCTGGGGTTCCGGGCTGGCTATATACCTACACACATATATATTACAGCTGCGTTCTGAGCTGGATATATACCTACATGCATAAGTATTACAGCTGGAGTTCCGGGCTGGCTATATACCTACATACATACATATTACAGCTGGGGTTCCGGGCTGGCTATATACCCACATACTTACGTATTACAGCTGGGGTTCCGGGCTAGCTATACAACTACAAACATACATATTAAAGCTGGGGTTCCGGGCTGGCTATATACCTACATATATATGACAGCTGGGGTTCGGAGCTGGCTATATACCTACATACATAAATATTACAGCTGGGGTTCCGGGTTGGCTATATACCTTAATACATACATATAACAGCTGGGGTTCCGGGCTGGCTGTATATCAACATACATACATATTACAGCTGGGGTTCCGGGCTGGTTATATACATACATTCATACTTATTACAGCTGGAGTTCCGGGCTAGCTATACATCTACAAACATACATAATACAGCTGGGGTTCCAAGCTGGCTATATACCTACATACATACATATTACAGCTGGGGTTTCGGGTTGGCTATATACCTTAATACATAAATATTACAGCTGGGGTTCCGGGCAGGCTGTATACCAACATATACACATATTACAGTTGGGGTTCCGGGCTGGCCATATACCTACATACATACATATTACAGCTGGGGTTCCCGGCTGGCCATATACCTTCATACATACATATTACAGCAGAGGTTCCGGGCTGGCTATATACCTACATACATACATATTACATCTGGAGTTCCGGGCTGGCTATATACCTACTTACATACATTTTACTGCTGGGGTTCCGAGCTGGCTGTATACCTACATACATACGTATTACAGCTGGAGTTCCGGGCTAGCTATATACCTACATACGTACATATTACAGCTTGGGTTCGGGCTGCCTATATACCTACTACATACATACATATTACAGCTGGTGTTCCGGGCTGACTATATACCTACATACATACATATTACAGCTGTGGTTCGGGGCTGGCTATATACCTACATACATACATATTACAGCTGGGGTTCCGGCCTGGCTGTATACCTACATACATACATATTACAGCTGGAGTTCCGGGCTGGCTATATACCTACATACATACATATCACAGCTGGAGTTCCGGGCTGGCTATATACCTACATACATACATGTTACAACTGGGGTTCCGGGCTGTATGTATATCTACATACATACATATTTCAGCTGAGGTTCCAGGCTGACTATATACCTGCATACATACATATTACAGCTGGGGTTCCGGGCTGGCTATATACCTACATACATACATATTACAGCTGAGGTTCCAGGCTGGCTGTATTCCTACATACATACATATTACAGATGGTCTTCCGGGCTGGCTATATACCTACATACATACATATTACACCTGAGGTTCCAGGGTGACTGTATTCCTACATACATACATATTACAGCTGGGGTTCCGGGCTGGCTATATACCTACATACATACATATTACAGCTGGAGTTCCGGGCAGGCTGTATACCTACATACACACATATTACAGTTGGGGTTCCGGGCTGGTTATATACATACATACATACTTATTACAGCTGGAGTTCCGGGCTAGCTATACATCTACAAACATACATAATACAGCTGGGGTTCCAAGCTGGCTATATACCTACATACATACATATTACAGCTGGGGTTTCGGGTTGGCTATATACCTTAATACATAAATATTACAGCTGGGGTTCCGGGCAGGCTGTATACCAACATATATACATATTACAGTTGGGGTTCCGGGCTGGCCATATATCTACATACATACATATTACAGCTGGAGTTCCGGGCTGGCTATATGCCTACATACATACATATTACAGCTGGGGTTCCGGGCTGGCCATATACCAACATACCTATACATATTTCAGCGGGGGTTCCTGACTGGCTATATATCTACATACATACATATTACAGCTGGGGTTCCAGGCTGGCTATATACCTACACACATATATCTTACAGCTGCGTTCTGGGCTGGCTATATACCTACTTACATACATATTACAGCTGGAGTTCCGGGTTGGCTATATACCTACACACATACATATTACAGCTGGGGTTCCGGGCTGGCCATATACCTACATATGTACATATTACAGATGGGGTTCCGGGCTATATACCTACATACATACATATTACAGCTGGGGTTCCAGGCTGACTAAATACCTGCATACATACCTATTACAGCTGGGGTTCCGGGCTGGCTATATACCTACATACATACATATTACAGCTGGAGTTCCGGGTAGGCTGTATACCTACATACATACATATTACAGCTGGGGTTCCGGGCTGGTTATATACATACATACATACTTATTACAGCCGGAGTTCCGGGCTAGCTATACACCTACAAACATTCATAATACAGCTGGGGTTCCGGGCTGGCTACATACCTACATACATACATATTACAGCTGGGGTTTCGGGTTGGCAATATACCTTAATACATAAATATTACAGCTGGGGTTCCGGGCTGGCTGTATACCAACATATATACATATTACAGTTGGGGTGCCGGGCTGGCTATATACCTACATACATAATACAGCTGTGGTTCCGGGCTAGCTATACACCTAAAAACATACATATTAAAGCTGGAGTTCCGGGCTGACTACATACCTACTTACATACATATTACAGCTGGGGTTCCGAGCTGGCTGTATACCTACATACATACGTATTACAGCTGGAGTTCCGGGATAGCTATATACCTACATACGTATATATTACAGCTTTGGTTCCGCGCTGACCATATACCTACATACATACATATTACAGCTGGGGTTCCGGGCTGGCTATATACCCACATACATACATATTACAGCTGAGGTTCCAGGCTGGCTGTATTCCTACATACAAACAAATTACAGCTGGAGTTCCGGGCTGGCTATATACCTACAAACATACATATTACAGCTGGGGTTCCGGGCTGGCTATATACCTACATACATACATATTAGAGGTGGGGTTCCGGGCTGCATGTATACCTTCATATATACATATTACAGCTGGAGTTCCGGGATAGCTATATACCTACATACATACATATTACAGCCGGGTTTCCGGGATGGCTATATATCTACATACATACATACTATAGCTGGGGTTCCGAGCTGGCTGTATACCAACATACATACGTATTAGATCTGGGATTCCGGGCTTGCTACATACCTACATACATACTTATTACAACTGGGGTTCCGGGCTGGATGTATATCTACATACATACATATTACAGCTGGGGTTCCGGGCTGGCTATATACCTTTATACATACATATTACAGCTGGGGTTCCGGGCTGGCTTTATACCAACATACATACACATTACAGCTGGAGTTCCGGGCAGGCCATATACCTACATACATACATATTACAGCTGGGGTTCCGGGCTGGCTATATACCTATATACATACATATTACAACTGGGGCACAGGGCTGGCTATATACCCACATACATACATATTAAAGCTGGGGTTCCGGGCTAGCTATACACCTACAAACATACATATTACCGCTGGGTTTCCGGGCTGGCTATATACCTACATACATACATATTACAGCCGGAGTTCCGGGCTGGCTACATACCTACATACATACATATTACAGTTGGAGTTCCGGGCTGGCTATATGACTACATACATACGTATTACAGCTTGGGTTCCGGGCTAGCTATACACCTACAAACATACATATTAAAGCTGGGGTTCCGGGCTGGCTATATACCTACATATATATGACAGCTGGGGTTCGGAGCTGGCTATATACCTACATACATAAATATTACAGCTGGGGTTCCGGGTTGGCTATATACCTTAATACATACATATAACAGCTGGGGTTCCGGGCTGGCTGTATACCATCATACATACATATTACAGCTGGGGTTCGGGGCTGGCTATATACCTACATACATACATATTACAGCTAGGGTTCCGGGCTGGCTGTATACCTACATACATACATATTACAGCTGGAGTTCCGGGGTGGCTATATACCTACATACATACATAATATTATTACAGCTGGGGTTCCGGGCTTGCTATATACCTACATATACACATATTACAGTTGGGGTTCCGGGCTGGTTATATACATACATACATACTTATTACAGCTGGAGTTCCGGGCTAGCTATACATCTACAAACATACATAATACAGCTGGGGTTCCAAGCTTGCTATATACCTACATACATACATATTACAGCTGGGGTTTCGGGTTGGCTATATACCTTAATACATAAATATTACAGCTGGGGTTCCGGGCAGGCTGTATACCAACATATATACATATTACAGTTGGGGTTCCGGGCTGGCCATATATCTACATACATACATATTACAGCTGGGGTTCCCGGCTGGCCATATACCTTCATACATACATATTACAGCAGAGGTTCCGGGCTGGCTATATACCTACATACATACATATTACATCTGGAGTTCCGGGCTGGCTATATACCCACTTACATACATTTTACTGCTGGGGTTCCGAGCTGGCTGTATACCTACATACATACGTGTTACAGCTGGAGTTTCGGGCTAGCTATATACCTACATACGAACATATTACAGCTTGGGTTCGGGCTGCCTATATACCTACTACATACATACATATTACAGCTGGTGTTCCGGGCTGACTATATACCTACATACATACATATTACAGCTGTGGTTCGGGGCTGGCTATATACCTACATACATACATATTACAGCTGGGGTTCCGGCCAGGCTGTATACCTACATACATACATATTACAGCTGGAGTTCCGTGCTGGCTATATACCTACATACATACATATCACAGCTGGAGTTCCGGGCTGGCTATATACCTACATACATACATATTACAACTGGGGTTCCGGCCAGGCTTTATACCTACATACATACATATTACAGCTGGGGTTCCGGGCTGACTATATACCTACATACATACATATTACAGCTGGGGTTCCGGGCTGACTATATACCTACATACATACATATTACAGCTGGGGTTCCGGGCTGGTTATATACCTACATACATATTACAGACGGGGTTCGGGGCTGGCTATGTACCTACATACATATTACAGCTGGGGTTCGGGGCTGGCTATATACCTACATACATACGTATTACAGCTGGAGTTCCGGGTTGGCTATATACCTTAATACATACATATTACAGCTGGAGTTCCGGGCTGGCTATATACCTACATACATACATATTACAGCTGGAGTTCCGGGCTAGCTATATACCTACATACATACATATTACAGCTGGAGTTCCGGGCTGGCTATATGCCTACATACATACATATTACAGCTGGGGTTCCGGGCTGACTATATACCTACATAAATACATATTACAGCTGGGGTTCCGGGCTGACTATATACCTACATACATACATATTACAGCTGGGGTTCCGGGCTGGTTATATACCAACATACATATTACAGACGGGGTTCGGGGCTGGCTATGTACCTACATACATATTACAGCTGGGGTTCGGGGCTGGCTATATACCTACATACATACGTATTACAGCTGGAGTTCCGGGTTGGCTATATACCTTAATACATACATATTACACCTGGGGTTCCGGGCTGGCTGTATACCAACAGACATACATATTACATCTGGAGTTCCGGGCTGGCCATATACCTACATACATACATATTACAGCTGAGGTTCCGGGCTGGCTATATACCTACATACATACATATTACAGCTGGGGTTCCGGGCTGACTATATGCCTACATACATACATATTACAGCTGGGGTTCCGGGCTGGCTATATACCTACATACATACATATTACAGCTGGGGTTCCGGGCTGACTATATACCTACATACATACATATTACAGCTGAGGTTCCAGGCTTGCTGTATTCCTACATACATATTACAGCTGTAGTTCCGGGCTGGCTATACACCTACAATCATTCATATTACAGCTGGGGTTCCGGGCTGACTATATACCTACATACATACATATTACAGCTGGGGTTCCGGGCTGGCTATATACCCACATACATATTATATCTGGGGTTTGGGGCTAGCTATATACCTACATACATACATATTACAGCTGAGGTTCCGGTTTGGCTATATACCTTAATATATACATATTACAGCTGGGGTTCCGGGCTGGCTGTATACCAACATACATACGTATTACAGCTGTAGTTCCGGGCTGGCCATATACCTACATACCTAAATATTACAGCATGGGTGCCGGGCTTGCAATATACCTACATACATACATATTACAGCTGGGGTTCCGGGCTGGCTATATACCCACATACATACGTCTTACAGCTGGGGTTCCGGGCTAGCTATACACATACAAACATACATATTACAGCTTGGGTTCCGGGCTGGCTATATACCTACATATATATGACAGCTGGGGTTCGGAGCTGGCTACATACCTACATACATAAATATTACAGCTGGGGTTCCGGGTTGGCTATATACTTTAATACATACACATAACAGCTGGGGTTCCGGGCTGGCTGTATACCAACATACATACATATTAAAGCTGGAGTTCCGGGCTGGCCATTTACATACATACATACATATTACAGCTGGGGTTCTGGCTGACTATATACCTGCATACATACATATGACAGCTGGAGTTGCGGGCTGGCTATATACCTACATACATACATATTACAGCCGGGGTTCCGAGCTGACTGTATACCAACATACATACATAATACAGCTGGGGTTCCGGGTTGGCTATAATTATACCTTCATACATACATATTACAGCTGGGGTTCCGGGCGGGCTGTATACCAACATACATACATATTACAGCTGGAGTTCCGGGCTGGCCATATACCTACATACAGGCATATTACAGCTGGGGTTCCGGCTAGCTATACACCTACAAACATACATATTACAGCTGGGGTTCCGGGCTGGCTATATACCTACAACCATACATATTACAGCTGGAGTTCAGGGCTGGCTATATGCCTACATACATACATATTACAGCTGGGGTTCCGTGTTTACTATATACCTACATACATACATATTACAACTGGGGTTCCGGGCTGACTATATACCTACATACATACATATTACAGCTGGGGTTCCGGGCTGGCTATATACCTACATACATACGTATTACAGCTGGAGTTCCGGGCTAGCTATATACCTAGATACGTACATATTACAGCTGGGGTTTCCGGCTGACCATATACCTACATACATACATATTACAGCTGGGGTTCCGGGCTGGCTATATACCTACATACATACATAACACAGCTGGGGTTCCGCGCCGGATGTATACCTACATACATATTACTGCTGGGGTTCCGGGCTGGCCATATACCTACAAACATACATATTACAGCTGGGGTTCCGGGCTGACTATATACCTACAAACATACGTATTACAGCTGGGGTTCCGTGCTGGCTATATACCTACATACATACATATTACAGGTGGGGTTCCGGGCTGCATGTATACCTTCATACATACATATTACAGCTAAGGTTCCGGGCTTGCCATATACCTTCATACATACATATTACAGCCGGGGTTCCGGGCTGGCTATATATCTACATACATACATATTACAGCTGGGGTTCCGTGCTGGCTATATACCTACACACATATATATTACAGCTGCATTCTGGGCTGGCTATATACCTACATACATACATATTACAGCTGGAGTTCCGGGCTGGCCATATACCTACATAGAGGCATATTACAGCTCGGGTTCCGGCTAGCTATACACCTACAAACATACATATTACAGCTGGGGTTCCGGGCTGGCTATATACCTACAACCATACATATTACAGCTGGAGTTCCGGGCTGGCTATATGCCTACATACATACATATTACAGCTGGGGTTCCGTGTTTACTATATACCTACATACATACATATTACAGCTGGGGTTCCGGGCTGACTATATACCTACATACATACATATTACAGCTGGGGTTCCGGGCTGGCTATATACCTACATACATACGTATTACAGCTGGAGTTCCGGGCTAGCTATATACCTAGATACGTACATATTACAGCTGGGGTTTCCGGCTGACCATATACCTACATACATACATATTACAGCTGGGGTTCCGGGCTGGCTATATTCCTACATACATACATAACACAGCTGGGGTTCCGCGCCGGATGTATACCTACATGCATATTACTGCTGGGGTTCCGGGCTGGCCATATACCTACAAACATACATATTACAGCTGGGGTTCCGGGCTGACTATATACCTACATACATACGTATTACAGCTGGGGTTCCGGGCTGGCTATATACCTACATACATACATATTACAGGTGGGGTTCCGGGCTGCATGTATACCTTCATACATACATATTACAGCTAAGGTTCCGGGCTGGCCATATACCTTCATACATACATATTACAGCCGGGGTTCCGGGCTGGCTATATATCTACATACATACATATTACAGCTGGGGTTCCGTGCTGGCTATATACCTACACACATATATATTACAGCTGCATTCTGGGCTGGCTATATACCTACATACATACATATTACAGCTGGAGTTCCGGGCTGGCTATATACCTACATACATACATATTACAGCTGGGGTTCCGGGCTGACTATATACCTACATACATACATATTGCAGCTGAGGTTCCAGGCTGGCTGTATTCCTACATACATATTACAGCTGTAGTTCCGGGCTGGCTATACACCTACAATCATTCATATTACAGCTGGGGTTCCGGGCTGACTATATACCTACATACATACACATTACAGCTGGGGTTCCGGGCTGGCTATATACCTGCATACATACATACTACAGGTGGGGTTCCGGGCTGCATGTATGCCTTCATACATACATATTACAGCTGGGGTTCCGGGCTGGCCATATACCTACATACATACATATTACAGCCGGGGTTCCGGGCTGGCTATATATCTACATACATACATATTACAGCTGGGGTTCCGGGCTGGCTATATACCTACACACATATATATTACAGCTGCGTTCTGGGCTGGCTATATACCTACATACATACATATTACAGCTGGAGTTCCGGGCTGGCTATATACCTACATACATACATATTACAGCTGGAGTTCCGGGCTAGCTATATATATACCTACATACATACATATTACAGCTGTAGTTCCGGGCTGGCTATACACCTACAATCATTCATATTACAGCTGGGGTTCTGGGCTGACTATATACCTACATACATACACATTACAGCTGGGGTTCCGGGCTGGCTATATACCTGCATACATACATATTACAGGTGGGGTTCCGGGCTGCATGTATGCCTTCATACATACATATTACAGCTGGGGTTCCGGGCTGGCCATATACCTACATACATACATATTACAGCCGGGGTTCCGGGCTGGTTATATATCTACATACATACATATTACAGCTGGGGTTCCGGGCTGGCTATATACCTACACACATATATATTACAGCTGCGTTCTGGGCTGGCTATATACCTACATACATACATATTACAGCTGGAGTTCCGGGCTGGCTATATACCTACATACATACATATTACAGCTGGAGTTCCGGGCTAGCTATATACCTACATACATACATATTACAGCTGGAGTTCCGGGCTGGCTATATGCCTACATACATACATATTACAGCTGGGGTTCCGGGCTGACTATATACCTACATACATACATATTACAGCTGGGGTTCCGGGCTGACTATATACCTACATACATACATATTACAGCTGGGGTTCCGGGCTGGTTATATACCTACATACATATTACAGACGGGGTTCGGGGCTGGCTATGTACCTACATACATATTACAGCTGGGGTTCGGGGCTGGCTATATACCTACATACATACGTATTACAGCTGGAGTTCCGGGTTGGCTATATACCTTAATACATACATATTACAGCTGGAGTTCCGGGCTGGCTATATACCTACATACATACATATTACAGCTGGAGTTCCGGGCTAGCTATATACCTACATACATACATATTACAGCTGGAGTTCCGGGCTGGCTATATGCCTACATACATACATATTACAGCTGGGGTTCCGGGCTGACTATATACCTACATAAATACATATTACAGCTGGGGTTCCGGGCTGACTATATACCTACATACATACATATTACAGCTGGGGTTCCGGGCTGGTTATATACCAACATACATATTACAGACGGGGTTCGGGGCTGGCTATGTACCTACATACATATTACAGCTGGGGTTCGGGGCTGGCTATATACCTACATACATACGTATTACAGCTGGAGTTCCGGGTTGGCTATATACCTTAATACATACATATTACACCTGGGGTTCCGGGCTGGCTGTATACCAACAGACATACATATTACATCTGGAGTTCCGGGCTGGCCATATACCTACATACATACATATTACAGCTGAGGTTCCGGGCTGGCTATATACCTACATACATACATATTACAGCTGGGGTTCCGGGCTGACTATATACCTACATACATACATATTACAGCTGGGGTTCCGGGCTGGCTATATACCTACATACATACATATTACAGCTGGGGTTCCGGGCTGACTATATACCTACATACATACATATTACAGCTGAGGTTCCAGGCTTGCTGTATTCCTACATACATATTACAGCTGTAGTTCCGGGCTGGCTATACACCTACAATCATTCATATTACAGCTGGGGTTCCGGGCTGACTATATACCTACATACATACGCATTACAGCTGGGGTTCCGGGCTGGCTATATACCTACATATATACATATTACAGGTGGGGTTCCGGGCTGCATGTATACCTTCATACATACATATTACAGCTGGGGTTCCGGGCTGGCCATATACCTACATACATACATATTACAGCCGGGGTTCCGGGCTGGCTGTATACCAACAGACATACATATTACAGCTGGAGTTCCAAGCTGGCCATATACCTACATACATACATATTACAGCTGGGGTTCCGGGCTGACTATATACCTACATACATACATATTACAGCTGGGGTTCCGGGCTGACTATATATATAACTACATATGTACATATTACAGCTGGGGTTCCGGGCTGGCCATATACCTACATATGTACATATTACAGCTGAGGTTCCGGGCTATATACCTACATACATACATATTACAGCTGGGGTTCCAGGCTGACTATCTACCTGCATACATACATATTACAGCTGGGGTTCCGGGCTGGTTATATACCAACATACATATTACAGACGGGGTTCGGGGCTGGCTATGTACCTACATACATATTACAGCTGGGGTTCGGGGCTGCCTATATACCTACATACATACGTATTACAGCTGGAGTTCCGGGTTGGCTATATACCTACATACATACATATTACAGCTGGGGTTCCAGGTTGACTATATACCTGCATACATACATATTACAGCTGGGGTTCCGGGCTGACTATATACCTACATACATACATGTTACAGCTGGGGTTCCGGGCTGGTTATATACCAACATACATATTACAGACGGGGTTCGGAGCTGGCTATGTACCTACATACATATTACAGCTGGGGTTCGTGGCTGGCTATATACCTACATACATACGTATTACAGCTGTGGTTCGGGGCTGGCTATATACCTACATACATACAAATTACAGCTGGGGTTCCGGGCTGGCTGTATACCTACATACATACATATTACAGCTGGAGTTCCGGGCTGGCTATATACCTACATACATACATATTACAGCTGGAGTTCCGGGCTGGCTATATACCTACATACATACATATTACAGCTGGGGTTCCGGGATGGCTGTATACCAACATACATACACATTACAGCTGGAGTTCCGGGCTGGCCATATACCTACATATATACATATTACAGCTGGGGTTCCGGTCTGGCTATATACCCACATACATACATATTACAGCTGGGGTTCCGGGCTAGCAATACACCTACAAACATACCTATTACATCTGGGGTTCCGGGCTGGCTATATACCTACTTACATACATATTAAAGCTGGAGTTCCGGGCATGCTATATACCTACTTACATACATTTTACTGCTGGGTTCCGAGCTGGCTGTATACCTACATACATACGTATTACAGCTGGAGTTCCGGGCTAGCTATATACCTACATATGTACATATTACAGCTTGGGTTCCGGGCTGGCTATATACCTACATACATACATATTACAGCTGGTGTTCCGGGCTGACTATATACCTACATACATACATATTACAGCTGTGGTTCGGGGCTGGCTATATACCTACATACATACAAATTACAGCTGGGGTTTCGGCCTGGCTGTATACCTACATACATACATATTACAGCTGGAGTTCCGGGCTGGCTATATACCTACATACATACATATTACAGCTGGAGTTCCGGGCTGGCTATATACCTACGTACATACATATTACAACTGGGGTTCCGGGCTGGATGTATATCTACATACACACATATTACAGCTGGGGTTCCGGGCTGGCCATATACCTACATACATAAATATTACAGCTGGGGTTCCGGGCTGGCTATATACCTTTATACATAAATTTTAAAGCTGGGGTTCCGGGCTAGCAATACAACTACAAACATACATATTACAGCAGGGGTTCCGGGCTGGCTATATACCTACTTACATACATATTAAAGCTGGAGTTCCGGGCATGTTATATACCTACATACATACATATTACAGCTGGAGTACCGGGCTGGCTATATGCCTACACACATACATATTACAGCTGGGGTTCCGGGATGACTATACACCTACATACATACATATTACAGCTGGGGTTCTGGGCTGACTATATACCTACATACATACATATTACAGCTGGGGTTCCGGGCTGGCTATATACCCACATACATATTATAGTTGGGGTTCTGGGCTGGCTATATACCGACATACATACATATTACAGCTGGGGTTCCGGGTTGGATGTATATCTACATACATACATATTACAGCTGGGGTTCCAGGTTGACTATATACCTGCATACATACATATTACAGCTGGGGTTCCGGGCTGACTATATACCTACATACATACATATTACAGCTGGGGTTCCGGGCTGGTTATATACCAACATACATATTACAGACGGGGTTCGGGGCTGGCTATGTACCTACATACATATTACAGCTGGGGTTCGGGGCTGGCTATATACCTACATACATACGTATTACAGCTGTGGTTCGGGGCTGGCTATATACCTACATACATACAAATTACAGCTGGGGTTCCGGGCTGGCTGTATACCTACATACATACATATTACAGCTGGAGTTCCGGGCTGGCTATATACCTACATACATACATATTACAACTGGGGTTCCGGGCTGGATGTATATCTACATACATACATATTACAGATTGGGTTCCGGGCTGGCCATATACCTACATACATACATATTACAGCTGGGGTTCCGGGATGGCTGTATACCAACATACATACACATTACAGCTGGAGTTCCGGGCTGGCCATATACCTACATATATACATATTACAGCTGGAGTTCCGGGCTGACTATATACCTACATACATACATATTACAGCTGTGGTTCGGGGCTGGCTATATACCTACATACATACAAATTACAGCTGGGGTTCCGGCCTGGCTGTATACCTACATACATACATATTACAGCTGGAGTTCCGGGCTGGCTATATACCTACATACATACATATTACAGCTGGAGTTCCGGGCTGGCTATATACCTACGTACATACATATTACAACTGGGGTTCCGGGCTGGATGTATATCTACATACACACATATTACAGCTGGGGTTCCGGGCTGGCCATATACCTACATACATAAATATTACTGCTGGGGTTCCGGGCTGGCTATATACCTTTATACATACATTTTACAGCTGGGGTTCCGGGCTAGCAATACACCTACAAACATACATATTACAGCAGGGGTTCCGGGCTGGCTATATACCTACTTACATACATATTAAAGCTGGAGTTCCGGGCATGTTATATACCTACATACATACATATTACAGCTGGGGTTCCGGGCTGACAATACACCTATATACATACATATTACAGCTGGGGTTCCGGGCTGACTATATACCTACATACATACATATTACAGCTGGGGTTCCGGGCTGGCTATATACCCACATACATATTATAGCTGGGGTTCTGGGCTGGCTATATACCGACATACATACATATTACAGCTGGGGTTCCGGGTTGGCTATATACCTTAATACATACATATTACAGCTGGTGTTCCGGGCTGGATGTATACCTACATACATATTACTGCTGGGGTTCCGGGCTGGCCATATACCTTCCGGGCTGACTATATACCTACATACATACATATTACAGCTGGGGTTCCGGGCTGGTTGTATACCTACATACATATTACAGACGGGGTTCGGGGCTGGCTATGTACCTACATACATATTACAGCTGGGGTTCGGGGCTGGCTATATACCTACATACATACGTATTACACCTGGAGTTCCGGGTTGGCTATATACCTTAGTACATACATATTACACCTGGGGTTCCGGGCTGGCTGTATACCAACAGACTTACATATTACAGCTGGAGTTCCGGGCTGGCCATATACCTACATACATACACATTACAGCTGGGGTTCCGGGCTGACTATATACCTACATACATACATATTACAGCTGGGGTTCGGGGCTGGCTATATACCTACATACATACAAATTACAGCTGGGGTTCCAGCCTGGCTGTATACCTACATACATACATATTACAGCTGGAGTCCCGGGCTGACTATATACCTACATAGATACATATTACAGCTTGAGTTCCGGGCTGGCTATATACCTACGTACATACATATTACAACTGGGGTTCCGGGCTGGTTATATACCAACATACATATTACAGACGGGGTTCGGGGCTGGCTATGTACCTACATACATATTACAGCTGGGGTTCGGGGCTGCCTATATACCTACATACATACGTATTACAGCTGGAGTTCCGGGTTGGCTATATACCTACATACATACATATTACAGCTGGGGTTCCAGGTTGACTATATACCTGCATACATACATATTACAGCTGGGGTTCCGGGCTGACTATATACCTACATACATACATGTTACAGCTGGGGTTCCGGGCTGGTTATATACCAACATACATATTACAGACGGGGTTCGGAGCTGGCTATGTACCTACATACATATTACAGCTGGGGTTCGGGGCTGGCTATATACCTACATACATACGTATTACAGCTGTGGTTCGGGGCTGGCTATATACCTACATACATACAAATTACAGCTGGGGTTCCGGGCTGGCTGTATACCTACATACATACATATTACAGCTGGAGTTCCGGGCTGGCTATATACCTACATACATACATATTACAGCTGGAGTTCCGGGCTGGCTATATACCTACATACATACATATTACAGCTGGGGTTCCGGGATGGCTGTATACCAACATACATACACATTACAGCTGGAGTTCCGGGCTGGCCATATACCTACATATATACATATTACAGCTGGGGTTCCGGTCTGGCTATATACCCACATACATACATATTACAGCTGGGGTTCCGGGCTAGCAATACACCTACAAACATACCTATTACATCTGGGGTTCCGGGCTGGCTATATACCTACTTACATACATATTAAAGCTGGAGTTCCGGGCATGCTATATACCTACTTACATACATTTTACTGCTGGGTTCCGAGCTGGCTGTATACCTACATACATACGTATTACAGCTGGAGTTCCGGGCTAGCTATATACCTACATATGTACATATTACAGCTTGGGTTCCGGGCTGGCTATATACCTACATACATACATATTACAGCTGGAGTTCCGGGCTGGCTATATACCTACATACATACATATTACAGCTGGAGTTCCGGGCTGGCTATATACCTACGTACATACATATTACAACTGGGGTTCCGGGCTGGATGTATATCTACATACACACATATTACAGCTGGGGTTCCGGGCTGGCCATATACCTACATACATAAATATTACAGCTGGGGTTCCGGGCTGGCTATATACCTTTATACATAAATTTTAAAGCTGGGGTTCCGGGCTAGCAATACAACTACAAACATACATATTACAGCAGGGGTTCCGGGCTGGCTATATACCTACTTACATACATATTAAAGCTGGAGTTCCGGGCATGTTATATACCTACATACATACATATTACAGCTGGAGTACCGGGCTGGCTATATGCCTACACACATACATATTACAGCTGGGGTTCCGGGCTGACTATACACCTACATACATACATATTACAGCTGGGGTTCTGGGCTGACTATATACCTACATACATACATATTACAGCTGGGGTTCCGGGCTGGCTATATACCCACATACATATTATAGCTGGGGTTCTGGGCTGGCTATATACCGACATACATACATATTACAGCTGGGGTTCCGGGTTGGATGTATATCTACATACATACATATTACAGCTGGGGTTCCAGGTTGACTATATACCTGCATACATACATATTACAGCTGGGGTTCCGGGCTGACTATATACCTACATACATACATATTACAGCTGGGGTTCCGGGCTGGTTATATACCAACATACATATTACAGACGGGGTTCGGGGCTGGCTATGTACCTACATACATATTACAGCTGGGGTTCGGGGCTGGCTATATACCTACATACATACGTATTACAGCTGTGGTTCGGGGCTGGCTATATACCTACATACATACAAATTACAGCTGGGGTTCCGGGCTGGCTGTATACCTACATACATACATATTACAGCTGGAGTTCCGGGCTGGCTATATACCTACATACATACATATTACAACTGGGGTTCCGGGCTGGATGTATATCTACATACATACATATTACAGATTGGGTTCCGGGCTGGCCATATACCTACATACATACATATTACAGCTGGGGTTCCGGGATGGTTGTATACCAACATACATACACATTACAGCTGGAGTTCCGGGCTGGCCATATACCTACATATATACATATTACAGCTGGAGTTCCGGGCTGACTATATACCTACATACATACATATTACAGCTGTGGTTCGGGGCTGGCTATATACCTACATACATACAAATTACAGCTGGGGTTCCGGCCTGGCTGTATACCTACATACATACATATTACAGCTGGAGTTCCGGGCTGGCTATATACCTACATACATACATATTACAGCTGGAGTTCCGGGCTGGCTATATACCTACGTACATACATATTACAACTGGGGTTCCGGGCTGGATGTATATCTACATACACACATATTACAGCTGGGGTTCCGGGCTGGCCATATACCTACATACATAAATATTACTGCTGGGGTTCCGGGCTGGCTATATACCTTTATACATACATTTTACAGCTGGGGTTCCGGGCTAGCAATACACCTACAATCATACATATTACAGCAGGGGTTCCGGGCTGGCTATATACCTACTTACATACATATTAAAGCTGGAGTTCCGGGCATGTTATATACCTACATACATACATATTACAGCTGGGGTTCCGGGCTGACTATACACCTACATACATACATATTACAGCTGGGGTTCCGGGCTGACTATATACCTACATACATACATATTACAGCTGGGGTTCCGGGCTGGCTATATACCCACATACATATTATAGCTGGGGTTCTGGGCTGGCTATATACCGACATACATACATATTACAGCTGGGGTTCCGGTTTGGCTATATACCTTAATACATACATATTACAGCTGGGGTTCCGGGCTGGATGTATACCTACATACATATTACTGCTGGGGTTCCGGGCTGGCCATATACCTTCCGGGCTGACTATATACCTACATACATACATATTACAGCTGGGGTTCCGGGCTGGTTGTATACCTACATACATATTACAGACGGGGTTCGGGGCTGGCTATGTACCTACATACATATTACAGCTGGGGTTCGGGGCTGGCTATATACCTACATACATACGTATTACACCTGGAGTTCCGGGTTGGCTATATACCTTAGTACATACATATTACACCTGGGGTTCCGGGCTGGCTGTATACCAACAGACTTACATATTACAGCTGGAGTTCCGGGCTGGCCATATACCTACATACATACACATTACAGCTGGGGTTCCGGGCTGACTATATACCTACATACATACATATTACAGCTGGGGTTCGGGGCTGGCTATATACCTACATACATACAAATTACAGCTGGGGTTCCAGCCTGGCTGTATACCTACATACATACATATTACAGCTGGAGTCCCGGGCTGACAATATACCTACATAGATACATATTACAGCTTGAGTTCCGGGCTGGCTATATACCTACGTACATACATATTACAACTGGGGTTCCGGGCTGGATGTATATCTACATACATACATATTACAGCTGGGGTTCCGGGCTGGCCATATACCTACATACATAAATATTACAGCTGGGGTTCCGGGCTGGCTATATACCTTTATACATACATATTACAGCTGGGGTTCCGGGCTAGCAATACATCTACAAACATACATATTACAGCAGGGGTTCCGGGCAGACTATATACCTACATACATACATATTACAGCTGAGGTTCCAGGCTGGCTGTATTCCTACATACATATTACAGCAGTAGTTCCGGGCTGGCTATATACCTACAATCATTCATATTACAGCTGGGGTTCCGGGCTGACTATATACCTACATACATACGTATTACAGCTGGGGTTCCGGGCTGGCTATATACCTACATACATACATATTACAGGTGGGGTTCCGGGCTGCATGTATACCTTCACACATACATATTACAGCTGTGGTTCCGGGCTGGCCATATACCTACATACATACATATTACAGCTGGGGTTCCGGGCTGGCTATATACCTACATACATACGTATTACACCTGGAGTTCCGGGTTGGCTATATACCTTAATACATACATATTACACCTGGGGTTCCGGGCTGGCTGTATACCAACAGACTTACATATTACAGCTGGAGTTCCGGGCTGGCCATATACCTACATACATACACATTACAGCTGGGGTTCCGGGCTGACTATATACCTACATACATACATATTACAGCTGGGGTTCGGGGCTGGCTATATACCTACATACATACATATTACAGCTGGGGTTCCGGGCTGGCTATATACCCATATACTTACGTATTACAGCTGGGGTTCCGGGCTAGCTATACACCTACAAACATACATATTAAAGCTGGAGTTCCGGGCTGGCTATATACCTACATATATATGACAGCTGGGGTTCGGAGCTGGCTATATACCTACATATATAAATATTACAGCTGGGGTTCCGGGTTGGCTATATACCTTAATACATACATATAACAGCTGGGGTTCCGGGCTGGCTGTATACCAACATACATACATATTACAGCTGGGGTTCGGGGCTGGCTATATACCTACATACATACATATTACAGCTAGGGTTCCGGGCTGGCTGTATACCTACATACATACATATTAAAGCTGGAGTTCCGGGGTGGCTATATACCTACATACATACATAATATTATTACAGCTGGGGTTCCGGGTTTGCTATATACCTACATACATACATATTACAGCTGGGGTTCCGGGCTGGCTATATATCCTCATACATACATATTACAGCTGGGATTCCGGGCTAGCTATACACCTACAAACATACATATTACAGCTGTAGTTCCGGGCTGGCTATATACCTACTTACATACATATTACAGCTGCGGTTCCAGCTGGCTGTATACCTACAAACATACGTATTACAGCTGGAGTTCCTGGCAAGCTATATACCTACATGCGTACTTATTACAGCTGGGGTTCCGGGCTGACCATATACCTACATACGTACATATTACAGCTGGGGTTCCAAGCTGACTATATACCTACATACATATATATTACAGCTGGGGTTTCGGGCTGGCTATATACCTACAAATATACATATTACAGTTGGGGTTCCGGGCTGACTATATACCTACATACATACATAATTATTACAGCTGGGGTTCCGGGCTGGCTATATACCTACATACATACATATTACCGCTGTGGTTCCGGGCTAGCTATACACCGAAAAACATACATATTAAAGCTGGAGTTACGGGCTGACTATATACCTACTTACATACATATTACAGCTGGGGTTCCGAGCTGGCTGTATACCTACATACATACGTATTACAGCTGGAGTTCCGGGATAGCTATATACCTACATACGTACATATTACAGCTGGGGTTCCGGGCTGACTATATACCTACTTACATACACATTACAGCTGGGGTTCCGAGCTGGCTGTATACCTACATACATACGTATTACAGCTGGAGTTCCGGGATAGCTATATACCTACATACGTACATATTACAGCTGGAGTTCCGGGCTGGCTATATACCTACATACATACATATTACAGCAGGGGTTCCGGGCTGGCTATATACCTACAAACATACATATTAATACTGGGATTCCAAGCTGACTATATACCTACATACATACGTATTACAGCTGGGGTTCCGGGCCGGCTATATACCTACATACATACATATTACAGGTGGGGTTCCGGGCTGCATGTATACCTTCATACCTACATATTACACCTGGGGTTCCGGGCTGGCCATATACCTGCATACATACATATTACAGCCGGGGTTCCGGGCTGGCTATATATCTACATACATACATATTACAGCTGGGGTTCCGGGCTGGCTATATACCTACATACATACATATTACAGCTGAGGTTCCAGGCTGGCTGTATTCCTACATACATACATATTACAGCTGGGGTTCCGGGCTGGCTATATACCTACATACATACATATTACAGCTGGAGTTCCGGGCAATCTGTATACCTACATACATACATATTACAGATGGGGTTCCGGGCTGGTTATATACATACATACATACATACTTATTACAGCTGGAGTTCCGGGCTAGCTATACACCTACAAACATGCATAATACAGCAGGGGTTCCAGGCTGGCTATATACCTACATACATACATATTACAGCAGGGGTTTCGGGTTGGCTATATACCTTAATACATAAATATTACAGCTGGGGTTCCGGGCTGGCTGTATACCAACATACATACATATTACAGTTGGGGTTCCTGGCTGGCCATATACCTACATACATACATATTACAGCTGGGGTTCCCGGCTGGCCATATACCTACATACCTACATATTACAGCTGGGGTTCCGGGCTAGCTATACACCTACAAACATACATATTACAGCTGGAGTTCCGGGCTGGCTATATACCTACTTACATACATATTACAGCTGCGGTTCCGAGCTGGCTGTATACCTACATACATACGTATTACAGCTGGAGTTCCGGGCAAGCTATATACCTACATGCGTACTTATTACAGCTGGGGTTCCGGGCTGACCATATACCTACATACGTACATATTACAGCTGGGGTTCCAAGCTGACTATATACCTACATACATATATATTACAGCTGGGGTTTCGGGCTGGCTATATACCTACAAACATACATATTACAGTTGGGGTTCCGGCTGACTATATACCTACATACATACATAATTATTACAGCTGGGGTTCCGGGCTGGCTATATACCTACATACATACATATTACCGCTGTGGTTCCGGGCTAGCTATACACCGAAAAACATACATATTAAAGCTGGAGTTCCGGGCTGACTATATACCTACTTACATACATATTACAGCTGGGATTCCGAGCTGGCTGTATACCTACATACATACGTATTACAGCTGGAGTTCCGGGATAGCTATATACCTACATACGTACATATTACAGCTGGGGTTCCGGGCTGACTATATACCTACTTACATATATATTACAGCTGGGGTTCCGAGCTGGCTGTATACCTACATACATACGTATTATAGCTGGAGTTCCGGGATAGCTATATACCTACATACGTACATATTACAGCTGGAGTTCCGGGCTGGCTATATACCTACATACATACAGATTACAGCAGGGGTTCCGGGCTGGCTATATACCTACAAACATACATATTACAACTGGGATTCCAAGCTGACTATATACCTACATACATACGTATTTCAGCTGGGGTTCCGGGCTGGCTATATACCTACATACATACATATTACAGGTGGGGTTCCGGGCTGCATGTATACCTTCATACCTACATATTACACCTGGGGTTCCGGGCTGGCCAAATACCTACATACATACATATTACAGCCGGGGTTCCGGGCTGGCTATATATCTACATACATACATATTACAGCCGGGGTTCCGGGCTGGCTATATACCTACATACATACATATTACAGATGAGGTTCCAGGCTGGCTGTATTCCTACCTACATACATATTACAGCTGGGGTTCCGGGCTGGCTATATACCTACATACATACATATTACAGCTGGAGTTCCGGGCAATCTGTATACCTACATACATACATATTACAGCTGGGGTTCCGGGCTGGTTATATACACACATACATACATACTTATTACAGCTGGAGTTCCGGGCTAGCTATACACCTACAAACAAGCATACTACAGCAGGGGTTCCAGGCTGGCTATATACCTACATACATACATATTACAGCAGGGGTTTCGGGTTGGCTATATACCTTAATACATACATATTACAGCTGGAGTTCCGGGCTGGCTATATGACTACATACATACATATTACAGCTGGGGTTCCGGGCTGACTATATACCTACATACATACATATTACAGCTGGGGTTGCGGGCTGACTATATACCTACATACATACGTATTACAGCTGGGGTTCCGGGCTGGCTATATACCTTCATACATATTATAGCTGGGGTTCGGGGTTGGCTATATACCTACATACATACATATTACAGCTGGGGTTCCGGGTTGGCTATATATCTACATACATACATATTACAGCTGGGGTTCCGGGCTGGCTATATACCTACACACATATATATTACAGCTGCGTTCTGAGCTGGATATATACCTACATGCATAAGTATTACAGCTGGAGTTCCGGGCTGGCTATATACCTACATACATACATATTACAGCTGGGGTTCCGGGCTGGCTATATACCCACAAACTTACGTATTAAAGCTGGGGTTCCGGGCTAGCTATACACCAACAAACATACATATTAAAGCTGGGGTTCCGGGCTGGCTATATACCTACATATATATGACAGCTGGGGTTCGGAGCTGGCTATATACCTACATACATAAATATTACAGATGGGGTTCCGGGTTGGCTATATACCTTAATACATACATATAACAGCTGGGGTTCCGGGCTGGCTGTATACCAACATACATACATTTTACAGCTTGGGTTCGGGGCTGGCTACATACCTACATACATACATATTACAGCTAGGGTTCCGGGCTGGCTGTATACCTACATGCATACATATTACAGCTGGAGTTCCGGGGTGGCTATATACCTACATACATACATAATATTATTACAGCTGGGGTTGCGGGCTGGCTATATACCTACATACATACATATTACAGCTAGGGTTCCGGGCTGGCTGTATACCTACATACATACATATTAAAGCTGGAGTTCCGGGGTGGCTATATACCTACATACATACATAATATTATTACAGCTGGGGTTCCGGGCTTGCTATATACCTACATACATACATATTACAGCTGGGGTTCCGGGCTGGCTATATATCCTCATACATACATATTACAGCTGGGATTCCGGGCTAGCTATACACCTACAAACATACATATTACAGCTGGAGTTCCGGGCTGGCTATATACCTACTTACATACATATTACAGCTGCGGTTCCAGCTGGCTGTATACCTACAAACATACGTATTACAGCTGGAGTTCCGGGCAAGCTATATACCTACATGCGTACTTATTACAGCTGGGGTTCCGGGCTGACCATATACCTACATACGTACATATTACAGCTGGGGTTCCAAGCTGACTATATACCTACATACATATATATTACAGCTGGGGTTTCGGGCTGGCTATATACCTACAAATATACATATTACAGTTGGGGTTCCGGGCTGACTATATACCTACATACATACATAATTATTACAGCTGGGGTTCCGGGCTGGCTATATACCTACATACATACATATTACCGCTGTGGTTCCGGGCTAGCTATACACCGAAAAACATACATATTAAAGCTGGAGTTCCGGGCTGACTATATACCTACTTACATACATATTACAGCTGGGGTTCCGAGCTGGCTGTATACCTACATACATACGTATTACAGCTGGAGTTCCGGGATAGCTATATACCTACATACGTACATATTACAGCTGGGGTTCCGGGCTGACTATATACCTACTTACATACATATTACAGCTGGGGTTCCGAGCTGGCTGTATACCTACATACATACGTATTACAGCTGGAGTTCCGGGATAGCTATATACCTACATACGTACATATTACAGCTGGAGTTCCGGGCTGGCTATATACCTACATACATACATATTACAGCAGGGGTTCCGGGCTGGCTATATACCTACAAACATACATATTAATACTGGGATTCCAAGCTGACTATATACCTACATACATACGTATTACAGCTGGGGTTCCGGGCGGGCTATATACCTACATACATACATATTACAGGTGGGGTTCCAGGCTGCATGTATACCTTCATACCTACATATTACACCTGGGGTTCCGGGCTGGCCATATACCTGCATACATACATATTACAGCCGGGGTTCCGGGCTGGCTATATATCTACATACATACATATTACAGCTGGGGTTCCTGGCTGGCTATATACCTACATACATACATATTACAGCTGAGGTTCCAGGCTGGCTGTATTCCTACATACATACATATTACAGCTGGGGTTCCGGGCTGGCTATATACCTACATACATACATATTAAAGCTGGAGTTCCGGGCAATCTGTATACCTACATACATACATATTACAGCTGGGGTTCCGGGCTGGTTATATACATACATACATACATACTTATTACAGCTGGAGTTCCGGGCTAGCTATACACCTACAAACATGCATAATACAGCAGGGGTTCCAGGCTGGCTATATACCTACATACATACATATTACAGCAGGGGTTTCGGGTTGGCTATATACCTTAATACATAAATATTACAGCTGGGGTTCCGGGCTGGCTGTATACCAACATACATACATATTACAGTTGGGGTTCCTGGCTGGCCATATACCTACATACATACATATTACAGCTGGGGTTCCCGGCTGGCCATATACCTACATACCTACATATTACAGCTGGGGTTCCGGGCTAGCTATACACCTACAAACATACATATTACAGCTGGAGTTCCGGGCTGGCTATATACCTACTTACATACATATTACAGCTGCGGTTCCGAGCTGGCTGTATACCTACATACATACGTATTACAGCTGGAGTTCCGGGCAAGCTATATACCTACATGCGTACTTATTACAGCTGGGGTTCCGGGCTGACCATATACCTACATACGTACATATTACAGCTGGGGCTCCAAGCTGACTATATACCTACATACATATATATTACAGCTGGGGTTTCGGGCTGGCTATATACCTACAAACATACATATTACAGTTGGGGTTCCGGGCTGACTATATACCTACATACATACATAATTATTACAGCTGGGGTTCCGGGCTGGCTATATACCTACATACATACATATTACCGCTGTGGTTCCGGGCTAGCTATACACCGAAAAACATACATATTAAAGCTGGAGTTCAGGGCTGACTATATACCTACTTACATACATATTACAGCTGGGATTCCGAGCTGGCTGTATACCTACATACATACGTATTACAGCTGGAGTTCCGGGATAGCTATATACCTACATACGTACATATTACAGCTGGGGTTCCGGGCTGACTATATACCTACTTACATATATATTACAGCTGGGGTTCCGAGCTGGCTGTATACCTACATACATACGTATTATAGCTGGAGTTCCGGGATAGCTATATACCTACATACGTACATATTACAGCTGGAGTTCCGGGCTGGCTATATACCTACATACATACATATTACAGCAGGGGTTCCGGGCTGGCTATATACCTACAAACATACATATTACAACTGGGATTCCAAGCTGACTATATACCTACATACATACGTATTTCAGCTGGGGTTCCGGGCTGGCTATATACCTACATACATACATATTACAGGTGGGGTTCCGGGCTGCATGTATACCTTCATACCTACATATTACACCTGGGGTTCCGGGCTGGCCAAATACCTACATACATACATATTACAGCCGGGGTTCCGGGCTGGCTATATATCTACATACATACATATTACAGCCGGGGTTCCGGGCTGGCTATATACCTACATACATACATATTACAGATGAGGTTCCAGGCTGGCTGTATTCCTACCTACATACATATTACAGCTGGGGTTCCGGGCTGGCTATATACCTACATACATACATATTACAGCTGGAGTTCCGTGCAATCTGTATACCTACATACATACATATTACAGCTGGGGTTCCGGGCTGGTTATATACATACATACATACATACTTATTACAGCTGGAGTTCCGGGCTAGCTATACACCTACAAACAAGCATACTACAGCAGGGGTTCTAGGCTGGCTATATACCTACATACATACATATTACAGCAGGGGTTTCGGGTTGGCTATATACCTTAATACATACATATTACAGCTGGAGTTCCGGGCTGGCTATATGACTACATACATACATATTACAGCTGGGGTTCCGGGCTGACTATATACCTACATACATACATATTACAGCTGGGGTTGCGGGCTGACTATGTACCTACATACATACGTATTACAGCTGGGGTTCCGGGCTGGCTATATACCTTCATACATATTATAGCTGGGGTTCGGGGCTGGCTATATACCTACATACATACATATTACAGCTGGGGTTCCGGGTTGGCTATATATCTACATACATACATATTACAGCTGGGGTTCCGGGCTGGCTATATACCTACACACATATATATTACAGCTGCGTTCTGAGCTGGATATATACCTACATGCATAAGTATTACAGCTGGAGTTCCGGGCTGGCTATATACCTACATACATACATATTACAGCTGGGGTTCCGGGCTGGCTATATACCCACATACTTACGTATTAAAGCTGGGGTTCCGGGCTAGCTATACACCAACAAACATACATATTAAAGCTGGGGTTCCAGGCTGGCTATATACCTACATATATATGACAGCTGGGGTTCGGAGCTGGCTATATACCTACATACATAAATATTACAGATGGGGTTCCAAGTTGGCTATATACCTTAATACATACATATAACAGCTGGGGTTCCGGGCTGGCTGTATACCTACATACATACGTATTACAGCTGGAGTTCCGGGCAAGCTATATACCTACATGCGTACTTATTACAGCTGGGGTTCCGGGCTGACCATATACCTACATACGTACATATTACAGCTGGGGTTCCAAGCTGACTATATACCTACATACATATATATTACAGCTGGGGTTTCGGGCTGGCTATATACCTACAAACATACATATTACAGTTGGGGTTCCGGGCTGACTATATACCTACATACATACATAATTATTACAGCTGGGGTTCCGGGCTGGCTATATACCTACATACATACATATTACCGCTGTGGTTCCGGGCTAGCTATACACCGAAAAACATACATATTAAAGCTGGAGTTCCGGGCTGACTATATACCTACTTACATACATATTACAGCTGGGATTCCGAGCTGGCTGTATACCTACATACATACGTATTACAGCTGGAGTTCCGGGATAGCTATATACCTACATACGTACATATTACAGCTGGGGTTCCGGGCTGACTATATACCTACTTACATATATATTACAGCTGGGGTTCCGAGCTGGCTGTATACCTACATACATACGTATTATAGCTGGAGTTCCGGGATAGCTATATACCTACATACGTACATATTACAGCTGGAGTTCCGGGCTGGCTATATACCTACATACATACATATTACAGCAGGGGTTCCGGGCTGGCTATATACCTACAAACATACATATTACAACTGGGATTCCAAGCTGACTATATACCTACATACATACGTATTTCAGCTGGGGTTCCGGGCTGGCTATATACCTACATACATACATATTACAGGTGGGGTTCCGGGCTGCATGTATACCTTCATACCTACATATTACACCGGGGGTTCCGGGCTGGCCAAATACCTACATACATACATATTACAGCCGGGGTTCCGGGCTGGCTATATATCTACATACATACATATTACAGCCGGGGTTCCGGGCTGGCTATATACCTACATACATACATATTACAGATGAGGTTCCAGGCTGGCTGTATTCCTACCTACATACATATTACAGCTGGGGTTCCGGGCTGGCTATATACCTACATACATACATATTACAGCTGGAGTTCCGTGCAATCTGTATACCTACATACATACATATTACAGCTGGGGTTCCGGGCTGGTTATATACATACATACATACATACTTATTACAGCTGGAGTTCCGGGCTAGCTATACACCTACAAACAAGCATACTACAGCAGGGGTTCTAGGCTGGCTATATACCTACATACATACATATTACAGCAGGGGTTTCGGGTTGGCTATATACCTTAATACATACATATTACAGCTGGAGTTCCGGGCTGGCTATATGACTACATACATACATATTACAGCTGGGGTTCCGGGCTGACTATATACCTACATACATACATATTACAGCTGGGGTTGCGGGCTGACTATATACCTACATACATACGTATTACAGCTGGGGTTCCGGGCTGGCTATATACCTTCATACATATTATAGCTGGGGTTCGGGGCTGGCTATATACCTACATACATACATATTACAGCTGGGGTTCCGGGTTGGCTATATATCTACATACATACATATTACAGCTGGGGTTCCGGGCTGGCTATATACCTACACACATATATATTACAGCTGCGTTCTGATCTGGATATATACCTACATGCATAAGTATTACAGCTGGAGTTCCGGGCTGGCTATATACCTACATACATACATATTACAGCTGGGGTTCCGGGCTGGCTATATACCCACATACTTACGTATTAAAGCTGGGGTTCCGGGCTAGCTATACACCAACAAACATACATATTAAAGCTGGGGTTCCAGGCTGGCTATATACCTACATATATATGACAGCTGGGGTTCGGAGCTGGCTATATACCTACATACATAAATATTACAGATGGGGTTCCAAGTTGGCTATATACCTTAATACATACATATAACAGCTGGGGTTCCGGGCTGGCTGTATACCAACATACATACATATTACAGCTGGGGTTCGGGGCTGGCTACATACCTACATACATACATATTACAGCCAGGGTTCCGGGCTGGCTGTATACCTACATGCATACATATTACAGCTGGAGTTCCGGGGTGGCTATATACCTACATACATACAAAATATTATTACAGCTGGGGTTGCGGGCTTGCTATATACCTACATACATACATATTACAGCTGGGGTTCCGGGCTGGCTATATATCCTCATACATACATATTACAGCTGGGATTCCGGGCTAGCTATACACCTACAAACATACATATTACAGCTGGAGTTCCGGGCTGGCTATATACCTACTTACATACATATTACAGCTGCGGTTCCGAGCTGGCTGTATACCTACATACATACGTATTACAGCTGGAGTTCCGGGCAAGCTATATACCTACATGCGTACTTATTACAGCTGGGGTTCCGGGCTGACCACATACCTACATACGTACATATTACAGCTGGGGTTCCAAGCTGACTATATACCTACATACATAAATATTACAGCTGGGGTTTCGGGCTGGCTATATACCTACAAACATACATATTACAGTTGGGGTTCCGGGCTGACTATATACCTACATACATACATAATTATTACAGCTGGGGTTCCGGGCTCGCTATATACCTACATACATACATATTACCGCTGTGATTCCGGGCTAGCTATAAACCGAAAAACATACATATTAAAGCTGGAGTTCCGGGCTGACTATATACCTACTTACATACATATTACAGCTGGGGTTCCGAGCAGGCTGTATACCTACATACATACGTATTACAGCTGGAGTTCCGGGATAGCTATATACCTACATACGTACATATTACAGCTGGAGTTCCGGGCTGGCTATATACCTACATACATACATATTACAGCAGGGGTTCCGGGCTGGCAATATACCTACAAACATACATATTACAACTGGGATTCCAAGCTGACTATATACCTACATACATACGTATTACAGCTGGGGTTTCGGGCTGGCTATATACCTACATACATACATATTACAGGTGGGGTTCCGGGCTGCATGTATACCTTCATACCTACATATTACACCTGGGGTTCCGGGCTGGCCATATACCTACATACATACATATTACAGCCGGGGTTCCGGGCTGGCTATATATCTACATACATACATATTACAGCTGGGGTTCTGGGCTGGCTATATACCTACATACATACATATTACAGCTGAGGTTCAAGGCTGGCTGTATTCCTGCATACATACATATTACAGCTGGGGTTCCGGGCTGGCTATATACCTACATACATACATATTACAGCTGGAGTTCCGGGCAATCTGTATACCTACATACATACATATTACAGCTGGGGTTCCGGGCTGGTTATATACATACATACATACATACATACTTATTATAGCTGGAGTTCCGGGCTAGCTATACACCTACAAACATGCATAATACAGCAGGGGTTCCAGGCTGGCTATATACCTACATACATACATATTACAGCAGGGGTTTCGGGTTGGCTATATACCTTAATACATAAATATTACAGCTGGGGTTCCGGGCTGGCTGTATACCAACATACATACATATTACAGTTGGGGTTCCGGGCTGGCCATATACCTACATACATACAAATTACAGCTGGGATTCCGGGCTGACTATTTACTTACATATGTACATATTACAGCTGGGGTTCCGGGCTGACCATATACCTACATACATACATATTACAGCTGGGGTTCCGGGCTGGCTATATACCTACACACATACATATTACAGCTGGGGTTCCGGGCTGGCCATATACCTACATATGTACATATTACAGCTGGGGTTCCGGGCTATATACCTACATACATACATATTACAGCTGGGGTTCCAGGCTGACTAAATACCTGCATACATACCTATTACAGCTGGGGTTCCGGGCTGGCTATATACCTACATACATACATATTACAGCTGGAGTTCCGGGTAGGCTGTATACCTACACACATACATATTACAGCTGGGGTTCCGGGCTGGTTATATACATACATACATACTTATTACAGCCGGAGTTCCGGGCTAGCTATACACCTACAAACATTCATAATACAGCTGGGGTTCCGGGCTGGCTATATACCTACATACATACATATTACAGCAGGGGTTTTGGGCTGGCAATATACCTTAATACATAAATATTACAGCTGGGGTTCCGGGCTGGCTGTATACCAACATATATACATATTACAGTTGGGGTGCCGGGCTGGCTATATACCTACATACATAATACAGCTGTGGTTCCGGGCTAGCTATACACCTAAAAACATACATATTAAAGCTGGAGTTCCGGGCTGACTATATACCTACTTACATACATATTACAGCTGGGGTTCCGAGCTGGCTGTATACCTACATACATACGTATTACAGCTGGAGTTCCGGGATAGCTATATACCTACATACGTATATATTACAGCTTTGGTTCCGGGCTGACCATATACCTACATACATACATATTACAGCTGGGGTTCCGGGCTGGCTATATACCCACATACATACATACATATTACAGCTGATGTTCCAGGCTGGCTGTATTCCTACATACATACAAATTACAGCTGGAGTTCCGGGCTGGCTATATACCTACAAACATACATATTACAGCTGGGGTTCCGGGCTGGCTATATACCTACATACATACATATTAGAGGTGGGGTTCCGGGCTGCATGTATACCTTCATATATACATATTACAGCTGGGGTTCCGGGCTGGCCATATACCTACATACATACATATTACAGCCGGGTTTCCGGGCTGGCTATATATCTACATACATACATATTATAGCTGGGGTTCCGAGCTGGCTGTATACCTACATACATACGTATTAGATCTGGGATTCCGGGCTTGCTACTTACCTACATACATACATATTACAACTGGGGTTCCGGGCTGGATGTATATCTACATACATACATATTACAGCTGGGGTTCCGGGCTGGCTATATACCTTTATACATACATATTACAGCTGGGGTTCCGGGCTGGCTGTATACCAACATACATACACATTACAGCTGCAGTTCCGGGCAGGCCATATACCTACATACATACATATTACAGCTGGGGTTCCGGGCTGGCTATATACCTATATACATACATATTACAACTGGGGTACAGGGCTGGCTATATACCCACATACATACATATTAAAGCTGGGGTTCCGGGCTAGCTATACACCTACAAACATACATATTACCGCTGGGTTTCTGGGCTGGCTATATACCTACATACATACATATTACAGCTGGAGTTCCGGGCTGGCTATATGACTACATACATACATATTACAGCTGGGGTTCCGGGCTGACTATATACCTACATACATACATATTACAGCTGGGGTTCCGGGCTGACTATATACCTACATACATACTTATTACAGCTGGGGTTCCGGGCTGGCTATATACCTTCATAAATATTATAGCTGGGGTTCGGGGCTGGCTATATACCTACATACATACATATTACAGCTGGGGTTCCGGGTTGGCTATATATCTACATACATACATATTACAGCTGGGGTTCCGGGCTGGCTATATACCTACACACATATATATTACAGCTGCGTTCTGAGCTGGATATATACCTACATGCATAAGTATTACAGCTGGAGTTCCGGGCTGGCTATATACCTACATACATACATATTACAGCTGGGGTTCCGGGCTGGCTATATACCCACATACTTACGTATTACAGCTGGGGTTCCGGGCTAGCTATACACCTACAAACATACATATTAAAGCTGGGGTTCCGGGCTGGCTATATACCTACATATATATGACAGCTGGGGTTCGGAGCTGGCTATATACCTACATACATAAATATTACAGCTGGGGTTCCGGGTTGGCTATATACCTTAATACATACATATAACAGCTGGGGTTCCGGGCTGGCTGTATACCAACATACATACATAATACAGCTGGGGTTCGGGGATGGCTATATACCTACATACATACATATTACAGCTAGGGTTCCGGGCGGGCTGTATACCTACATACATATATATTACAGCTGGAGTTCCGGGGTGGCTATATACATACATACATACATAATATTATTACAGCTGGGGTTCCGGGCTTGCTATATACCTACATACATACATATTACAGCTGGGGTTCCGGGCTGGCTATATATCCTCATACATACATATTACAGCTGGGATTCCGGGCTAGCTATACACCTACAAACATACATATTACAGCTGGAGTTCCGGGCTGGCTATATACCTACTTACATACATATTACAGCTGCGGTTCCGAGCTGGCTGTATACCTACATACATACGTATTACAGCTGGAGTTCCGGGCAAGCTATATACCTACATGCGTACTTATTACAGCTGGGGTTCCGGGCTGACCATATACCTACATACGTACATATTACAGCTGGGGTTCCAAGCTGACTATATACCTACATACATATATATTACAGCTGGGGTTTCGGGCTGGCTATATACCTACAAACATACATATTACAGTTGGGGTTCCGGGCTGACTATATACCTACATACATACATAATTATTACAGCTGGGGTTCCGGGCTCGCTATATACCTACATACATACATATTACCGCTGTGATTCCGGGATAGCTATAAACCGAAAAACATACATATTAAAGCTGGAGTTCCGGGCTGACTATATACCTACTTACATACATATTACAGCTGGGGTTCCGAGCAGGCTGTATACCTACATACATACGTATTACAGCTGGAGTTCCGGGATAGCTATATACCTACATACGTACATATTACAGCTGGAGTTCCGGGCTGGCTATATACCTACATACATACATATTACAGCAAGGGTTCCGGGCTGGCTATATACCTACAAACATACATATTACAACTGGGATTCCAAGCTGACTATATACCTACATACATACGTATTACAGCTGGGGTTTCGGGCTGGCTATATACCTACATACATACATATTACAGGTGGGGTTCCGGGCTGCATGTATACCTTCATACCTACATATTACACCTGGGGTTCCGGGCTGGCCATATACCTACATACATACATATTACAGCCGGGGTTCCGGGCTGGCTATATATCTACATACATACATATTACAGCTGGGGTTCTGGGCTGGCTATATACCTACATACATACATATTACAGCTGAGGTTCAAGGCTGGCTGTATTCCTACATACATACATATTACAGCTGGGGTTCCGGGCTGGCTATATACCTACATACATACATATTACAGCTGGAGTTCCGGGCAATCTGTATACCTACATACATACATATTACAGCTGGGGTTCCGGGCTGGTTATATACATACATACATACATACTTATTACAGCCGGAGTTCCGGGCTAGCTATACACCTACAAACATGCATAATACAGCAGGGGTTCCAGGCTGGCTATATACCTACATACATACATATTACAGCAGGGGTTTCGGGTTGGCTATATACCTTAATACATAAATATTACAGCTGGGGTTCCGGGCTGGCTGTATACCAACATACATACATATTACAGTTGGGGTTCCGGGCTGGCCATATACCTACATACATACATATTACAGCTGGGGTTCCCGGCTGGCCATATACCTACATACATACAAATTACAGCTGGGGTTCCGGGCTGACTATTTACCTACATATGTACATATTACAGCTGGGGTTCCGGGCTGACCATATACCTACATACATACATATTACAGCTGGGGTTCCGGGCTGGCTATATACCTACACACATACATATTACAGCTGGGGTTCCGGGCTGGCCATATACCTACATATGTACATATTACAGCTGGGGTTCCGGGCTATATACCTACATACATACATATTACAGCTGGGGTTCCAGGCTGACTAAATACGTGCATACATACCTATTACAGCTGGGGTTCCGGGCTGGCTATATACCCACATACATACATATTACAGCTGGAGTTCCGGGTAGGCTGTATACCTACATACATACATATTACAGCTGGGGTTCCGGGCTGGTTATATACATACATACATACTTATTACAGCCGGAGTTCCGGGCTAGCTATACACCTACAAACATTCATAATACAGCTGGGGTTCCGGGCTGGCTATATACCTACATACATACATATTACAGCAGGGGTTTCGGGCTGGCAATATACCTTAATACATAAATATTACAGCTGGGGTTCCGGGCTGGCTGTATACCAACATATATACATATTACAGTTGGGGTGCCGGGCTGGCTATATACCTACATACATAATACAGCTGTGGTTCCGGGCTAGCTATACACCTAAAAACATACATATTAAAGCTGGAGTTCAGGGCTGACTATATACCTACTTACATACATATTACAGCTGGGGTTCCGAGCTGGCTGTATACCTACATACATACGTATTACAGCTGGAGTTCCGGGATAGCTATATACCTACATACGTATATATTACAGCTTTGGTTCCGGGCTGACCATATACCTACATACATACATATTACAGCTGGGGTTCCGGGCTGGCTATATACCCACATACATACATACATATTACAGCTGAGGTTCCAGGCTGGCTGTATTCCTACATACATACAAATTACAGCTGGAGTTCCGGGCTGGCTATATACCTACAAACATACATATTACAGCTGGGGTTCCGGGCTGGCTATATACCTACATACATACATATTAGAGGTGGGGTTCCGGGCTGCATGTATACCTTCATATATACATATTACAGCTGGGGTTCCGGGCTGGCCATATACCTACATACATACATATTACAGCCGGGTTTCCGGGCTGGCTATATATCTACATACATACATATTATAGCTGGGGTTCCGAGCTGGCTGTATACCTACATACATACGTATTAGATCTGGGATTCCGGGCTTGCTACTTACCTACATACATACATATTACAACTGGGGTTCCGGGCTGGATGTATATCTACATACATACATATTACAGCTGGGGTTCCGGGCTGGCTATATACCTTTATACATTCATATTACAGCTGGGGTTCCGGGCTGGCTGTATACCAACATAAATACACATTACAGCTGGAGTTCCGGGCAGGCCATATACCTACATACATACATATTACAGCTGGGGTTCCGGGCTGGCTATATACCTATATACATACATATTACAACTGGGGTACAGGGCTGGCTATATACCCACATACATACATATTACAGCTGGGGTTCCGGGCTGGCTATATATCCTCATACATACATATTACAGCTGGGATTCCGGGCTAGCTATACACCTACAAACATACATATTACAGCTGGAGTTCCGGGCTGGCTATATACCTACTTACATACATATTACAGCTGCGGTTCCGAGCTGGCTGTATACCTACATACATACGTATTACAGCTGGAGTTCCGGGATAGCTATATACCTACATACGTACATATTACAGCTGGGGTTCCGGGCTGACTATATACCTACTTACATATATATTACAGCTGGGGTTCCGAGCTGGCTGTATACCTACATACATACGTATTATAGCTGGAGTTCCGGGATAGCTATATACCTACATACGTACATATTACAGCTGGAGTTCCGGGCTGGCTATATACCTACATACATACATATTACAGCAGGGGTTCCGGGCTGGCTATATACCTACAAACATATATATTACAACTGGGATTCCAAGCTGACTATATACCTACATACATACGTATTACAGCTGGGGTTCCGGGCTGGCTATATACCTACATACATACATATTACAGGTGGGGTTCCGGGCTGCATGTATACCTTCATACCTACATATTACACCTGGGGTTCCGGGCTGGCCAAATACCTACATACATACATATTACAGCCGGGGTTCCGGGCTGGCTATATATCTACATACATACATATTACAGCCGGGGTTCCGGGCTGGCTATATACCTACATACATACATATTACAGATGAGGTTCCAGGCTGGCTGTATTCCTACCTACATACATATTACAGCTGGGGTTCCGGGCTGGCTATATACCTACATACATACATATTACAGCTGGAGTTCCGGGCAATCTGTATACCTACATACATACATATTACAGCTGGGGTTCCGGGCTGGTTATATACATACATACATACATACTTATTACAGCTGGAGTTCCGGGCTAGCTATACACCTACAAACATGCATAATACAGCAGGGGTTCCAGGCTGGCTATATACCTACATACATACATATTACAGCAGGGGTTTCGGGTGGGCTATATACCTTAATACATACATATTACAGCTGGATTTTCGGGCTGGCTATATGACTACATACATACATATTACAGCTGGGGTTCCGGGCTGACTATATACCTACATACATACATATTACAGCTGGGGTTGCGGGCTGACTATATACCTACATACATACGTATTACAGCTGGGGTTCCGGGCTGGCTATATACCTTCATACATATTATAGCTGGGGTTCGGGGCTGTCTATATACCTACATACATACATATTACAGCTGGGGTTCCGGGTTGGCTATATATCTACATACATACATATTACAGCTGGGGTTCCGGGCATGCTATATACCTACACACATATATATTACAGCTGCGTTCTGAGCTGGATATATACCTACATGCATAAGTATTACAGCTGGAGTTCCGGGCTGGCTATATACCTACATACATACATATTACAGCTGGGGTTCCGGGCTGGCTATATACCCACATACTTACGTATTACAGCTGGGGTTCCGGGCTAGCTATACACCAACAAACATACATATTAAAGCTGGGGTTCCGGGCTGGCTATATACCTACATATATATGACAGCTGGGGTTCGGAGCTGGCTATATACCTACATACATAAATATTGCAGATGGTGTTCCGGGTTGGCTATATACCTTAATACATACATATAACAGCTGGGGTTCCGGGCTGGCTGTATACCAACATACATACATATTACAGCTGGGGTTCGGGGCTGGCTATATACCTACATACATACATATTACAGCTAGGGTTCCGGGCTGGCTGTATACCTACATGCATACATATTACAGCTGGAGTTCCGGGGTGGCTACATACCTACATACATACATAATATTATTACAGCTGGGGTTGCGGGCTTGCTATATACCTACATACATACATATTACAGCTGGGGTTCCGGGCTGGCTATATATCCTCATACATACATATTACAGCTGGGATTCCGGGCTAGCTATACACCTACAAACATACATATTACAGCTGGAGTTCCGGGCTGGCTATATACCTACTTACATACATATTACAGCTGCGGTTCCGAGCTGGCTGTATACCTACATACATACGTATTACAGCTGGAGTTCCGGGCAAGCTATATACCTACATGCGTACTTATTACAGCTGGGGTTCCGGGCTGACCATATACCTACATACGTACATATTACAGCTGGGGTTCCAAGCTGACTATATACCTACATACATATATATTACAGCTGGGGTTTCGGGCTGGCTATATACCTACAAACATACATATTACAGTTGGGGTTCCGGGCTGACTATATACCTACATACATACATAATTATTACAGCTGGGGTTCCGGGCTCGCTATATACCTACATACATACATATTACCGCTGTGATTCCGGGATAGCTATAAACCGAAAAACATACATATTAAAGCTGGAGTTCCGGGCTGACTATATACCAACTTACATACATATTACAGCTGGGGTTCCGAGCAGGCTGTATACCTACATACATACGTATTACAGCTGGAGTTCCGGGATAGCTATATACCTACATACGTACATATTACAGCTGGAGTTCCGGGCTGGCTATATACCTACATACATACATATTACAGCAAGGGTTCCGGGCTGGCTATATACCTACAAACATACATATTACAACTGGGATTCCAAGCTGACTATATACCTACATACATACGTATTACAGCTGGGGTTTCGGGCTGGCTATATACCTACATACATACATATTACAGGTGGGGTTCCGGGCTGCATGTATACCTTCATACCTACATATTACACCTGGGGTTCCGGGCTGGCCATATACCTACATACATACATATTACAGCCGGGGTTCCGGGCTGGCTATATATCTACATACATACATATTACAGCTGGGGTTCTGGGCTGGCTATATACCTACATACATACATATTACAGCTGAGGTTCAAGGCTGGCTGTATTCCTACATACATACATATTACAGCTGGGGTTCCGGGCTGGCTATATACCTACATACATACATATTACAGCTGGAGTTCCGGGCAATCTGTATACCTACATACATACATATTACAGCTGGGGTTCCGGGCTGGTTATATACATACATACATACATACTTATTACAGCCGGAGTTCCGGGCTAGCTATACACCTACAAACATGCATAATACAGCAGGGGTTCCAGGCTGGCTATATACTTACATACATACATATTACAGCAGGGGTTTCGGGTTGGCTATATACCTTAATACATAAATATTACAGCTGGGGTTCCGGGCTGGCTGTATACCAACATACATACATATTACAGTTGGGGTTCCGGGCTGGCCATATACCTACATACATACATATTACAGCTGGGGTTCCCGGCTGGCCATATACCTACATACATACAAATTACAGCTGGGGTTCCGGGCTGACTATTTACCTACATATGTACATATTACAGCTGGGGTTCCGGGCTGACCATATACCTACATACATACATATTACAGCTGGGGTTCCGGGCTGGCTATATACCTACACACATACATATTACAGCTGGGGTTCCGGGCTGGCCATATACCTACATATGTACATATTACAGCTGGGGTTCCGGGCTATATACCTACATACATACATATTACAGCTGGGGTTCCAGGCTGACTAAATACCTGCATACATACCTATTACAGCTGGGGTTCCGGGCTGGCTATATACCTACATACATACATATTACAGCTGGAGTTCCGGGTAGGCTGTATACCTACATACATACATATTACAGCTGGGGTTCCGGGCTGGTTATATACATACATACATACTTATTACAGCCGGAGTTCCGGGCTAGCTATACACCTACAAACATTCATAATACAGCTGGGGTTCCGGGCTGGCTATATACCTACATACATACATATTACAGCAGGGGTTTCGGGCTGGCAATATACCTTAATACATAAATATTACAGCTGGGGTTCCGGGCTTGCTATATACCTACATACATACATATTACAGCAGGGGTTTCGGGCTGGCAATATACCTTAATACATAAATATTACAGCTGGGGTTCCGGGCTGGCTGTATACCAACATATATACATATTACAGTTGGGGTGCCGGGCTGGCTATATACCTACATACATAATACAGCTGTGGTTCCGGGCTAGCTATACACCTAAAAACATACATATTAAAGCTGGAGTTCCGGGCTGACTATATACCTACTTACATACATATTACAGCTGGGGTTCCGAGCTGGCTGTATACCTACATACATACGTATTACAGCTGGAGTTCCGGGATAGCTATATACCTACATACGTATATATTACAGCTTTGGTTCCGGGCTGACCATATACCTACATACATACATATTACAGCTGGGGTTCCGGGCTGGCTATATACCCACATACATACATACATATTACAGCTGAGGTTCCAGGCTGGCTGTATTCCTACATACATACAAATTACAGCTGGAGTTCCGGGCTGGCTATATACCTACAAACATACATATTACAGCTGGGGTTCCGGGCTGGCTATATACCTACATACATACATATTAGAGGTGGGGTTCCGGGCTGCATGTATACCTTCATATATACATATTACAGCTGGGGTTCCGGGCTGGCCATATACCTACATACATACATATTACAGCCGGGTTTCCGGGCTGGCTATATATCTACATACATACATATTATAGCTGGGGTTCCGAGCTGGCTGTATACCTACATACATACGTATTAGATCTGGGATTCCGGGCTTGCTACTTACCTACATACATACATATTACAACTGGGGTTCCGGGCTGGATGTATATCTACATACATACATATTACAGCTGGGGTTCCGGGCTGGCTATATACCTTTATACATACATATTACAGGTGGGGTTCCGGGCTGGCTGTATACCAACATAAATACACATTACAGCTGGAGTTCCGGGCAGGCCATATACCTACATACATACATATTACAGCTGGGGTTCCGGGCTGGCTATATACCTATATACATACATATTACAACTGGGGTACAGGGCTGGCTATATACCCACATACATACATATTAAAGCTGGGGTTCCGGGCTAGCTATACACCTACAAACATACATATTACCGCTGGGTTTCCGGGCTGGCTATATACCTACCTACATACATATTATAGCTGGAGTTCCGGGCTGGCTACATACCTACATACATACATATTACAGCTGGAGTTCCGGGCTGGCTATATGACTACATACATACATATTACAGCTGGGGTTCCGGGCTGACTATATACCTACATACATACATATTACATCTGGGGTTCCGGGCTGACTATATACCTACATACATACTTATTACAGCTGGGGTTCCGGGCTGGCTATATACCTTCATAAATATTATAGCTGGGGTTCGGGGCTGGCTATATACCTACATACATACATATTACAGCTGGGGTTCCGGGTTGGCTATATATCTACATACATACATATTACAGCTGGGGTTCCGGGCTGGCTATATACCTACACACATATATATTACAGCTGCGTTCTGAGCTGGATATATACCTACATGCATAAGTATTACAGCTGGAGTTCCGGGCTGGCTATATACCTACATACATACATATTACAGCTGGGGTTCCGGGCTGGCTATATACCCACATACTTACGTATTACAGCTGGGGTTCCTGGCTAGCTATACACCTACAAACATACATATTAAAGCTGGGGTTCCGGGCTGGCTATATACCTACATATATATGACAGCTGGGGTTCGGAGCTGGCTATATACCTACATACATAAATATTACAGCTGGGGTTCCGGGTTGGCTATATACCTTAATACATACATATAACAGCTGGGGTTCCGGGCTGGCTGTATACCAACATACATACATATTACAGCTGGGGTTCGGGGCTGGCTATATACCTACATACATACATATTACAGCTAGGGTTCCGGGCTGGCTGTATACCTACATACATACATATTACAGCTGGAGTTTTGGGGTGGCTATATACATACATACATACATAATATTATTACAGCTGGGGTTCCGGGCTTGCTATATACCTACATACATACATATTACAGCTGGGGTTCCGGGCTGGCTATATATCCTCATACATACATATTACAGCTGGGATTCCGGGCTAGCTATACACCTACAAACATACATATTACAGCTGGAGTTCCGGGCTGGCTATATACCTACTTACATACATATTACAGCTGCGGTTCCGAGCTGGCTGTATACCTACATACATACGTATTACAGCTGGAGTTCCGGGCAAGCTATATACCTACATGCGTACTTATTACAGCTGGGGTTCCGGGCTGACCATATACCTACATACGTACATATTACAGCTGGGGTTCCAAGCTGACTATATACCTACATACATATATATTACAGCTGGGGTTTCGGGCTGGCTATATACCTACAAACATACATATTACAGTTGGGGTTCCGGGCTGACTATATACCTACATACATAAATAATTATTACAGCTGGGGTTCCGGGCTGGCTATATACCTACATACATACATATTACCGCTGTGGTTCCGGGCTAGCTATACACCGAAAAACATACATATTAAAGTTGGAGTTCCAGGCTGACTATATACCTACTTACATACATATTACAGCTGGGGTTCCGAGCTGGCTGTATACCTACATACATACGTATTACAGCTGGAGTTCCGGGATAGCTATATACCTACATAAGTACATACTACAGCTGGAGTTTCGGGCTGGCTATATACCTACATACATACATATTACAGCAGGGGTTCCGGGCTGGCTATATACCTACAAACATACATATTACAACTGGGATTCCAAGCTGACTATATACCTACATACATACATATTACAGCTGGGGTTCCAAGCTGGCTATATACCTACATACATACATATTACAGGTGGGGTTCCGGGCTGCATGTATACCTTCATACCTACATATTACACCTGGGTTCCGGGCTGGCCATATACCTACATACATACATATTACAGCCGGTGTTCCGGGCTGGCTATATATCTACATACATACATATTACAGCTGGGGTTCCGGACTGGCTATATACCTACATACATACATATTACAGCTGGAGTTCCGGGCAATCTGTATACCTACATACATACATATTACAGCTGGGGTTCCGGGCTGGTTATATACATACATACATACATACTTATTACAGCTGGAGTTCCGGGCTAGCTATACACCTACAAACATGCATAATACAGCAGGGGTTCCAGGCTGGCTATATACCTACATACATACATATTACAGTAGGGGTTTCGGGTTGGCTATATACCTTAATACATAAATATTACAGCTGAGGTTCCGGGCTGGCTGTATACCAACATACATACATATTACAGTTGGGGTTCCGGGCTGGCCATATACCTACATACATACACATTACAGCTGGGATTCCCGGCTGGCCATATACCTACATACATACATATTACAGCTGGGGTTCCGGGCTGGCTATATACCGACATACATACATATTACAGCTGGGGTTCCGGGCTGACTATATACCTACATACATACATATTACAGCTGGGGTTCCGGGCTGACTATATACCTACATACATACATATTACAGCAGGGGTTCCGGGCTGGCTATATACCCACATACATATTATAGCTGGGGTTCTGGGCTGGCTATATACCTACATACATACATATTACAGCTGGGGTTCCTGGCTGGCTGTATACCAACATACATACATATTACAGCTGGAGTTCCGGGCTGGCTATATACCTACATACATACATATTACAGCTGGGGTTCCGCGCTGGATGTATACCTACATACATATTAGAGCTGGGGTTCCGGGCTGGCCATATACCTACAAACATACATATTACAGCTGGGGTTTAGGGCTGGCTATATACCTGCATACAGACATATTACAGCTGGGGTTCCGGGCTGACTATATACCTACATACATACATATTACAGCTGAGGTTCCAGGCTGGCTGTATTCCTACATACATATTACAGCTGTAGTTCCGGGCTGGCTATATACCTACAATCATTCATATTACAGCTGGGGTTCCGGGCTAACTATATACCTACATACATACGTATTACAGCTGGGGTTCCGGGCTGGCTATATACCTACATACATACATATTACAGGTGGGGTTCCGGGCTGCATGTATACCTTCATACATACATATTACAGCTGGGGTTTCGGGCTGGCCATATACCTATATACATACATATTACAGCCGGGGTTCCGGGCTGGCTATATATCTACATACATACATATTACAGCTGGGGTTCCGGGCTGACTATATACCTACATACATACATATTACAGCTGGGGTTCCGGGCTGACTGTATACCTACATACATACATATTACAGCTGGGGTTCCGGGCTGACTATATACCTACATACATACATATTACAGCAGGGGTTCGGGCTGGCAATATACCTACACACATACATATTACAGCTGAGGTTCCAGGCTGGCTGTATTCCTACATACATACATATTACAGCTGGGGTTCCGGGCTGGCTATATACCAACATACATACATATCACAGCTGGGGTTCCGGGCGGACTATATACCTACATACATACATATTACAGCTGGGGTTCCGGGCTGGCTATATACCTACATACATACATATTACAGCTGAGGTTCCAGGCTGGCTGTATTCCTACATACATACATATTACAGCAGGGGTTCCGGGCTGGCTATATACCTACATACATACATATTACAGCTGGGGTTCCGGGCTGGCTGTGTACCAACATACATACATATTACAGTTGGAGTTCCGGGCTGGCCATATACCTACATACATACATATTACAGCTGGGGATCATGGCTGTCCATATACCTACCTACATACATATTACAGCTGGGGTTCCGGGCTGGCTATATACCTACATACATACATATTACAGCTGGAGTTCCGGGCTGGCTATATACCTACCTACGTACATATTACAGCTGGGGTTCCGGGCTGGCTATATACCTACATACATACATATTACAGCTAGTGTTCCGGGCTGACTATATACCTACATACATACATATTACAGCTGTGGTTCGGGGCTGGCTATATACCTACATACATACATATTACAGCTGGGGTTCCGGACTGGCTGTATACCTACATACATACATATTACAGCTGGAGTTCCGGGCTGGCTATATACCTACATACATACATATTACAGCTGGAGTTCCGGGCTGGCTATATACCTACTTACATACATATTACAACTGGGGTTTCGAGCTGGCTGTATACCTACATACATACGTATTAGATCTGGGGTTCCGGGCTTGCTATATACCTACATACATATATATTACAACTGGGGTTCCGGGCTGGATGCATATCTACATACATACATATTACAGCTGGGGTTCCGGGCTGGCCATATACCTACACACATACATATTACAGCTGGGGTTCCGGGCTGGCTATATACCTTTATACATACATATTACAGCTGGGGTTCCGGGCTGGCTGTATACCAACATACATACACATTACAGCTGGAGTTCCGGGCTGGCCATATACCTACATACATACATATTACAGCTGGGGTTCCGGGCTGGCTATATACCTACATACATACATATTACAACTGGGGTTCCGGGCTGGCTATATACCCACATACATACATATTACAGCTGGGGTTCCGGGCTAGCAATACACTTTCAAACATCACAGAGTCGGTAGACTCTGTATGTAGGGATATGTGTAGGGTTCCGGGCTGACTATATACCTACATACATACATATTACAGCTGGGGTTCCGGGCTGGCTATATACCTACATACATACATATTACAGCTGAGGTTCCGGGCTGGCTATATACCTACATACATACATATTACAGCTGAGGTTCCAGGCTGGCTGTATTCCTACATACATACATATTACAGCTGGGGTTCCGGGCTGGCTATATACCTACATACATACATATTACAGCTGGGGTTCCGGGCTGGCCATATACCTACATATATACATATTACAGCTGGGGTTCCGGGCTGGCTATATACCTACATACATACATATTACAGCTGGGGTTCCGGGCTGGCTATATACCTACATACATACATATTACAGCTGAGGTTCCAGGCTGGCTGTATTCCTACATACATACATATTACAGCTGGGGTTCCGGGCTGGCTATATACCTACATACATACATATTACAGCTGGAGTTCCGGGCAGGCTGTATACCTAAATACATACATATTACAGCTGGGGTTCCGGGCTGGCTATATACCTACATACATACATATTACAGCTGGAGTTCCGGGCTGGCTATATACCTACTTACATACATATTACAGCTGGGGTTCCGAGCAGGCTGTATTCCTACATACATACGTATTACAGCTGGAGTTCCGGGCTAGCTATATACCTACCTACGTACATATTACAGCTGGGGTTCCGGGCTGGCTATATACCTACCTACGTACATATTACAGCTGGGGTTCCGGGCTGGCCATATACCTACATATATACATATTACAGCTGGAGTTCCGAGCTGGCTGTATACCTACATACATACGTATTAGATCTGGGGTTCCGGGCTTGCTATATACCTACATACATACATATTACAACTTGGGTTCCGGGCTGGATGTATATCTACATACATACATATTACAGCTGGGGTTCCGGGCTGACCATATACCTACATACATACATATTACAGCTGGGGTTCCGGGCTGGCTGTATACCTTTATACATACATATTACAGCTGGGGTTCCGGGCTGGCTGTATACCAACATACATACACATTACAGCTGGAGTTCCGGGCTGGCCATATACCTACATACATACATATTACAGCTGGGGTTCCGGTCTGGCTATATACCTACATACATACATATTACAACTGGGGTTCCGGGCTGGTTATATACCCACATACATACATATTACAGCTGGGGTTCCGGGCTAGCAACACACCTACAAACATACATATTACAGCTGGGGTTCCGGGCTGGCTATATACCTACTTACATACATATTAAAGCTGGAGTTCCGGGCATGCTATATACCTACATACATACATATTACAGCTGGAGTTCCGGGCTGGCTATATGCCTACATACATACATATTACAGCTGGGGTTCCGGGCTGACTATATACCTACATACATACATATTACAGCTGGGGTTCCGGGCTGGCTATATACCCACATACATATTATAGCTGGGGTTCGGGGCTGGCTATATACCTACATACATGAGAATGGGGTGCCTCCCATTGGAGGTGGAGACAGGTCGTTTCGGGTGTGCTGCAAGACCTCTCCAACAGAGGCTGTGTAAACTCTGCTCCTTAGATGTGGAGAATGAAGAACACTTTTTACTGCACTGCCCTGCCTTACAAAATGAAAGGACAGACCTCTTCAACGTCATGTGTGGGATAGAAGGAAACCAGTTTCTGTGTTTGAATCCCACTGAAAAAGCCCTCTCAATTCTAAAGCTGTCCCAACAACCAAGACACCTTTGTAAACTCATTTTCTGTATGTACACAAAACGATGTGCACTCCTTGCTATATAGCAGTGGTACTCTCAAAAGGGGTGTCAGGGAAGCCTTGTCTGTCCTGTCTGTCCTATATGTTAGTCTGTCCTCTGGCATTCCGAGAGGGGTACACCAAGGGAAGGCTTTGTCTGTCCTACATGTAGTCTGTCCTCTGGCATCCCGAGAAGGGTACACCAGGGGGAGGCTTTGTCTGTCCTACATGTAGTCTGTCCTCTGGCATCCCGAGAAGGGTACACCAGGGGGAGGCTTTGTCTGTCCTACATGTAGTCTGTCCTCTGGCATCCCGAGAAGGGTACACCATGGGGAGGCTTTGTCTGTCCTACATGTAGTCTGTCCTCTGGCATCCCGAGAAGGGTACACCAGGGGGAGGCTTTGTCTGTCCTACATGTAGTCTGTCCTCTGGCATCCCGAGAAGGGTACACCAGGGGAAGGCTTTGTCTGTCCTTCATGTAGTCTGTCCTCTGGTGCTCCGAGAGGGGCACCAGGGGAAGGCTTGTCCGTCGTACTTGTAGTCTGTCCTCTGGTACTCCGAGAGGGGTGCCAGGGGAAGGCTTGTCCGTCCTTCATGTAGTCTGTCCTCTGGTATTCCGAGAGGGGTGCCAGTGGAAGGCTGTCTGTCCTTCATGTAGGCTGCCTCTGTATCCACACCTCCCAGCACATCCCACAGCATGACATTGTATATTATATTATATTATTCTTGCAAACCACAAAATTTTTATGCATTTGTAACCTATCCGATTATATCACATAATATTATCATGTTGATAAATACCCTGTCTCATAAGCCTCCCCAGGCTGGTTGCTTTTATGCAAGTGACATAAAATTTTGATTGAAATTTTGATTGATATACATACATATTACAGCTGGGGTTCCGGGCTGGTTATATACATACATACATACTTATTACAGCTGGAGTTCCGGGCTGGCCATATACCTACATACATACATATTACAGCTGGGGATCCCGGCTGTCCATATACCTACATACATACATATTACAGCTGGGGTTCCGGGCTGGCTATATACCTACATACATACATATTACAGCTGGAGTTCCGGGCTGGCTATATACCTACTTACATACATATTACAGCTGGGGTTCCGAGCAGGCTGTATTCCTACATACATACGTATTACAGCTGGAGTTCCGGGCTAGCTATATACCTACCTACGTACATATTACAGCTGGGGTTCCGGGCTGGCTATATACCTACATACATACATATTACAGCTAGTGTTCCGGGCCGACTATATACCTACATACATACATATTACAGCTGGGGTTCCGGGCGGACTATATACCTACATACATACATATTACAGCTGGGGTTCCGGGCTGGCTATATACCTACATACATACATATTACAGCTGAGGTTCCAGGCTGGCTGTATTCCTACATACATACATATTACAGCAGGGGTTCCGGGCTGGCTATATACCTACATACATACATATTACAGCTGGGGTTCCGGGCTGGCTGTGTACCAACATACATACATATTACAGTTGGAGTTCCGGGCTGGCCATATACCTACATACATACATATTACAGCTGGGGATCATGGCTGTCCATATACCTACCTACATACATATTACAGCTGGGGTTCCGGGCTGGCTATATACCTACATACATACATATTACAGCTGGAGTTCCGGGCTGGCTATATACCTACCTAGGTACATAATACAGCTGGGGTTCCGGGCTGGCTATATACCTACATACATACATATTACAGCTAGTGTTCCGGGCTGACTATATACCTACATACATACATATTACAGCTGTGGTTCGGGGCTGGCTATATACCTACATACATACATATTACAGCTGGGGTTCCGGACTGGCTGTATACCTACATACATACATATTACAGCTGGAGTTCCGGGCTGGCTATATACCTACATACATACATATTACAGCTGGAGTTCCGGGCTGGCTATATACCTACTTACATACATATTACAACTGGGGTTCCGAGCTGGCTGTATACCTACATACATACGTATTAGATCTGGGGTTCCGGGCTTGCTATATACCTACATACATATATATTACAACTGGGGTTCCGGGCTGGATGCATATCTACATACATACATATTACAGCTGGGGTTCCGGGCTGGCCATATACCTACACACATACATATTACAGCTGGGGTTCCGGGCTGGCTATATACCTTTATACATACATATTACAGCTGGGGTTCCGGGCTGGCTGTATACCAACATACATACACATTACAGCTGAAGTTCCGGGCTGGCCATATACCTACATACATACATATTACAGCTGGGGTTCCGGGCTGGCTATATACCTACATACATACATACATATTACAGCTGGAGTTCCGGGCTGGCTATATACCTACTTACATACATATTACAACTGGGGTTCCGAGCTGGCTGTATACCTACATACATACGTATTAGATCTGGGGTTCCGGGCTTGCTATATACCTACATACATATATATTACAACTGGGGTTCCGGGCTGGATGCATATCTACATACATACATATTACAGCTGGGGTTCCGGGCTGGCCATATACCTACACACATACATATTACAGCTGGGGTTCCGGGCTGGCTATATACCTTTATACATACATATTACAGCTGGGGTTCCGGGCTGGCTGTATACCAACATACATACACATTACAGCTGGAGTTCCGGGCTGGCCATATACCTACATACATACATATTACAGCTGGGGTTCCGGGCTGGCTATATACCTACATACATACATATTACAACTGGGGTTCCGGGCTGGCTATATAACCACATACATACATATTACAGCTGGGGTTCCGGGCTAGCAATACACTTTCAAACATCACAGAGTCGGTAGACTCTGTATGTAGGGATATGTGTAGGGTTCCGGGCTGACTATATACCTACATACATACATATTACAGCTGGGGTTCCGGGCTGGCTATATACCTACATACATACATATTACAGCTGAGGTTCCGGGCTGGCTATATACCTACATACATACATATTACAGCTGAGGTTCCAGGCTGGCTGTATTCCTACATACATACATATTACAGCTGGGGTTCCGGGCTGGCTATATACCTACATACATACATATTACAGCTGGGGTTCCGGGCTGGCTATATACCTACATACATACATATTACAACTGGGGTTCCGGGCTGGCTATATACCCACATACATACATATTACAGCTGGGGTTCCGGGCTAGCAATACACTTTCAAACATCACAGAGTCGGTAGACTCTGTATGTAGGGATATGTGTAGGGTTCCGGGCTGACTATATACCTACATACATACATATTACAGCTGGGGTTCCGGGCTGGCTATATACCTACATACATACATATTACAGCTGAGGTTCCGGGCTGGCTATATACCTACATACATACATATTACAGCTGAGGTTCCAGGCTGGCTGTATTCCTACATACATACATATTACAGCTGGGGTTCCGGGCTGGCTATATACCTACATACATACATATTACAGCTGGGGTTCCGGGCTGGCCATATACCTACATATATACATATTACAGCTGGGGTTCCGGGCTGGCTATATACCTACATACATACATATTACAGCTGGGGTTCCGGGCTGGCTATATACCTACATACATACATATTACAGCTGAGGTTCCAGGCTGGCTGTATTCCTACATACATACATATTACAGCTGGGGTTCCGGGCTGGCTATATACCTACATACATACATATTACAGCTGGAGTTCCGGGCAGGCTGTATACCTAAATACATACATATTACAGCTGGGGTTCCGGGCTGGCTATATACCTACATACATACATATTACAGCTGGAGTTCCGGGCTGGCTATATACCTACTTACATACATATTACAGCTGGGGTTCCGAGCAGGCTGTATTCCTACATACATACGTATTACAGCTGGAGTTCCGGGCTAGCTATATACCTACCTACGTACATATTACAGCTGGGGTTCCGGGCTGGCTATATACCTACCTACGTACATATTACAGCTGGGGTTCCGGGCTGGCCATATACCTACATATATACATATTACAGCTGGAGTTCCGAGCTGGCTGTATACCTACATACATACGTATTAGATCTGGGGTTCCGGGCTTGCTATATACCTACATACATACATATTACAACTTGGGTTCCGGGCTGGATGTATATCTACATACATACATATTACAGCTGGGGTTCCGGGCTGACCATATACCTACATACATACATATTACAGCTGGGGTTCCGGGCTGGCTGTATACCTTTATACATACATATTACAGCTGGGGTTCCGGGCTGGCTGTATACCAACATACATACACATTACAGCTGGAGTTCCGGGCTGGCCATATACCTACATACATACATATTACAGCTGGGGTTCCGGTCTGGCTATATACCTACATACATACATATTACAACTGGGGTTCCGGGCTGGTTATATACCCACATACATACATATTACAGCTGGGGTTCCGGGCTAGCAATACACCTACAAACATACATATTACAGCTGGGGTTCCGGGCTGGCTATATACCTACTTACATACATATTAAAGCTGGAGTTCCGGGCATGCTATATACCTACATACATACATATTACAGCTGGAGTTCCGGGCTGGCTATATGCCTACATACATACATATTACAGCTGGGGTTCCGGGCTGACTATATACCTACATACATACATATTACAGCTGGGGTTCCGGGCTGGCTATATACCCACATACATATTATAGCTGGGGTTCGGGGCTGGCTATATACCTACATACATGAGAATGGGGTGCCTCCCATTGGAGGTGGAGACAGGTCGTTTCGGGTGTGCTGCAAGACCTCTCCAACAGAGGCTGTGTAAACTCTGCTCCTTAGATGTGGAGAATGAAGAACACTTTTTACTGCACTGCCCTGCCTTACAAAATGAAAGGACAGACCTCTTCAACGTCATGTGTGGGATAGAAGGAAACCAGTTTCTGTGTTTGAATCCCACTGAAAAAGCCCTCTCAATTCTAAAGCTGTCCCAACAACCAAGACACCTTTGTAAACTCATTTTCTGTATGTACACAAAACGATGTGCACTCCTTGCTATATAGCAGTGGTACTCTCAAAAGGGGTGTCAGGGAAGCCTTGTCTGTCCTGTCTGTCCTATATGTTAGTCTGTCCTCTGGCATTCCGAGAGGGGTACACCAAGGGAAGGCTTTGTCTGTCCTACATGTAGTCTGTCCTCTGGCATCCCGAGAAGGGTACACCAGGGGGAGGCTTTGTCTGTCCTACATGTAGTCTGTCCTCTGGCATCCCGAGAAGGGTACACCAGGGGGAGGCTTTGTCTGTCCTACATGTAGTCTGTCCTCTGGCATCCCGAGAAGGGTACACCAGGGGAAGGCTTTGTCTGTCCTTCATGTAGTCTGTCCTCTGGTGCTCCGAGAGGGGCACCAGGGGAAGGCTTGTCCGTCGTACTTGTAGTCTGTCCTCTGGTACTCCGAGAGGGGTGCCAAGGGAAGGCTTGTCCGTCCTTCATGTAGTCTGTCCTCTGGTATTCCGAGAGGGGTGCCAGTGGAAGGCTGTCTGTCCTTCATGTAGGCTGCCTCTGTATCCACACCTCCCAGCACATCCCACAGCATGACATTGTATATTATATTATATTATTCTTGCAAACCACAAAATTTTTATGCATTTGTAACCTATCCGATTATATCACATAATATTATCATGTTGATAAATACCCTGTCTCATAAGCCTCCCCAGGCTGGTTGCTTTTATGCAAGTGACATAAAATTTTGATTGAAATTTTGATTGATATACATACATATTACAGCTGGGGTTCCGGGCTGGTTATATACATACATACATACTTATTACAGCTGGAGATCCGGGCTGGCCATATACCTACATACATACATATTACAGCTGGGGATCCCGGCTGTCCATATACCTACATACATACATATTACAGCTGGGGTTCCGGGCTGGCTATATACCTACATACATACATATTACAGCTGGAGTTCCGGGCTGGCTATATACCTACTTACATACATATTACAGCTGGGGTTCCGAGCAGGCTGTATTCCTACATACATACGTATTACAGCTGGAGTTCCGGGCTAGCTATATACCTACCTACGTACATATTACAGCTGGGGGTCCGGGCTGGCTATATACCTACATACATACATATTACAGCTAGTGTTCCGGGCCGACTATATACCTACATACATACATATTACAGCTGGGGTTCGGGGCTGGCTATATACCTACATACATCCATATTACAGCTGGGGTTCCGGTCTGGCTGTATACCTACATACATACATATTACAGCTGGAGTTCCGGGCTGGCTATATACCTACATACATACATATTACAGCTGGAGTTCCGGGCTGGATGTATATCTACATACATACATATTACAGCTGGGGTTCCGGGCTGGCCATATACCTACATACATACATATTACAGCTGGGGTTCCGGGCTGGCTATATACCTTTATACATACATATTACAGCTGGGGTTCCGGGCTGGCAATATACCCACATACATACATATTACAGCTGGGGTTCCGGGCTGGCTATATATCTACATACATACATATTACAGCTGGGGTTCCGGGCTGGCTATATACCTACACACATATATATCACAGCTGCGTTCTGGGCTGGCTATATACCTACATACATACATATTACAGCTGGAGTTCCGGGTTGGCTATATACCTACATACATACATATTACAGCTGGAGTTCCGGGTTGGCTATATACCTACATACATACATATTACAGCTGGAGTTCCGGGCTGGCTATATGCCTACATACATACATATTACAGCTGGGGTTCCGGGCTGACTATATACCTACATATATACATATTACAGCTGGGGTTCCGGTCTGGTAATATACCTACATACATATTACAGACGGGGTTCGGGGCTGGCTATATGCCTACATACATACATATTACAGCTGGGGTTCCGGGCTGACTATATACCTACATACATACACATTACAGCTGGGGTTCCGGGCTGACTATATACCTACATACATACATATTACAGCTGGGTTACCAGGCTGGTTATATACCTACATACATATTACAGACGGGGCTCGAGGCTGGCTATATACCTACATACATATTACAGCTGGGGTTCGGGGCTGGCTATATACCTACATACATACGTATTACAGCTGGGGTTCCGGGTTGGCTATATACCTTAATACAAACATATTACACCTGGGGTTCCGGGCTGGCTGTATACCAACAGACATACATATTACAGCTGGAGTTCCGGGCTGGCCATATACCTACATACATACATATTCCAGCTGGGGTTCCGGGCTGACTATATACCTACATACATACATATTACAGCAGGGGTTCCGGGCTGAATATATACCTACATACGTACATATTACAGCTGGGGTTCCGGGCTGACCATATACCTATATACATACATATTACAGCTGGGGTTCCGAGCTGGCTATATACCTACACACATACATATTACAGCTGGGGTTCCGGGCTGGCCATATACCTACATATATACATATTACAGCTGGGGTTCCGGGCTGGCTATATACCTACATACATACATATTACAGCTGGGGTTCCGGGCTGACTATATACCTACCTACATACATATTACAGCTGGGGTTCCGGGCTGGCTATATACCTATATACATACATATTACTGCTGAGTTTCCAGGATGGCTGTATTCCTACATACATACATATTACAGCTGGGGTTCCGGGCTGGCTATATACCTACATACATACATATTACAGCTGGAGTTCCGGGCAGGCTGTATACCAAAATACATACATACTAGGAATACGTATCCGCATAATTGCCTCGCGCGCACGCCGCGGCCGCATCAGCAGCCTGGCCACGTGCTTACGAGTAGTATGATAGCTAAGTGTGAATTTGCGAGTGTGTAGCTGAGATAAACATGTCGATTACACTCACTGTTCGACTCCACATGTAGCTGCTCTAGCTCTGCAAGCCCTGAAGGCCCCGTTCGCTTGTATCCTAGCTTCTGGCTACGCAAGATTATTGTGGAGTTGCGGTATAAACAGATGTCGACTGTTTGACTCCATATGTAGCTGCTCCAGCTCTGCAAGCCCTGGAGCACCGCGCGCTCGTCCACCGATCTGTTTCTCAAGGTTGTAGTTGTCGCACCGTCGAGCCCTCGCAGCAAATCAATTGGCCGGCAGGAAACCCGCAACATTCCTATCAACATTCCAGAGCGTGACATCTTCCGGTACGTACGTACCACGTACGTACGTACGTACGTACGTACATACGTATATAGTGAGCAATAGATCCCCCAATTCAGAGCCTCGCGCTAATGCGCTCGGCAATTACAGCTGGGGTTCCGGGCTGGTTATATACATACATACATACTTATTACAGCTGGAGTTCCGGGCTAGCTACACACCTACAAACTTACATATTACAGCAGGGGTTCCGGGCTGGCTATATACCTACATACATACATATTACAGCTGGGGTTTCGGGTTGGCTATATACCTACATACATAAATATTACAGCTGGGGTTCCCGGATGGCCATATACCTACATACATACATGTTACAGCTGGGGTTCCGGGCTGGCTATATACCTACATACATACATATTACAGCTGGAGTTCCGGGCTGGCTATATACCTACTTACATACATATTACAGCTGGGGTTCCGAGCAGGCTGTATTCCTACATACATACGTATTACAGCTGGAGTACCGGGCTAGCTATATACCTACCTACGTACATACTACAGCTGGGGTTCCGGGCTGGCTATATACCTACATACATACATATTACAGCTAGTGTTCCGGGCTGACTATATACCTACATACATACATATTACAGCTGGGGTTCGGGGCTGGCTATATACCTACATACATACATATTACAGCTGGGGTTCCGGCCTGGCTGTATACCTACATACATACATATTACAGCTGGAGTTACGGGCTGGCTATATACCTACATACATACATATTACAGCTGGAGTTCCGGGCTGGCTACATACCTACTTACATACATATTACAGCTGGGATTCCGAGCAGGCTGTATTCCTACTTACATACGTATTACAGCTGGAGTTCCGGGCTAGCTTTATACCTACCTACGTACATATTACAGCTGGGGTTCCGGGCTGGCTATATACCTACATACATACATATTACAGCTAGTGTTCCGGGCTGACTATATACCTACATACATACATATTACAGCTGGGGTTCGGGGCTGGCTATATACCTACTTACATAAATATTACAACTGGGGTTCCGAGCTAGCTGTATACCTACATACATACGTATTAGATCTGGGGTTCCGGGCTTGCTATATACCTGCATACATACATATTACAACTGGGGTTCCGGGCTGGATGTATATCTACATACATACGTATTAGATCTGGGGTTCCGGGCTTGCTATATACCTGCATACATACATATTACAACTGGGGTTCCGGGCTGGATGTATATCTACATACATACATATTACAGCTGGGGTTCCGGGCTTGCAATATACCTACATACATACATATTACAGCTGGGGTTCCGGGCTGGCTATATACCCACATACATACGTCTAACAGCTGGGGTTCCGGGCTAGCTTCACACCTACAAACATACATATTACGGCTGGGTTCAGGGCTGGCTATATACCTTTATACATACATATTACAGCTGGGGTTCCGGGCTGGCTGTATACCAACATACATACTCATTACAGCTGGAGTTCCGGGCAGGCCATATACCTACATACATACATATTACAGCTGGGGTTCCGGGCTGGCTATATACCTACATACATACATATTACAACTGGGGTTCCGGGCTGGCTATATACCCACATACCTACATATTACAGCTGGGGTTCCGGGTTGGCTATAATTATACCTTCATACATACATATTACAGCTGGGGTTCCGGGCGGGCTGTATACCAACATACATACATATTACAGCTGGAGTTCCGGGCTGGCCATATACCTACATACAGGCATATTACAGCTGGGGTTTAGGGCTAGCTATACACCTACAAACATACATATTACGCTGGGGTTCCGGGCTGGCTATATACCTACAACCATACATATTACAGCTGGAGTTCCGGGCTGGCTATATGCCTACATACATACATATTACAGCTGGGGTTCAGTGTTTAGTATATACCTACATACATACATATTACAGCTGGGGTTCCGGGCTGACTATATACCTACATACATACATATTACAGCTGGGGTTCCGGGCTGGCTATATACCTACACACATATATATTACAGCTGCGTTCTGGGCTGGCTATATACCTACATACATACATATTACAGCTGGGGTTCCGGGCTGGCTATATACCTACAACCATACATATTACAGCTGGAGTTCCGGGCTGGCTATATGCCTACATACATACATATTACAGCTGGGGTTCCGTGTTTACTATATACCTACATACATACATATTACAGCTGGGGTTCCGGGCTGACTATATACCTACATACATACACATTACAGCTGGGGTTCCGGGCTGGCTATATACCTACATACATACATATTACAGCTGGGGTTACGGGGTAGCTATACACCTACAAACATACATATTACAGCTGGAGTTCCGGGCTGACTATATACCTACTTTCATACATATTAGAGCTTTGGTTCCGAGCTGGCTGTATACCTACATACATACGTATTATAGCTGGAGTTCCGGGCTAGCTATATACCTAGATACGTACATATTACAGCTGGGGTTTTCGGCTGACCATATACCTACATACATACATATTACAGCTGGGGTTCCGGGCTGGCTATATACCTACATACATACATAACACAGCTGGGGTTCCGAGCCGGATGTATACCTACATACATATTACTGCTGGTGTTCCGGGCTGGCCATATACCTACAAACATACATATTACAGTTGGGGTTCCGAGCTGACTATATACCTACATACATACGTATTACAGCTGGGGTTCCGGGCTGGGTATATACCTACATACATACATATTACAGGTGGGGTTCCGGGCTGCATGTATACCTTCATACATACATATTACAGCTGGGGTTCCGGGCTGGCCATATACCTTCATACATACATATTACAGCCGGGGTTCCGGGTTGGCTATATATCTACATACATACATATTACAGCTGGGGTTCCGTGCTGGCTATATACCTACACACATATATATTACAGCTGCATTCTGGGCTGGCTATATACTTACATACATACATATTACAGCTGGAGTTCCGGGCTGGCTATATACCTAAATACATACACATTACAGCTGGGGTTCCGGGCTGACTATATACCTACATACATACATATTACAGCTGAGGTTCCAGGCTGGCTGTATTCCTACATACATATTACAGCTGTAGTTCCGGGCTGGCTATACACCTACAATCATTCATATTACAGCTGGGGTTCCGGGCTGACTATATACCTACATACATACACATTACAGCTGGGGTTCCGGGCTGGCTATATACCTGCATACATACATATTACAGGTGGGGTTCCGGGCTGCATGTATGCCTTCATACATACATATTACAGCTGGGGTTCCGGGCTGGCCATATACCTACATACATACATATTACAGCCGGGGTTCCGGGCTGGCTATATATCTACATACATACATATTACAGCTGGGGTTCCGGGCTGGCTATATACCTACACACATATATATTACAGCTGCGTTCTGGGCTGGCTATATACCTACATACATACATATTACAGCTGGAGTTCCGGGCTGGCTATATGCCTACATACATACTTATTACAGCTGGAGTTCCGGGCTAGCTATACACCTACAAACTTACATACTACAGCAGGGGTTCCGGGCTGGCTATATACCTACATACATACATATTACAGCTGGGGTTTCGGGTTGGCTATATACCTACATACATACATATTACAGCTGGGGTTCCCGGATGGCCATATACCTACATACATACATGTTACAGCTGGGGTTCCGGGCTGGCTATATACCTACATACATACATATTACAGCTGGAGTTCCGGGCTGGCTATATACCTACTTACATACATATTACAGCTGGGGTTCCGAGCAGGCTGTATTCCTACATACATACGTATTACAGCTGGAGTACCGGGCTAGCTATATACCTACCTACGTACATACTACAGCTGGGGTTCCGGGCTGGCTATATACCTACATACATACATATTACAGCTAGTGTTCCGGGCTGACTATATACCTACATACATACATATTACAGCTGGGGTTCGGGGCTGGCTATATACCTACATACACACATATTACAGCTGGGGTTCCGGCCTGGCTGTATACCTACATACATACGTATTACAGCTGGAGTTCCGGGATGGCTATATACCTACATACATACATATTACAGCTGGAGTTCCGGGCTGGCTATATACCTACTTACATACATATTACAGCTGGGATTCCGAGCAGGCTGTATTCCTACTTACATACGTATTACAGCTGGAGTTCCGGGCTAGCTTCATACCTACCTACGTACATATTACAGCTGGGGTTCCGGGCTGGCTATATACCTACATACATACATATTACAGCTAGTGTTCCGGGCTGACTATATACCTACATACATACATATTACAGCTGGGGTTCGGGGCTGGCTATATACCTACTTACATAAATATTACAACTGGGGTTCCGAGCTAGCTGTATACCTACATACATACGTATTAGATCTGGGGTTCCGGGCTTGCTATATACCTGCATACATACATATTACAACTGGGGTTCCGGGCTGGATGTATATCTACATACATACGTATTAGATCTGGGGTTCCGGGCTTGCTATATACCTGCATACATACATATTACAACTGGGGTTCCGGGCTGGATGTATATCTACATACATACATATTACAGCTGGGGTTCCGGGCTTGCTATATACCTACATACATACATATTACAGCTGGGGTTCCGGGCTGGCTATATACCCACATACATACGTCTAACAGCTGGGGTTCCGGGCTAGCTACACACCTACAAACATACATATTACAGCTGGGTTCAGGGCTGGCTATATACCTTTATACATACATATTACAGCTGGGGTTCCGGGCTGGCTGTATACCAACATACATACACATTACAGCTGGAGTTCCGGGCAGGCCATATACCTACATACATACATATTACAGCTGGGGTTCCGGGCTGGCTATATACCTACATACATACATATTACAACTGGGGTTCCGGGCTGGCTATATACCCACATACCTACATATTACAGCTGGGGTTCCGGGCTAGCAATACACCTACAAACATACATATTACAGCTGGGGTTCCGGGCATGCTATATACCTACATACATACATATTATCGCTGGAGTTCCGGGCTGGCTATATACCTACAAACATACATATTACAGCTAAGGTTTCGGGCTGGCTATATACCTACATACATACATATTACCGCTGGGGTTCCGGGCTGACTATATACCTACATACATACATATTACAGGTGAGGTTCCGGGCTGCATGTATACCTTCATACATACATATTACAGCTGGGGTTCCGGGCTGGCCATATACCTACATACATACATATTACAGCTGGGGTTCCGCGCTGGATGTATACTTACATACATATTACAGCTGGGGTTCCGGGCTGACTATATACCTACATACATACATATTACAGCTGGGGTTCCGGGCTGACTATATACCTATATATGTACATATTACAGCTGGGGTTCCGGGCTGACCATATACCTACATACATACATATTACAGCTGGGGTTCCGGGGTGGCTATATACCTACACACATACATATTACAGCTGGGGTTCCGGGCTGGCCATATACCTACATATGTACATATTACAGCTGGGGTTCCGGGCTATATACCTACATACATACATATTACAGGTGGGGTTCCGGGCTGCATGTATACCTTCATACATACATATTACAGCTGGGGTTCCGGGCTGGCCATATACCTACATACATACATATTACAGCCGGGGTTCCGGGCCGGCTATATATCTACATACATACATATTACAGCTGGGGTTCCGGGCTGGCTATATACCTACACACATATATATTACAGCTGCGTTCTGGGCTGGCTATATGCCTACATACATACATATTACAGCTGGAGTTCCGGGCTGGCTATATACCTACATACATACATATTACAGCTGGAGTTCCGGGCTAGCTATATACCTACATACATACATATTACAGCTGGAGTTCCGGGCTGGCTATATGCCTACATACATACATATTACAGCTAAGGTTCCGGGCTGACTATATACCTACATACATACATATTATAGCTGGGGTTCCGGGCTGACTATATACCTACATATATACATATTACAGCTGGGGTTCAGGGCTGGTTATATACCTTCATACATATTACAGACGGGGTTCGGGGCTGGCTATATAACTACATACATATATATTGCAGCTGGGGTTCCGGGCTGACTATATTCCTACATACATACATATTACAGCTGGGGTTCCGGGCTGGCTATATACCTACTTACATTCATATTAAAGCTGAAGTTCCGGGCATGCTATATACCTACTTACATACATTTTACTGCTGGGGTTCCGAGCTAGCTGTATACCTACATACATACGTATTACAGCTGGAGTTCCGGGCTAGCTATATACCTACATACGTAAATATTACAGCTTGGGTTCCGGGCTGGCTATATACCTACATACATACATATTACAGCTGGTGTTCCGGGCTGACTATATACCTACATACATACATATTACAGCTGTGGTTCGGGGCTGGCTATATACCTACATACATACAAATTACAGCTGGGGATCCAGCCTGGCTGTATACCTACATACATACATATTACAGCTGGAGTTCCGGGCTGGCTATATACCTACATACATACATATTACAGCTGGAGTTCCGGGCTGGCTATATACCTACATACATACATTTTACAACTGGGGTTCCGGGCTGGATGTATATCTACATACATACATATTACAGCTGGGGTTCCGGGCTGACCATATACCTACATACATACATATTACAGCTGGGGTTCCGGGCTGGCTATATACCTTTATACATACATATTACAGCTGGGGTTCCGGGCTGGCTGTATACCAACATACATACACATTACAGTTGAAGTTCCTGGCTGGCCATATACCTACATACATACATATTACAGCTGGGGTTCCGGGCTGGCTATATACCCACATACATACATATTACAGCTGGGGTTCCGGGCTAGCAATACACCTACAAACATACATATTACAGCTGGGGTTCCGGGCTCGCTATATACCTACTTACATACATATTAAAGCTGGAGTTCCGGGCATGCTATATACCTACTTACAAAGATTTTACTGCTGGGGTTCCGAGCTGGCTGTATACCTACATACATACGTATTACAGCTGGAGTTCCGGGCTAGCTATATACCTACATACGTACATATTACAGCTTGGATTCCGGGCTGGCTATATACTTACATACATACATATTACAGCTGGTGTTCCGGGCTGACTATATACCTACATACATACATATTACAGCTGGGGTTCCGGGCTGACTATATACCTACATACATACATATTATAGCTGGGGTTCCGGGCTGACTATATACCTACATATATACATATTACAGCTGGGGTTCAGGGCTGGTTATATACCTTCATACATATTACAGACGGGGTTCGGGGCTGGCTATATAACTACATACATATATATTGCAGCTGGGGTTCCGGGCTGACTATATTCCTACATACATAAATATTACAGCTGGGGTTCCGGGCTGACTATATACCTACATACATACATATTACAGCTGGGGTTCCGGGCTGGTTATATACCTACATACATATTACAGACGGGGTTCGGGGCTGGCTATGTACCTACATACATATTATAGCTGGGGTTCGGGGCTGGCTATATACCTACATACATACGTATTACAGCTGGAGTTCCGGGTTGGCTATATACCTTAATACATACATATTACACCTGGGGTTCCGTCCGGGCTGGCTGTAAACCAACAGACATACATATTACAGCTGGAGTTCCGGGCTGGCTATATACCTACATACATACATATTACAGCTGGGGTTCCGGGCTGACTATATACCTACATACATACATATTACAGCTGGGGTTCCGGGCTGACTATATACCTATATATGTACATATTACAGCTGGGGTTCCGGGCTGACCATATACCTACATACATACATATTACAGCTGGGGTTCCGGGGTGGCTATATACCTACACACATACATATTACAGCTGGGGTTCCGGGCTGGCCATATACCTACATACATACATATTACAGCCGGGGTTCCGGGCCGGCTATATATCTACATACAAACATATTACAGCTGGGGTTCCGGGCTGGCTATATACCTACACACATATATATTACAGCTGCGTTCTGGGCTGGCTATATGCCTACATACATACATATTACAGCTGGAGTTCCGGGCTGGCTATATACCTACATACATACATATTACAGCTGGAGTTCCGGGCTAGCTATATACCTACATACATACATATTACAGCTGGAGTTCCGGGCTGGCTATATGCCTACATACATACATATTACAGCTAAGGTTCCGGGCTGACTATATACCTACATACATACATATTACAGCTGGGGTTCCAGCCTGGCTGTATACCTACATACATACATATTACAGCTGGAGTTCCGGGCTGGCTATATACCTACATACATACATATTACAGCTGGAGTTCCGGGCTGGCTATATACCTACATACATACATTTTACAACTGGGGTTCCGGGCTGGATGTATATCTACATACATACATATTACAGCTGGGGTTCCGGGCTGACCATATACCTACATACATACATATTACAGCTGGGGTTCCGGGCTGGCTATATACCTTTATACATACATATTACAGCTGGGGTTCCGGGCTGGCTGTATACCAACATACATACACATTACAGTTGAAGTTCCTGGCTGGCCATATACCTACATACATACATATTACAGCTGGGGTTCCGGGCTGGCTATATACCCACATACATACATATTACAGCTGGGGTTCCGGGCTAGCAATACACCTACAAACATACATATTACAGCTGGGGTTCCGGGCTGGCTATATACCTACTTACATACATATTAAAGCTGGAGTTCCGGGCATGCTATATACCTACTTACAAAGATTTTACTGCTGGGGTTCCGAGCTGGCTGTATACCTACATACATACGTATTACAGCTGGAGTTCCGGGCTAGCTATATACCTACATACGTACATATTACAGCTTGGATTCCGGGCTGGCTATATACTTACATACATACATATTACAGCTGGTGTTCCGGGCTGACTATATACCTACATACATACATATTACAGCTGGGGTTCCGGGCTGACTATATACCTACATACATACATATTATAGCTGGGGTTCCGGGCTGACTATATACCTACATATATACATATTACAGCTGGGGTTCAGGGCTGGTTATATACCTTCATACATATTACAGACGGGGTTCGGGGCTGGCTATATAACTACATACATATATATTGCAGCTGGGGTTCCGGGCTGACTATATTCCTACATACATAAATATTACAGCTGGGGTTCCGGGCTGACTATATACCTACATACATACATATTACAGCTGGGGTTCCGGGCTGGTTATATACCTACATACATATTACAGACGGGGTTCGGGGCTGGCTATGTACCTACATACATATTATAGCTGGGGTTCGGGGCTGGCTATATACCTACATACATACGTATTACAGCTGGAGTTCCGGGTTGGCTATATACCTTAATACATACATATTACACCTGGGGTTCCGTCCGGGCTGGCTGTAAACCAACAGACATACATATTACAGCTGGAGTTCCGGGCTGGCTATATACCTACATACATACATATTACAGCTGGGGTTCCGGGCTGACTATATACCTACATACATACATATTACAGCTGGGGTTCCGGGCTGACTATATACCTATATATGTACATATTACAGCTGGGGTTCCGGGCTGACCATATACCTACATACATACATATTACAGCTGGGGTTCCGGGGTGGCTATATACCTACACACATACATATTACAGCTGGGGTTCCGGGCTGGCCATATACCTACATACATACATATTACAGCCGGGGTTCCGGGCCGGCTATATATCTACATACAAACATATTACAGCTGGGGTTCCGGGCTGGCTATATACCTACACACATATATATTACAGCTGCGTTCTGGGCTGGCTATATGCCTACATACATACATATTACAGCTGGAGTTCCGGGCTGGCTATATACCTACATACATACATATTACAGCTGGAGTTCCGGGCTAGCTATATACCTACATACATACATATTACAGCTGGAGTTCCGGGCTGGCTATATGCCTACATACATACATATTACAGCTAAGGTTCCGGGCTGACTATATACCTACATACATACATATTACAGCTGGGGTTCCAGCCTGGCTGTATACCTACATACATACATATTACAGCTGGAGTTCCGGGCTGGCTATATACCTACATACATACATATTACAGCTGGAGTTCCGGGCTGGATATATACCTACATACATACATTTTACAACTGGGGTTCCGGGCTGGATGTATATCTACATACATACATATTACAGCTGGGGTTCCGGGCTGACCATATACCTACATACATACATATTACAGCTGGGGTTCCGGGCTGGCTATATACCTTTATACATACATATTACAGCTGGGGTTCCGGGCTGGCTGTATACCAACATACATACACATTACAGTTGAAGTTCCTGGCTGGCCATATACCTACATACATACATATTACAGCTGGGGTTCCGGGCTGGCTATATACCCACATACATACATATTACAGCTGGGGTTCCGGGCTAGCAATACACCTACAAACATACATATTACAGCTGGGGTTCCGGGCTGGCTATATACCTACTTACATACATATTAAAGCTGGAGTTCCGGGCATGCTATATACCTACTTACAAAGATTTTACTGCTGGGGTTCCGAGCTGGCTGTATACCTACATACATACGTATTACAGCTGGAGTTCCGGGCTAGCTATATACCTACATACGTACATATTACAGCTTGGATTCCGGGCTGGCTATATACTTACATACATACATATTACAGCTGGTGTTCCGGGCTGACTATATACCTACATACATACATATTACAGCTGGGGTTCCGGGCTGACTATATACCTACATACATACATATTATAGCTGGGGTTCCGGGCTGACTATATACCTACATATATACATATATTACAGCTGGGGTTCAGGGCTGGTTATATACCTTCATACATATTACAAACGGGGTTCGGGGCTGGCTATATAACTACATACATATATATTGCAGCTGGGGTTCCGGGCTGACTATATTCCTACATACATAAATATTACAGCTGGGGTTCCGGGCTGACTATATACCTACATACATACATATTACAGCTGGGGTTCCGGGCTGGTTATATACCTACATACATATTACAGACGGGGTTCGGGGCTGGCTATGTACCTACATACATATTATAGCTGGGGTTCGGGGCTGGCTATATACCTACATACATACGTATTACAGCTGGAGTTCCGGGTTGGCTATATACCTTAATACATACATATTACACCTGGGGTTCCGTCCGGGCTGGCTGTAAACCAACAGACATACATATTACAGCTGGAGTTCCGGGCTGGCTATATACCTACATACATACATATTACAGCTGGGGTTCCGGGCTGACTATATACCTACATACATACATATTACAGCTGGGGTTCCGGGCTGACTATATACCTATATATGTACATATTACAGCTGGGGTTCCGGGCTGACCATATACCTACATACATACATATTACAGCTGGGGTTCCGGGGTGGCTATATACCTACACACATACATATTACAGCTGGGGTTCCGGGCTGGCCATATACCTACATATGTACATATTACAGCTGGGGTTCCGGGCTATATACCTACATACATACATATTACAGGTGGGGTTCCGGGCTGCATGTATACCTTCATACATACATATTACAGCTGGGGTTCCGGGCTGGCCATATACCTACATACATACATATTACAGCCGGGGTTCCGGGCCGGCTATATATCTACATACATACATATTACAGCTGGGGTTCCGGGCTGGCTATATACCTACACACATATATATTACAGCTGCGTTTTGGGCTGGCTATATGCCTACATACATACATATTACAGCTGGAGTTCCGGGCTGGCTATATACCTACATACATACATATTACAGCTGGAGTTCCGGGCTAGCTATATACCTACATACATACATATTACAGCTGGAGTTCCGGGCTGGCTATATGCCTACATACATACATATTACAGCTAAGGTTCCGGGCTGACTATATACCTACATACATACATATTATAGCTGGGGTTCCGGGCTGACTATATACCTACATATATACATATTACAGCTGGGGTTCAGGGCTGGTTATATACCTTCATACATATTACAGACGGGGTTCGGGGCTGGCTATATAACTACATACATATATATTGCAGCTGGGGTTCCGGGCTGACTATATTCCTACATACATACATATTACAGCTGGGGTTCCGGGCTGGCTATATACCTACTTACATTCATATTAAAGCTGAAGTTCCGGGCATGCTATATACCTACTTACATACATTTTACTGCTGGGGTTCCGAGCTAGCTGTATACCTACATACATACGTATTACAGCTGGAGTTCCGGGCTAGCTATATACCTACATACGTAAATATTACAGCTTGGGTTCCGGGCTGGCTATATACCTACATACATACATATTACAGCTGGTGTTCCGGGCTGACTATATACCTACATACATACATATTACAGCTGTGGTTCGGGGCTGGCTATATACCTACATACATACAAATTACAGCTGGGGATCCAGCCTGGCTGTATACCTACATACATACATATTACAGCTGGAGTTCCGGGCTGGCTATATACCTACATACATACATATTACAGCTGGAGTTCCGGGCTGGCTATATACCTACATACATACATTTTACAACTGGGGTTCCGGGCTGGATGTATATCTACATACATACATATTACAGCTGGGGTTCCGGGCTGACCATATACCTACATACATACATATTACAGCTGGGGTTCCGGGCTGGCTATATACCTTTATACATACATATTACAGCTGGGGTTCCGGGCTGGCTGTATACCAACATACATACACATTACAGTTGAAGTTCCTGGCTGGCCATATACCTACATACATACATATTACAGCTGGGGTTCCGGGCTGGCTATATACCCACATACATACATATTACAGCTGGGGTTCCGGGCTAGCAATACACCTACAAACATACATATTACAGCTGGGGTTCCGGGCTGGCTATATACCTACTTACATACATATTAAAGCTGGAGTTCCGGGCATGCTATATACCTACTTACAAAGATTTTACTGCTGGGGTTCCGAGCTGGCTGTATACCTACATACATACGTATTACAGCTGGAGTTCCGGGCTAGCTATATACCTACATACGTACATATTACAGCTTGGATTCCGGGCTGGCTATATACTTACATACATACATATTACAGCTGGTGTTCCGGGCTGACTATATACCTACATACATACATATTACAGCTGGGGTTCCGGGCTGACTATATACCTACATACATACATATTATAGCTGGGGTTCCGGGCTGACTATATACCTACATATATACATATTACAGCTGGGGTTCAGGGCTGGTTATATACCTTCATACATATTACAGACGGGGTTCGGGGCTGGCTATATAACTACATACATATATATTGCAGCTGGGGTTCCGGGCTGACTATATTCCTACATACATAAATATTACAGCTGGGGTTCCGGGCTGACTATATACCTACATACATACATATTACAGCTGGGGTTCCGGGCTGGTTATATACCTACATACATATTACAGACGGGGTTCGGGGCTGGCTATGTACCTACATACATATTATAGCTGGGGTTCGGGGCTGGCTATATACCTACATACATACGTATTACAGCTGGAGTTCCGGGTTGGCTATATACCTTAATACATACATATTACACCTGGGGTTCCGTCCGGGCTGGCTGTAAACCAACAGACATACATATTACAGCTGGAGTTCCGGGCTGGCTATATACCTACATACATACATAATACAGCTGGGGTTCCGGGCTGACTATATACCTACATACATACATATTACAGCTGGGGTTCCGGGCTGACTATATACCTATATATGTACATATTACAGCTGGGGTTCCGGGCTGACCATATACCTACATACATACATATTACAGCTGGGGTTCCGGGGTGGCTATATACCTACACACATACATATTACAGCTGGGGTTCCGGGCTGGCCATATACCTACATACATACATATTACAGCCGGGGTTCCGGGCCGGCTATATATCTACATACAAACATATTACAGCTGGGGTTCCGGGCTGGCTATATACCTACACACATATATATTACAGCTGCGTTCTGGGCTGGCTATATGCCTACATACATACATATTACAGCTGGAGTTCCGGGCTGGCTATATACCTACATACATACATATTACAGCTGGAGTTCCGGGCTAGCTATATAATTACATACATACATATTACAGCTGGAGTTCCGGGCTGGCTATATGCCTACATACATACATATTACAGCTAAGGTTCCGGGCTGACTATATACCTACATACATACATATTATAGCTGGGGTTCCGGGCTGACTATATACCTACATATATACATATTACAGCTGGGGTTCAGGGCTGGTTATATACCTTCATACATATTATAGACGGGGTTCGGGGCTGGCTATATAACTACATACATATATATTGCAGCTGGGGTTCCGGGCTGACTATATTCCTACATACATACATATTACAGCTGGGGTTCCGGGCTGACTATATACCTACATACATACATATTACAGCTGGGGTTCCGGGCTGGTTATATACCTACATACATATTACAGACGGGGTTCGGGGCTGGCTATGTACCTACATACATATTATAGCTGGGGTTCCGGGCTGGCTATATACCTACATACATACGTATTACAGCTGGAGTTCCGGGTTGGCTATATACCTTAATACATACATATTACACCTGGGGTTCCGTCCGGGCTGGCTGTAAACCAACAGACATACATATTACAGCTGGAGTTCCGGGCTGGCTATATACCTACATACATACATATTACAGCTGGGGTTCCGGGCTGACTATATACCTACATACATACATATTACAGCTGGGGTTCCGGGCTGACTATATACCTATATATGTACATATTACAGCTGGGGTTCCGGGCTGACCATATACCTACATACATACATATTACAGCTGGGGTTCCGGGGTGGCTATATACCTACACACATACATATTACAGCTGGGGTTCCGGGCTGGCCATATACCTACATATGTACATATTACAGCTGGGGTTCCGGGCTATATAACTACATACATACATATTACAGGTGGGGTTCCGGGCTGCATGTATACCTTCATACATACATATTACAGCTGGGGTTCCGGGCTGGCCATATACCTACATACATACATATTACAGCCGGGGTTCCGGGCCGGCTATATATCTACATACATACATATTACAGCTGGGGTTCCGGGCTGGCTATATACCTACACACATATATATTACAGCTGCGTTCTGGGCTGGCTATATGCCTACATACATACATATTACAGCTGGAGTTCCGGGCTGGCTATATACCTACATACATACATATTACAGCTGAAGTTCCGGGCTGGCTGTATACCAACAGACATACATATTACAGCTGGAGTTCCGGGCTGGCCATATACCTACATACATACATATTACAGCTGGGGTTCCGGGCTGACTATATACCTACATACATACATATTACAGCTGGGGTTCCGTGCAGACTATATACCTACATACGTACATGTTAAAGCTGGGGTTCCGGGCTGACATTATACCTACATACATACATATTACAGCTGGGGTTCCGGGGTGGCTATATACCTACACACATACATATTACAGCTGGGGTTCCGGGCTGGCCATATACCTACATATGTACATATTACAGCTGGGGTTCCGGGCTATCTACCTACATACATACATATTACAGCTGGGGTTCCAGGCTGACTATATACCTGCATACATACATATTACAGCTGTGTTTCCGGGCTGACTATATAACTACATACATACATATTACAGCTGGGGTTCCGGGCTGGTTATATACCTACTTACATACATATTAAAGCTGGAGTTCCGGGCATGCTATATACCTACTTACAAAGATTTTACTGCTGGGGTTCCGAGCTGGCTGTATACCTACATACATACGTATTACAGCTGGAGTTCCGGGCTAGCTATATACCTACATACGTACATATTACAGCTTGGATTCCGGGCTGGCTATATACTTACATACATACATATTACAGCTGGTGTTCCGGGCTGACTATATACCTACATACATACATATTACAGCTGGGGTTCCGGGCTGACTATATACCTACATACATACATATTACAGCTGGGGTTCCGGGCTGGTTATATACCTACATATATACATATTACAGCTGGGGTTCAGGGCTGGTTATATACCTTCATACATATTACAGACGGGGTTCGGGGCTGGCTATATAACTACATACATATATATTGCAGCTGGGGTTCCGGGCTGACTATATTCCTACATACATAAATATTACAGCTGGGGTTCCGGGCTGACTATATACCTACATACATACATATTACAGCTGGGGTTCCGGGCTGGTTATATACCTACATACATATTACAGACGGGGTTCGGGGCTGGCTAAGTACCTACATACATATTATAGCTGGGGTTCGGGGCTGGCTATATACCTACATACATACGTATTACAGCTGGAGTTCCGGGTTGGCTATATACCTTAATACATACATATTACACCTGGGGTTCCGTCCGGGCTGGCTGTAAACCAACAGACATACATATTACAGCTGGAGTTCCGGGCTGGCTATATACCTACATACATACATATTACAGCTGGGGTTCCGGGCTGACTATATACCTACATACATACATATTACAGCTGGGGTTCCGGGCTGACTATATACCTATATATGTACATATTACAGCTGGGGTTCCGGGCTGACCATATACCTACATACATACATATTACAGCTGGGGTTCCGGGGTGGCTATATACCTACACACATACATATTACAGCTGGGGTTCCGGGCTGGCCATATACCTACATATGTACATATTACAGCTGGGGTTCCGGGCTATATACCTACATACATACATATTACAGGTGGGGTTCCGGGCTGCATGTATACCTTCATACATACATATTACAGCTGGGGTTCCGGGCTGGCCATATACCTACATACATACATATTACAGCCGGGGTTCCGGGCCGGCTATATATCTACATACATACATATTACAGCTGGGGTTCCGGGCTGGCTATATACCTACATACATACGTATTACAGCTGGAGTTCCGGGCTAGCTATATACCTACATACGTACATATTACAGCTTGGATTCCGGGCTGGCTATATACTTACATACATACATATTACAGCTGGAGTTCCGGGCTGGCTATATACCTACATACATACATATTACAGCTGAAGTTCCGGGCTAGCTATATACCTACATACATACATATTACAGCTGGAGTTCCGGGTTGGCTATATGCCTACATACATACATATTACAGCTGGGGTTCCGGGCTGACTATATACCTACATACATACATATTATAGATGGGGTTCCGGGCTGACTATATACCTACATATATACATATTACAGCTGGGGTTCAGGGCTGGTTATATACCTTCATACATATTACAGACGGGGTTCGGGGCTGGCTATATAACTACATACATATATATTGCAGCTGGGGTTCCGGGCTGACTATATTCCTACATACATACATATTACAGCTGGGGTTCCGGGCTGACTATATACCTACATACATACATATTACAGCTGGGGTTCCGGGCTGGATATATACCTACATACATATTACAGACGGGGTTCGGGGCTGGCTATGTACCTACATACATATTATAGCTGGGGTTCGGGGCTGGCTATATACCTACATACATACGTATTACAGCTGGAGTTCCGGGTTGGCAATATACCTTAATACATACATATTACACCTGGGGTTCCGTCCGGGCTAGCTGTAAACCAACAGACATACATATTACAGCTGGAGTTCCGGGCTGGCCATATACCTACATACATACATATTACAGCTGGGGTTGCGGGCTGACTATATACCTACATACATATTACAGCTGGGGTTCCGGGCTGACTATATACCTATATATGTACATATTACAGCTGGGGTTCCGGGCTGACCATATACCTACATACATACATATTACAGCTGGGGTTCCGGGGTGGCTATATACCTACACACATACATATTACAGCTGGGGTTCTGGGCTGGCCATATACCTACATATGTACATAATACAGCTGGGGTTCCGGGCTATATACCTACATACATACATATTACAGCTGGGGTTCCAGGCTGACTATATACCTGCATACATACATTTTACAGCTGGGGTTCCGGGCGGACTATATACCTACATACATACATATTACAGCTGGGGTTCCGGGCTGGTTACATACCTACATACATATTACAGACGGGGTTCGGGGCTGGCTATGTACCTACATACATATTACAGCTGGGGTTCGGGGCTGGCTATATACCTACATACATACATACGTATTACAGCTGGAGTTCCGGGTTGGCTATATACCTTATTACATACATATTACACATGGGGTTCCGGGCTGGCTGTATACCAACAGACATACATATTACAGCTGGAGTTCCGGGCTGGCCATATACCTACATACATACATATTACAGCTGGGGTTCCGGGCTGACTATATACCTACATACATATATATTACAGCTGGGGTTCTGGGCTGACTATATACCTACATATGTACATAATACAGCTGGGGTTCCGGGCTGACCATATACCTACATACATACATACATATTACAGCTGGGGTTCCCCGCTGGCTATATACCTACACACATACATATTACAGCTGGGGTTACGGGCTGCCATATACCTACATATGTACACATTACAGCTGGGGTTCCAGGCTATATATCTACATACATACATATTAATGCTGGGGTTCCAGGCTGACTATATACCTGCATACATACATATTACAGCTGGGGTTCCGGGCTGGCTATATACCTACATACATACATATTACAGCTGAGGTTCCAGGCTGGCTGTATTCCTACATACATACACATTACAGATGGTGTTCCGGGCTGGCTATATACCTACATACATACATATTACAGCTGAGGTTCCAGGCTGACTGTATTCCTACATACATACATATTACAGCTGGGGTTCCGGCCTGGCTATATACTTACATACATACATATTACAGCTGGAGTTCCGGGCAGGCTGTATACCTACATACATACATATTACAGCTGGGGTTCCGGGCTGGTTATATACATACATACATACTTATTACAGCTGGAGTTCCGGGCTAGCTATACATCTACACACATACATAATACAGCTGGGGTTCCGGGCTGGCTATATACCTACACACATACATATTACAGCCGGGGTTTCGGGTTGGTTATATACCTTAATACATAAATATTACAGCTGGGGTTCCTGGCTGGCTGTATACCAACATATATACATATTACAGGTGGGGTTCCGGGCTGGCAATATACCTACATACATACATATTACAGCTGGGGTTCCCGGCTGGCCATATACCTTCATACATACATATTACAGCTGAGGTTCCGGGCTGGCTATATACCTACATACATACATATTACAGCTGGAGTTCCGGGCTGGCTATATATCTACTTACATACATTTTACTGCCGGGGTTCCGAGCTGGCTGTATACCTACATACATACGTATTACAGCTGGAGTTCCGGGCTAGCTATATACCTACATACGTACATATTACAGCTGGGGTTCCGGGCTGGCTATATACCTACATACATACATATTACAGCTGGTGTTCCGGGCTGACTATATACCTACATACATACATATTACAGCTGTGGTTCGGGGCTGGCTATATACCTATATACATACATATTACAGCTGGGGTTCCGGCCTGGCTGTATACCTACATACATACATATTACAGCTGGAGTTCCGGGCTGGCTATATACCTACATACATATTACAGCTGGAGTTCCGGGCTGGCTATATACCTACATACATACATATTACAACTGGGGTTCCGGGCTGGATGTATATCTGCATACATACATATTACAGCTGGGGTTCCGGGCTGGCTATATACCTTAATACATACATATTACACCTGGGGTTCCGGGCTGGCTGTATACCAACAGACACACATATTACAGCTGAAGTTCCGGGCTGGCCATATACCTACATACATACATATTACAGCTGGGGTTCCGGGCTGACTATATACCTACATACATACATATTACAGCTGGGGTTCCGGGCTGACTATATACCTACATATGTACATATTACAGCTGGGGTTCCGGGCTGACCATATACCTACATACATACATATTACAGCTGGGGTTCCGGGCTGGCTATATACCTACACACATACATATTACAGCTGGGGTTCAGGGCTGGCTATATACCTACTTACATACATATTACAGTTTTGGTTCCGAGCTGGCTGTATACCTACATACATACGTATTACAGCTGGAGTTCCGGGCTAGCTATATACCTAAATACGTACATATTACAGCTGGGGTTTCGGGCTGACCATATACCTACATACATACATATTACAGCTGGGGTTCCGGGCTGGCTATATACCTACATACATACATAATACAGCTGGGGTTCCGCGCTGGATGTATACCTACATACATATTACTGCTGGGGTTCCGGGCTGGCCATATACCTAAAAACATACATATTACAGCTGGGGTTTCGGGCTGGCTACATACCTACATACATACATATTATAGCTGGGGTTCCGGGCTGACTATATACCTACATACATAAATATTACAGCTGAGGTTCCAGGCTGGCTGTATTCCTACATACATACATATTACAGCTGTAGTTCCGGGCTGGCTACATACCTACAATCATTCATATTACAGCTGGGGTTCCGGGAAGACTATATACCTACATACATACGTATTAGAGCTGGGGTTCCGGGCTGGCTATAGACCAACATACATACATATTACAGGTGGGGTTCCGGGTTGCATGTATACCTTCATACATAAATATTACAGCTGGGGTTCCGGGCTGGCAATACACCTACATACATACATATTACAGCCGGGGTTACGGGCTGGCTATATATCTACATACATACTTATTACAGCTGGGGTTCCGGGCTGGCTATATACCTACACACATATATATTACAGCTGCGTTCTGGGCTGGCTATATACCTACATACATACATATTACAGCTGGAGTTCCGGGCTGGCTATATACCTACATACATACATATTACAGCTGGAGTTCCGGGCAGGCTATATACCTACATACATACATATTACAGCTGGAGTTCCGGGCTGGCTACATGCCTACATACATACATATTACAGCTGGGGTTCCGCGCTGACTATATACCTACATACATACATATTACAGCTGGGGTTCCGGGCTGACTACATACCTACATATATACATATTACAGCTGGGGTTCCGGGCTGGTTATATACCTTCATACACTTTACAGACGGGGTTCGGGGCTGGCTATATGCCTACATACATACATATTACAGTTGGGGGTTCCGGGCTGACTATATACCTACATACATACATATTTCAGCTGGGGTTCCGGGCTGACTATATACCTACATACATACATATTACAGCTGGGGTTCCGGGCTGGTTATATACCAACATACATACATATTACAGCTGGAGTTCCGGGCTGACTATATACCTACTTACATACATATTACAGCTGTGGTTCCGAGCTGGCTGTATACCTACATACATACGTATTACAGCTGGAGTTCCGGGCTGGCTATATGATTACATACATACATATTACAGCTGGGGTTCCGGGCTGACTATATACCTACATACATACATATTACAGCTGGGGTTCCGGGCTGATTATATACCTACATATATACATATTACAGCTGGGGTTCCAGGCTGGTTATATACCTTCATACATATTACAGACGGGGTTCGGGGCTGGCTATATGCCTACATACATACATATTGCAGCTGGGGTTCCGGGCTGACTATATACCTACATACATACATATTACAGCTGGGGTTCCGGGCTGACTATATACCTACATACATACATATTACAGCTGGGGTTCCGGGCTGGTTATATACCTACATACATATTACAGACGGGGTTCGGGGCTGGCTATGTACCTACATACATATTACAGCTGGGGTTCGGGGCTGGCTATATACCTACATACATACGTATTAAAGCTGGAGTTACGGGTTGGCTATATACCTTAATACATACATATTACACCTGGGGTTCCGGGCTGGCTGTATACCAACAGACATACATATTACAGCTGGAGTTCCGGGCTGGCCATATACCTACATACATACATATTACAGCTGGGGTTCCGGGCTGACTATATACCTACATACATACATATTACAGCTGGGGTTCCGTGCAGACTATATACCTACATACGTACATGTTAAAGCTGGGGTTCCGGGCTGACATTATACCTACATACATACATATTACAGCTGGGGTTCCGGGGTGGCTATATACCTACACACATACATATTACAGCTGGGGTTCCGGGCTGGCCATATACCTACATATGTACATATTACAGCTGGGGTTCCGGGCTATCTACCTACATACATACATATTACAGCTGGGGTTCCAGGCTGACTATATACCTGCATACATACATATTACAGCTGTGGTTCCGGGCTGACTATATACCTACATACATACATATTACAGCTGGGGTTCCGGGCTGGTTATATACCTACATACATATTACAGACGGGGTTCGGGGCTGGCTAAGTACCTACATACATATTACAGCTGGGGTTCGGGGCTGGCTATATACCTACATACATACGTATTACAGCTGGAGTTCCGGGTTGGCTATATACCTTATTACATACATATTACACCTTGGGTTCCGGGCTGGCTGTATACCAACAGACATACATATTACAGCTGGAGTTCCGGGCTGGCCATATACCTACATACATACATATTACAGCTGGGGTTCCGGGCTGACTATATACCTACATACATACATATTACAGCTGGGGTTCCAGGCTGACTATATACCTACATACGTACATATTACAGCTGGGGTTCCGGGCTGGCTATATACCTACATACATACATATTACAGCTGGTGTTCCGGGCTGACTATATACCTACATACATACATATTACAGCTGTGGTTCGGGGTTGGCTATATACCTATATACATACATATTACAGCTGGGGTTCCGGCCTGGCTGTATACCTACATACATACATATTACAGCTGGAGTTCCGGGCTGGCTATATACCTACATACATATTACAGCTGGAGTTCCGGGCTGGCTATATACCTACATACATACATATTACAACTGGGGTTCCGGGCTGGATGTATATCTGCATACATACATATTACAGCTGGGGTTCCGGGCTGGCTATATACCTTAATACATACATATTACACCTGGGGTTCCGGGCTGGCTGTATACATACAGACACACATATTACAGCTGAAGTTCCGGGCTGGCCATATACCTACATACATACATATTACAGCTGGGGTTCCGGGCTGACTATATACCTACATACATAAATATTACAGCTGGGGTTCCGGGCTGACTATATACCTACATATGTACATATTACAGCTGGGGTTCCGGGCTGACCATATACCTACATACATACATATTACAGCTGGGGTTCCGGGCTGGCTATATACCTACACACATACATATTACAGCTGGGGTTCCGGGCTGGCTATATACCTACTTACATACATATTACAGTTTTGGTTCCGAGCTGGCTGTATACCTACATACATACGTATTACAGCTGGAGTTCCGGGCTAGCTATATACCTAAATACGTACATATTACAGCTGGGGTTTCGGGCTGACCATATACCTACATACATACATATTACAGCTGGGGTTCCGGGCTGGCTATATACCTACATACATACATAATACAGCTGGGGTTCCGCGCTGGATGTATACCTACATACATATTACTGCTGGGGTTCCGGGCTGGCCATATACCTAAAAACATACATATTACAGCTGGGGTTTCGGGCTGGCTACATACCTACATACATACATATTATAGCTGGGGTTCCGGGCTGACTATATACCTACATACATAAATATTATAGCTGAGGTTCCAGGCTGGCTGTATTCCTACATACATACATATTACAGCTGTAGTTCCGGGCTGGCTACATACCTACAATCATTCATATTACAGCTGGGGTTCCGGGCTGACTATATACCTACATACATACGTATTAGAGCTGGGGTTCCGGGCTGGCTATAGACCAACATACATACATATTACAGGTGGGGTTCCGGGCTGCATGTATACCTTCATACATAAATATTACAGCTGGGGTTCCGGGCTGGCAATATACCTACATACATACATATTACAGCCGGGGTTACGGGCTGGCTATATATCTACATACATACATATTACAGCTGGGGTTCCGGGCTGGCTATATACCTACACACATACATATTACAGCTGCGTTCTGGGCTGGCTATATACCTACATACATACATATTACAGCTGGAGTTCCGGGCTGGCTATATACCTATATACATACATATTACAGCTGGAGTTCCGGGCAGGCTATATACCTACATACATACATATTACAGCTGGAGTTCCGGGCTGGCTACATGCCTACATACATATATATTACAGCTGGGGTTCCGCGCTGACTATATACCTACATACATACGTATTACAGCTGGGGTTCCGGGCTGACTACATACCTACATATATACATATTACAGCTGGGGTTCCGGGCTGGTTATATACCTTCATACACATTACAGACGGGGTTCGGGGCTGGCTATATGCCTACATACATACATATTTCAGCTGGGGTTCCGGGCTGACTATATACCTACATACATACATATTACAGCTGGGGTTCCGGGCTGGTTATATACCTACATACATACATATTACAGCTGGAGTTCCGGGCTGACTATATACCTACTTACATACATATTACAGCTGTGGTTCCGAGCTGGCTGTATACCTACATACATACGTATTACAGCTGGAGTTCCGGGCTAGCTATATACCTACATACGTACATATTACAGCTGGGGTTCCGGGCTGACCATATACCTACATACATACATATTACAGCTGGGGTTCCGTGCTGGATGTATACCTACATACATATTACTGCTGGGGTTCCGGGCTGGCCATATACCTAAAAACATACATATTACAGCTGGGGTTTCGGGCTGGCTACATACCTACATACATACATATTATAGCTGGGGTTCCTGGCTGACTATATACCTACATACATAAATATTATAGCTGAGGTTCCAGGCTGGCTGTATTCCTACATACATACATATTACAGCTGTAGTTCCGGGCTGGCTACATACCTACAATCATTCATATTACAGCTGGGGTTCCAGGCTGACTATATACCTACATACATACGTATTAGAGCTGGGGTTCCGGGCTGGCTATAGACCAACATACATACATATTACAGGTGGGGTTCCGGGCTGCATGTATACCTTCATACATAAATATTACAGCTGGGGTTCCGGGCTGGCAATATACCTACATACATACATATTACAGCCGGGGTTACGGGCTGGCTATATATCTACATACATACATATTACAGCTGGGGTTCCGGGCTGGCTATATACCTACACACATATATATTACAGCTGCGTTCTGGGCTGGCTATATACCTACATACATACATATTACAGCTGGAGTTCCGGGCTGGCTATATACCTATATACATACATATTACAGCTGGAGTTCCGGGCAGGCTATATACCTACATACATACATATTACAGCTGGAGTTCCGGGCTGGCTACATGCCTACATACATATATATTACAGCTGGGGTTCCGCGCTGACTATATACCTACATACATACGTATTACAGCTGGGGTTCCGGGCTGACTACATACCTACATATATACATATTACAGCTGGGGTTCCGGGCTGGTTATATACCTTCATACACATTACAGACGGGGTTCGGGGCTGGCTATATGCCTACATACATACATATTTCAGCTGGGGTTCCGGGCTGACTATATACCTACATACATACATATTACAGCTGGGGTTCCGGGCTGGTTATATACCTACATACATACATATTACAGCTGGAGTTCCGGGCTGACTATATACCTACTTACATACATATTACAGCTGTGGTTCCGAGCTGGCTGTATACCTACATACATACGTATTACAGCTGGAGTTCCGGGCTAGCTATATACCTACATACGTACATATTACAGCTGGGGTTCCGGGCTGACCATATACCTACATACATACATATTACAGCTGGGGTTCCGTGCTGGATGTATACCTACATACATATTACTGCTGGGGTTCCGGGCTGGCCATATATCTACAAACATACATATTACAGCTGGGGTTTCGGGCTGGGTATATACCTACATACATACATATTAAAGCTGCGATTCCGGGCTGACTATATACCTACATACATACATATTACAGCTGAGATTCCAGGCTTGCTGTATTCCTACTTACATATTACAGCTGTAGTTCCGGGCTGGCTATATACCTACAATCATTCATATTACAGCTGGGGTTCCGGGCTGACTATATACCTACATACATACGTATTACAGCTGGGGTTCCGGGCTGGCTATATACCTACATACACACATATTACAGGTGGGGTTCCGGGCTGCATGTATACCTTCATACATACATATTACAGCTGGGGTTCCGGGCTGACCATATACCTACATACATACATATTACAGCTGGGGTTCCGGGGTGGCTATATACCTACACACATACATATTACAGCTGGGGTTCCGGGCTGGCCATATACCTACATATGTACATATTACAGCTGGGGTTCCGGGCTATATACCTACATACATACATATTACAGGTGGGGTTCCGGGCTGCATGTATACCTACATACATACATATTACAGCTGGGGTTCCGGGCTGGCCATATACCTACATACATACATATTACAGCCGGGGTTCCGGGCCGGCTATATATCTACATACATACATATTACAGCTGGGGTTCCGGGCTGGCTATATACCTACACACATATATATTACAGCTGCGTTCTGGGCTGGCTATATGCCTACATACATACATATTACAGCTGGAGTTCCGGGCTGGCTATATACCTACATACATACATATTACAGCTGAAGTTCCGGGCTAGCTATATACCTACATACATACATATTACAGCTGGAGTTCCGGGTTGGCTATATGCCTACATACATACATATTACAGCTGGGGTTCCGGGCTGACTATATACCTACATACATACATATTATAGCTGGGGTTCCGGGCTGACTATATACCTACATATATACATATTACAGCTGGGGTTCAGGGCTGGTTATATACCTTCATACATATTACAGACGGGGTTCGGGGCTGGCTATATAACTACTTACATATATATTGCAGCTGGGGTTCCGGGCTGACTATATTCCTACATACATACATATTACAGCTGGGGTTCCGGGCTGACTATATACCTACATACATACATATTACAGCTGGGGTTCCGGGCTGGATATATACCTACATACATATTACAGACGGGGTTCGGGGCTGGCTATGTACCTACATACATATTATAGCTGGGGTTCGGGGCTGGCTATATACCTACATACATACGTATTACAGCTGGAGTTCCGGGTTGGCAATATACCTTAATACATACATATTACACGTGGGGTTCCGTCCGGGCTAGCTGTAAACCAACAGACATACATATTACAGCTGGAGTTCCGGGCTGGCCATATACCTACATACATACATATTACAGCTGGGGTTGCGGGCTGACTATATACCTACATACATATTACAGCAGGGGTTCCGGGCTGACTATATACCTATATATGTACATATTACAGCTGGGGTTCCGGGCTGACCATATACCTACATACATACATATTACAGCTGGGGTTCCGGGGTGGCTATATACCTACACACATACATATTACAGCTGGGGTTCTGGGCTGGCCATATACCTACATATGTACATAATACAGCTGGGGTTCCGGGCTATATACCTACATACATACATATTACAGCTGGGGTTCCAGGCTGACTATATACCTGCATACATACATTTTACAGCTGGGGTTCCGGGCGGACTATATACCTACATACATACATATTACAGCTGGGGTTCCGGGCTGGTTACATACCTACATACATATTACAGACGGGGTTCGGGGCTGGCTATGTACCTACATACATATTACAGCTGGGGTTCGGGGCTGGCTATATACCTACATACATACATACGTATTACAGCTGGAGTTCCGGGTTGGCTATATACCTTATTACATACATATTACACATGGGGTTCCGGGCTGGCTGTATACCAACAGACATACATATTACAGCTGGAGTTCCGGGCTGGCCATATACCTACATACATACATATTACAGCTGGGGTTCCGGGCTGACTATATACCTACATACATATATATTACAGCTGGGGTTCTGGGCTGACTATATACCTACATATGTACATAATACAGCTGGGGTTCCGGGCTGACCATATACCTACATACATACATACATATTACAGCTGGGGTTCCCCGCTGGCTATATACCTACACACATACATATTACAGCTGGGGTTACGGGCTGCCATATACCTACATATGTACACATTACAGCTGGGGTTCCAGGCTATATATCTACATACATACATATTAATGCTGGGGTTCCAGGCTGACTATATACCTGCATACATACATATTACAGCTGGGGTTCCGGGCTGGCTATATACCTACATACATACATATTACAGCTGAGGTTCCAGGCTGGCTGTATTCCTACATACATACACATTACAGATGGGTTCCGGGCTGGCAATATACCTACATACATACATATTACAGCTGAGGTTCCAGGCTGACTGTATTCCTACATACATACATATTACAGCTGGGGTTCCGGGCTGGCTATATACTTACATACATACATATTACAGCTGGAGTTCCGGGCAGGCTGTATACCTACATACATACATATTACAGCTGGGGTTCCGGGCTGGTTATATACATACATACATACTTATTACAGCTGGAGTTCCGGGCTAGCTTTACATCTACAAACATACATAATACAGCTGGGGTTCCGGGCTGGCTATATACCTACACACATACATATTACAGCCGGGGTTTCGGGTTGGTTATATACCTTAATACATAAATATTACAGCTGGGGTTCCTGGCTGGCTGTATACCAACATATATACATATTACAGGTGGGGTTCCGGGCTGGCAATATACCTACATACATACATATTACAGCTGGGGTTCCCGGCTGGCCATATACCTTCATACATACATATTACAGCTGAGGTTCCGGGCTGGCTATATACCTACATACATACATATTACAGCTGGAGTTCCGGGCTGGCTATATATCTACTTACATACATTTTACTGCCGGGGTTCCGAGCTGGCTGTATACCTACATACATACGTATTACAGCTGGAGTTCCGGGCTAGCTATATACCTACATACGTACATATTACAGCTGGGGTTCCGGGCTGGCTATATACCTACATACATACATATTACAGCTGGTGTTCCGGGCTGACTATATACCTACATACATACATATTACAGCTGTGGTTCGGGGCTGGCTATATACCTATATACATACATATTACAGCTGGGGTTCCGGCCTGGCTGTATACCTACATACATACATATTACAGCTGGAGTTCCGGGCTGGCTATATACCTACATACATATTACAGCTGGAGTTCCGGGCTGGCTATATACCTACATACATACATATTACAACTGGGGTTCCGGGCTGGATGTATATCTGCATACATACATATTACAGCTGGGGTTCCGGGCTGGCTATATACCTTAATACATACATATTACACCTGGGGTTCCGGGCTGGCTGTATACCAACAGACACACATATTACAGCTGAAGTTCCGGGCTGGCCATATACCTACATACATACATATTACAGCTGGGGTTCCGGGCTGACTATATACCTACATACATACATATTACAGCTGGGGTTCCGGGCTGACTATATACCTACATATGTACATATTACAGCTGGGGTTCCGGGCTGACCATATACCTACATACATACATATTACAGCTGGGGTTCCGGGCTGGCTATATACCTACACACATACATATTACAGCTGGGGTTCAGGGCTGGCTATATACCTACTTACATACATATTACAGTTTTGGTTCCGAGCTGGCTGTATACCTACATACATACGTATTACAGCTGGAGTTCCGGGCTAGCTATATACCTAAATACGTACATATTACAGCTGGGGTTTCGGGCTGACCATATACCTACATACATACATATTACAGCTGGGGTTCCGGGCTGGCTATATACCTACATACATACATAATACAGCTGGGGTTCCGCGCTGGATGTATACCTACATACATATTACTGCTGGGGTTCCGGGCTGGCCATATACCTAAAAACATACATATTACAGCTGGGGTTTCGGGCTGGCTACATACCTACATACATACATATTATAGCTGGGGTTCCGGGCTGACTATATACCTACATACATAAATATTACAGCTGAGGTTCCAGGCTGGCTGTATTCCTACATACATACATATTACAGCTGTAGTTCCGGAGTGGCTACATACCTACAATCATTCATATTACAGCTGGGGTTCCGGGAAGACTATATACCTACATACATACGTATTAGAGCTGGGGTTCCGGGCTGGCTATAGACCAACATACATACATATTACAGGTGGGGTTCCGGGCTGCATGTATACCTTCATACATAAATATTACAGCTGGGGTTCCGGGCTGGCAATACACCTACATACATACATATTACAGCCGGGGTTACGGGCTGGCTATATATCTACATACATACTTATTACAGCTGGGGTTCCGGGCTGGCTATATACCTACACACATATATATTACAGCTGCGTTCTGGGCTGGCTATATACCTACATACATACATATTACAGCTGGAGTTCCGGGCTGGCTATATACCTACATACATACATATTACAGCTGGAGTTCCGGGCAGGCTATATACCTACATACATACATATTACAGCTGGAGTTCCGGGCTGGCTACATGCCTACATACATACATATTACAGCTGGGGTTCCGCGCTGACTATATACCTACATACATACATATTACAGCTGGGGTTCCGGGCTGACTACATACCTACATATATACATATTACAGCTGGGGTTCCGGGCTGGTTATATACCTTCATACACTTTACAGACGGGGTTCGGGGCTGGCTATATGCCTACATACATACATATTACAGCTGGGGGTTCCGGGCTGACTATATACCTACATACATACATATTTCAGCTGGGGTTCCGGGCTGACTATATACCTACATACATACATATTACAGCTGGGGTTCCGGGCTGGTTATATACCAACATACATACATATTACAGCTGGAGTTCCGGGCTGACTATATACCTACTTACATACATATTACAGCTGTGGTTCCGAGCTGGCTGTATACCTACATACATACGTATTACAGCTGGAGTTCCGGGCTGGCTATATGATTACATACATACATATTACAGCTGGGGTTCCGGGCTGACTATATACCTACATACATACATATTACAGCTGGGGTTCCGGGCTGACTATATACCTACATATATACATATTACAGCTGGGGTTCCAGGCTGGTTATATACCTTCATACATATTACAGACGGGGTTCGGGGCTGGCTATATGCCTACATACATACATATTGCAGCTGGGGTTCCGGGCTGACTATATACCTACATACATACATATTACAGCTGGGGTTCCGGGCTGACTATATACCTACATACATACATATTACAGCTGGGGTTCCGGGCTGGTTATATACCTACATACATATTACAGACGGGGTTCGGGGCTGGCTATGTACCTACATACATATTACAGCTGGGGTTCGGGGCTGGCTATATACCTACATACATACGTATTAAAGCTGGAGTTACGGGTTGGCTATATACCTTAATACATACATATTACACCTGGGGTTCCGGGCTGGCTGTATACCAACAGACATACATATTACAGCTGGAGTTCCGGGCTGGCCATATACCTACATACATACATATTACAGCTGGGGTTCCGGGCTGACTATATACCTACATACATACATATTACAGCTGGGGTTCCGTGCAGACTATATACCTACATACGTACATGTTAAAGCTGGGGTTCCGGGCTGACATTATACCTACATACATACATATTACAGCTGGGGTTCCGGGGTGGCTATATACCTACACACATACATATTACAGCTGGGGTTCCGGGCTGGCCATATACCTACATATGTACATATTACAGCTGGGGTTCCGGGCTATCTACCTACATACATACATATTACAGCTGGGGTTCCAGGCTGACTATATACCTGCATACATACATATTACAGCTGTGGTTCCGGGCTGACTATATACCTACATACATACATATTACAGCTGGGGTTCCGGGCTGGTTATATACCTACATACATATTACAGACGGGGTTCGGGGCTGGCTATGTACCTACATACATATTACAGCTGGGGTTCGGGGCTGGCTATATACCTACATACATACGTATTACAGCTGGAGTTCCGGGTTGGCTATATACCTTATTACATACATATTACACCTTGGGTTCCGGGCTGGCTGTATACCAACAGACATACATATTACAGCTGGAGTTCCGGGCTGGCCATATACCTACATACATACATATTACAGCTGGGGTTCCGGGCTGACTATATACCTACATACATACATATTACAGCTGGGGTTCCAGGCTGACTATATACCTACATACGTACATATTACAGCTGGGGTTCCGGGCTGGCTATATACCTACATACATACATATTACAGCTGGCGTTCCGGGCTGACTATATACCTACATACATACATATTACAGCTGTGGTTCGGGGCTGGCTATATACCTATATACATACATATTACAGCTGGGGTTCCGGCCTGGCTGTATACCTACATACATACATATTACAGCTGGAGTTCCGGGCTGGCTATATACCTACATACATATTACAGCTGGAGTTCCGGGCTGGCTATATACCTACATACATACATATTACAACTGGGGTTCCGGGCTGGATGTATATCTGCATACATACATATTACAGCTGGGGTTCCGGGCTGGCTATATACCTTAATACATACATATTACACCTGGGGTTCCGGGCTGGCTGTATACATACAGACACACATATTACAGCTGAAGTTCCGGGCTGGCTATATACCTACATACATACATATTACAGCTGGGGTTCCGGGCTGACTATATACCTACATACATAAATATTACAGCTGGGGTTCCGGGCTGACTATATACCTACATATGTACATATTACAGCTGGGGTTCCGGGCTGACCATATACCTACATACATACATATTACAGCTGGGGTTCCGGGCTGGCTATATACCTACACACATACATATTACAGCTGGGGTTCCGGGCTGGCTATATACCTACTTACATACATATTACAGTTTTGGTTCCGAGCTGGCTGTATACCTACATACATACGTATTACAGCTGGAGTTCCGGGCTAGCTATATACCTAAATACGTACATATTACAGCTGGGGTTTCGGGCTAACCATATACCTACATACATACATATTACAGCTGGGGTTCCGGGCTGGCTATATACCTACATACATACATAATACAGCTGGGGTTCCGCGCTGGATGTATACCTACATACATATTACTGCTGGGGTTCCGGGCTGGCCATATACCTAAAAACATACATATTACAGCTGGGGTTTCGGGCTGGCTACATACCTACATACATACATATTATAGCTGGGGTTCCGGGCTGACTATATACCTACATACATAAATATTATAGCTGAGGTTCCAGGCTGGCTGTATTCCTACATACATACATATTACAGCTGTAGTTCCGGGCTGGCTACATACCTACAATCATTCATATTACAGCTGGGGTTCCGGGCTGACTATATACCTACATACATACGTATTAGAGCTGGGGTTCCGGGCTGGCTATAGACCAACATACATACATATTACAGGTGGGGTTCCGGGCTGCATGTATACCTTCATACATAAATATTACAGCTGGGGTTCCGGGCTGGCAATATACCTACATACATACATATTACAGCCGGGGTTACGGGCTGGCTATATATCTACATACATACATATTACAGCTGGGGTTCCGGGCTGGCTATATACCTACACACATATATATTACAGCTGCGTTCTGGGCTGGCTATATACCTACATACATACATATTACAGCTGGAGTTCCGGGCTGGCTATATACCTATATACATACATATTACAGCTGGAGTTCCGGGCAGGCTATATACCTACATACATACATATTACAGCTGGAGTTCCGGGCTGGCTACATGCCTACATACATATATATTACAGCTGGGGTTCCGCGCTGACTATATACCTACATACATACGTATTACAGCTGGGGTTCCGGGCTGACTACATACCTACATATATACATATTACAGCTGGGGTTCCGGGCTGGTTATATACCTTCATACACATTACAGACGGGGTTCGGGGCTGGCTATATGCCTACATACATACATATTTCAGCTGGGGTTCCGGGCTGACTATATACCTACATACATACATATTACAGCTGGGGTTCCGGGCTGGTTATATACCTACATACATACATATTACAGCTGGAGTTCCGGGCTGACTATATACCTACTTACATACATATTACAGCTGTGGTTCCGAGCTGGCTGTATACCTCCATACATACGTATTACAGCTGGAGTTCCGGGCTAGCTATATACCTACATACGTACATATTACAGCTGGGGTTCCGGGCTGACCATATACCTACATACATACATATTACAGCTGGGGTTCCGTGCTGGATGTATACCTACATACATATTACTGCTGGGGTTCCGGGCTGGCCATATACCTAAAAACATACATATTACAGCTGGGGTTTCGGGCTGGCTACATACCTACATACATACATATTATAGCTGGGGTTCCTGGCTGACTATATACCTACATACATAAATATTATAGCTGAGGTTCCAGGCTGGCTGTATTCCTACATACATACATATTACAGCTGTAGTTCCGGGCTGGCTACATACCTACAATCATTCATATTACAGCTGGGGTTCCGGGCTGACTATATACCTACATACATACGTATTAGAGCTGGGGTTCCGGGCTGGCTATAGACCAACATACATACATATTACAGGTGGGGTTCCGGGCTGCATGTATACCTTCATACATAAATATTACATCTGGGGTTCCGGGCTGGCAATATACCTACATACATACATATTACAGCCGGGGTTACGGGCTGGCTATATATCTACATACATACATATTACAGCTGGGGTTCCGGGCTGGCTATATACCTACACACATATATATTACAGCTGCGTTCTGGGCTGGCTATATACCTACATACATACATATTACAGCTGGAGTTCCGGGCAGGCTATATACCTACATACATACATATTACAGCTGGAGTTCCGGGCTGGCTACATGCCTACATACATATATATTACAGCTGGGGTTCCGCGCTGACTATATACCTACATACATACGTATTACAGCTGGGGTTCCGGGCTGACTACATACCTACATATATACATATTACAGCTGGGGTTCCGGGCTGGTTATATACCTTCATACACATTACAGACGGGGTTCGGGGCTGGCTATATGCCTACATACATACATATTTCAGCTGGGGTTCCGGGCTGACTATATACCTACATACATACATATTACAGCTGGGGTTCCGGGCTGGTTATATACCTACATACATACATATTACAGCTGGAGTTCCGGGCTGACTATATACCTACTTACATACATATTACAGCTGTGGTTCCGAGCTGGCTGTATACCTACATACATACGTATTACAGCTGGAGTTCCGGGCTAGCTATATACCTACATACGTACATATTACAGCTGGGGTTCCGGGCTGACCATATACCTACATACATACATATTACAGCTGGGGTTCCGTGCTGGATGTATACCTACATACATATTACTGCTGGGGTTCCGGGCTGGCCATATATCTACAAACATACATATTACAGCTGGGGTTTCGGGCTGGCTATATACCTACATACATACATATTAAAGCTGCGATTCCGGGCTGACTATATACCTACATACATACATATTACAGCTGAGATTCCAGGCTTGCTGTATTCCTACTTACATATTACAGCTGTAGTTCCGGGCTGGCTATATACCTACAATCATTCATATTACAGCTGGGGTTCCGGGCTGACTATATACCTACATACATACGTATTACAGCTGGGGTTCCGGGCTGGCTATATACCTACATACACACATATTACAGGTGGGGTTCCGGGCTGCATGTATACCTTCATACATACATATTACAGCTGGGGTTCCGGACTGGCCATATACCTACATACATACATATTACAGCCGGGGTTCTGGGCTGGCTATATACCTACATACATACATATTACAGCTGGAGTTCCGGGCTGGCTATATACCTACATACATACATATTACAGCTGGAGTTCCGGGCTAGCTATATACCTACATACATACATATTACAGCTGGAGTTCCGGGCTGGCTATATGATTACATACATACATATTACAGCTGGGGTTCCGGGCTGACTATATACCTACATACATACATATTACAGCTGGGGTTCCGGGCTGACTATATACCTACATATTTACATATTACAGCTGGGGTTCCAGGCTGGTTATATACCTTCATACATATTACAGACGGGGTTCGGGGCTGGCTATATGCCTACATACATACATATTGCAGCTGGGGTTCCGGGCTGACTATATACCTACATACATACATATTACAGCTGGGGTTCCGGGCTGACTATATACCTACATACATACATATTACAGCTGGGGTTCCGGGCTGGTTATATACCTACATACATATTACAGACGGGGTTCGGGGCTGGCTATGTACCTACATACATATTACACCTTGGGTTCCGGGCTGGCTGTATACCAACAGACATACATATTACAGCTGGAGTTCCGGGCTGGCCATATACCTACATACATACATATTACAGCTGGGGTTCCGGGCTGACTATATACCTACATACATACATATTACAGCTGGGGTTCCAGGCTGACTATATACCTACATATGTACATATTACAGCTGGGGTTCCTGGCTGACCATATACCTACATACATACATATTACAGCTGGGGTTCCTGGCTGGCTATATACCTACACACATACATATTACAGCTGGGGTTCCGGGCTGGCATATACCTACATGTGTACATATTACAGCTGTGGTTCCGGGCTATATACCTACATACATACATATTACAGCTGGGGTTCCAGGCTGACTATATACCTGCATACATACATATTACAGCTGGGGTTCCGGGCTGGCTACATACCTACATACATACATATTACAGCTGAGGTTCCAGGCTGGCTGTATTCCTACATACATACATATTACAGATGGTGTTCCGGGCTGGCTATATACCTACATACATACATATTACAGCTGGGGTTCCGGGCTGGCCATATACCTACATACATACATATTACAGCTGGGGTTCCGGGCTGGTTATATACCTACATACATATTACAGACGGGGTTCGGGGCTGGCTATGTACCTACATACATATTACAGCTGGGGTTCGGGGCTGGCTATATACCTACATACATACGTATTAAAGCTGGAGTTACGGGTTGGCTATATACCTTAATACATACATATTACACCTGGGGTTCCGGGCTGGCTGTATACCAACAGACATACATATTACAGCTGGAGTTCCGGGCAGGCCATATACCTACATACATACATATTACAGCTGGGGTTCCGGGCTGACATTATACCTACATACATACATACATATTACAGCTTGGGTTCCGGGGTGGCTATATACCTACACACATACATATTACAGCTGGGGTTCCGGGCTGGCCATATACCTACATATGTACATATTACAGCTGGGGTTCCGGGCTATCTACCTACATACATACATATTACAGCTGGGGTTCCAGGCTGACTATATACCTGCATACATACATATTACAGCTGTGGTTCCGGGCTGACTATATACCTACATACATACATATTACAGCTGGGGTTCCGGGCTGGTTATATACCTACTTACATATTACAGACAGGGTTCGGGGCTGGCTATGTACCTACATACATATTACAGCTGGGGTTCGGGGCTGGCTATATACCTACATACATACGTATTACAGCTGGAGTTCCGGGTTGGCTATATACCTTATTACATACATATTACACCTTGGGTTCCGGGCTGGCTGTATACCAACAGACATACATATTACAGCTGGAGTTCCGGGCTGGCCATATACCTACATAGATACATATTACAGCTGGGGTTCCGGGCTGACTATATACCTACATACATACATATTACAGCTGGGGTTCCAGGCTGACTATATACCTACATATGTACATATTACAGCTGGGGTTCCTGGCTGACCATATACCTACATACATACATATTACAGCTGGGGTTCCGGGCTGGCTATATACCTACACACATACATATTACAGCTGGGGTTCCGGGCTGGCATACACCTACATGTGTACATATTACAGCTGTGGTTCCGGGCTATATACCTACATACATACATATTACAGCTGGGGTTCCAGGCTGACTATATACCTGCATACATACATATTACAGCTGGGGTTCCCGGCTGGCTATATACCTACATACATACATATTACAGCTGAGGTTCCAGGCTGGCTGTATTCCTACATACATACATATTACAGATGGTGTTCCGGGCTGGCTATATACCTACATACATACATATTACAGCTGGGGTTCCGGGCTGGCCATATACCTACATACATACATATTACAGCTGGGGTTCCGGGCTGGCTATATACCTTTATACATACATATTACAGCTGGGGTTCCGGGCTGGCTGTATACCAACATACATACACATTACAGCTGGAGTTCCGGGCTGGCCATATACCTACATACATACATATTACAGCTGGGGTTCCGGGCTGGCTATATACCCACATACATACATATTACAGCTGGGGTTCCGGGCTAGCAATACACCTACAAACATACATATTACAGCTGGGGTTCCGGGCTGGCTATATACCTACTTACATTCATATTAAAGCTGAAGTTCCGGGCATGCTATATACCTACTTACATACATTTTACTGCTGGGGTTCCGAGCTGGCTGTATACCTACATACATACGTATTACAGCTGGAGTTCCGGGCTAGCTATATACCTACATACGTACATATTACAGCTTGGGTTCCGGGCTGGCTATATACCTACATACATACATATTACAGCTGGTGTTCCGGGCTGACTATATACCTACATACATACATATTACAGCTGTGGTTCGGGGCTGGCTATATACCTACATACATACAAATTACAGCTGGGGTTCCAGCCTCGCTGTATACCTACATACATACATATTACAGCTGGAGTTCCGGGCTGGCTATATACCTACATACATACATATTACAGCTGGAGTTCCGGGCTGGCTATATACCTACATACATACATATTACAACTGGGGTTCCGGGCTGGATGTATATCTACATACATACATATTACAGCTGGGGTTCCGGGCTGGCCATATACCTACATACATACATATTACAGCTGGGGTTCCGGGCTGGCTATATACCCACATACATACATATTACAGCTGGGGTTCCGGGCTGGCTGTATACCAACATACACATTACAGCTGGAGTTCCTGGCTGGCCATATACCTACATACATACATATTACAGCTGGGGTTCCGGGCTGGCTATATACCCACATACATACATATTACAGCTGGGGTTCCGGGCTAGCAATACACCTACAAACATACATATTACAGCTGGGGTTCCGGGCTGGCTATATACCTACTTACATACATATTAAAGCTGGAGTTCCGGGCATGCTATATACCTACTTACATACATTTTACTGCTGGGGTTCCGAGCTGGCTGTATACCTACATACATACGTATTACAGCTGGAGTTCCGGGCTAGCTATATACCTACATACGTACATATTACAGCTTGGATTCCGGGCTGGCTATATACTTACATACATACATATTACAGCTGGTGTTCCGGGCTGACTATATACCTACATACATACATATTACAGCTGTGGTTCGGGGCTGGCTATATACCTACATACATACAAATTACAGCTGGGGTTCCGGCCTGGCTGTATACCTACATAGATACATATTACAGCTGGAGTTCCGGGCTGGCTATATACCTACATACATACATATTACAGCTGGAGTTCCGGGCTGGCTATATACCTACATACATACATATTACAACTGGGGTTCCGGGCTGGATGTATATCTACATACATACATATTACAGCTGGGGTTCCGGGCTGGTCATATACCTACATACATACATATTACAGCTGGGGTTCCGGGCTGGCTATATACCTTTATACATACATATTACAGCTGGGGTTCCGGGCTGGCTGTATACCAACACACATACGCATCACAGCTGGAGTTCCGGGCTTGCCATATACCTACATACATACATATTACAGCTGGGGTTCTGGGCTGGCTATATACCCACATACATACATATTACAGCTGGGGTTCCGGGCTGGCAATACACCTACAAACATACATATTACAGCTGGGGTTCCGGGCTGGCTATATACAAACTTACATACATATTAAAGCTGGAGTTCCGGGCATGCTATATACCTACATACATACGAGGGGCAACCGCACTCCTGGTAGCCGCGTTGGAAACGGTTGCAACTTGCTGGACGCGCAAAACGGTATTGCAGCTAATTCCAATTAACGCACATGTCACATGAGGACCATGCTCAGTCGTCGATCGATATGTCGAGTCAGCAATGGCGTCCAAAAGTAAGACAAGAGCTTATTACAGTGCTAACAACTTCGCCAGCACGGTGAGTTGGCATGTAAGCGTCAGTCAACGATAGCGATCACGGCTGTATGGTCAGAATCTTTGTGGGGCCTTCATAAGACACTACTGGCAACCAACGTCGAAGAGAGCAATCGAGCAATGGCGGCCGACGGTATGACAAAAGCGCTTGTATCTCGGCCACCAAGGTGAGTTACAGCACAATTATTTTGATTTTGTGTCACTGCATCATAGCGATCACGACGGTGTAGTCAGAATCTTTGTAGGCCATTCGGAAGTAGTCAAACGTTTATTACATTATTTACATTAGTTTAGATTACGAGGGGCAACCGCACTCCTGGTAGCAGCCGATGCAACCGGTTGCAACTTGCTGGTAGCGCAAGCTAGGTATTGCAACTCACAACTGCCAGCATGCAGCACGGTGAGTTATGGCGTCAGTGAACGACATCGATCATGGCCGTGTGGTCTGAATCTTCGTGTGCCTTTCCTAAAAACGCCCCAGGCTCATATCTCCACCACCAAGGTGAGTTTCAACACCAACTTTTTACATTCAGGTCAGTGCATGATAGTGATCACGGTGGTGTAGTCTGAATTTCTGTAGGCCAAACCTAAGTACTCAAACATTATTTAATATGTTTATTTCTGCTTTGTTGACGAGGGGCAACCGCACTCCTGGTAGCCGTTGCAACGCCGCGGTTGCCTCGCCGTAGCGAAGCTAATTATTGCAATTCGTTCCAATTAACGCGCATGCCACGTGGCTCAGTCGATCGCGAGCAATGGCGACCAAAAGGGAGACAAGACAGCACTCACAACTCAGCCAGCACGGTGAGTATTGGCATGTAAGCGTCAGTGAACGACAGCGATCACGGCTGTGCGGTCAGAATCTTCGTGTGCCTTTCCTAAGAACGGTACTGCCACCGGAAGTCGGAGAGAGCGCTCGAGCAATGGCGGCCACGGCGAGACAAAAGCGTTCATATCTCTACCACCAAAGTGAGTTTCAGCACAATTATTTTGATTTTGTGTCACTGCCTCATAGCGATCACGACGGTGTAGTCAGAATCTCTGTACGCCATTCCGAAATAGTCAAACGTTTCAATGATTACATTATATTATATTATAATACGTTATATTACGCGGCACAATTTTTCCTATACCAGGAGTGTAACGAGGGGCAACCGCACTCCTGGTAGCCGCGATACAACCGGTTGCAACTCGCTGGGTGGTCATACTCTTTGTGGCAATGAAACTTTGAAACTGGTTGAAGAGAGCGCTCGAGCAATGGTGGCTGAAGGGAAGACAAAAGCACTCACAACTCCACTACCAAGATGAATTTCAGCAACAAAATTGTACGGTTGGGTCACTGCACGATAGTGATCATGAAGATTTAGTCAGAACCTTTGTAGGTCCTTCCTGCGGGCTGGGAGGTTTTTTATTTGTTTATATTTGCTTTATTAGCGAGGGGCAACCGCACTCCTGGTAGCCGTTGCAACTCCGCGGTTGCCTCGCAGTAGCGCAAGCTAATTATTGCAATTCGTTCCAATTAACGCACATGCCACGTGGCAACCACGCTCAGTCGAACGCTGGCAATGGCGACCAAAGGGAAGACACGAAATTATAACAGCACTTACAACCTTGCCAGCACGGTGAGTTTCGGTATGTAACCGTCAGTGAACAACAGCGATTACGGCTGTGTGGTCAGAATCTTTGTGGGCCCTTCGTATGACTGTACTGGCAACCAACGTCGAAGAGAACGATCGAGCAATGGCGGCCGACGGCACGTCAAAAGCGCTTGTATCTCCATCACCAAGGTGAGTTTCGCCACAATTATTGTGTGGTTGTGTCACTGCATGATAGCGATCACGATGGTGTAGTCAGAATCTCTGTAGACCTTTCCTGCGTGCTGTGAGGTTTGATTATTTATTTAGATTATTTACGCGGCACAATTTTCTCTATACCAGGAGTGTAACGAGGGGCAACCGCACTCCTGGTAGCCGCGATGCAACCGGTTGCAACTCGCTGGGTGGTCATAGTCTTTGTGGCAATGAAACTATGAAAGTTGAAGAGAGCGCTTGAGCATTGGCGGCTGAAGGGAAGACAAAAGCACTCACAACTCCACTAGCAAGATGAATTTCAGCAACAAAATTGTACGGTTGGGTCACTGCACGATAGTGATCATGAAGATTTAGTCAGAACCTTTGTAGGTCCTTCCTGCGGGCTGGGAGGTTTTTTATTTGTTTATATTTGCATTATTAGCGAGCGGCAACCGCACTCCTGGTAGCCGCGGTTGCAACGCCGGCTGCGACTCGCCGTAGCGCTTATTGCAGTTAGTTCCAATTAACGCACAAGCTATTGCCACGTGGCAACCACGAACGCTAGCAATGGCGACCAAAGGGAAGACACGAAATATAACAGCACTTACAACCTTGCCAGCACGGTGAGTTTTGGTATATAAGCGTCAGTAAACAACAGCGATTACGGCTGTGTGGTCAGAATCTTCGTGGGCCCTTCGTATGACTGTACTGGCCATCAACGTCGAAGAGAACGATCGAGCAATGGCGGCCGACGGCACGACAAAAGCGCTTGTATCTCCACCACCAAGGTGAGTTTCAGCACAATTATTGTACGGTCGTGTCACTGCATGATAGCGACCACGACGGTGTAGTCAGAATCTCTGTAGACCTTTCCTGCGTGCTGTGAGGTTTGATTATTTAATTATTTAGATTAGTTAGATTAGTTAGATTACGCGGCACAATTTTTCCCCTACCAGGAGTGTAACGAGGGGCAACCGCACTCCTGGTGGCCGCTGCAACGCCGGCTGCGACTCGCCGTAGCGCAAGCTATAGTATCGCAGTTAGTTCCAATTAACGCACATGCCACGTGGCAACCACGCTCAGTCGGTCGCCGCAAGCAATGGCGGCCAAAAGGAAGACAAGACATTATTACAGCACTCACAACTCAGCCAGCACGGTGAGTTTTGGCATGTAACCGTCAGTTAACGACAGCGATCACGGCCGTGTGGTCAGAATCTTTGTGTGCCTTTCCTAAGAACGGTACTGCCACCGGAAGTCGGAGAGAGCGCTCTAGCAATGGCGTCCACGGCGAGACAAAAGCGCTTGTATCTCCACCACCAAGGTGAATTTCAGCACAATTATTATACGTTTGTCTAACTGCATGATAGCGATCACGACGGTGTAGTCAGAATCTCGGTAGACCTTTCCTGCGAGCTATGAGGTTTGATTATTTACATTAATTAATTAATTAATTACGCGGCACAATTTTTCCTATACCAGGAGTGTAACGAGGGGCAACCGCACTCCTGGTAGCCGTTGCAACGCCGGCTGCGACTCGCCGTAGCGCTTATCGCAGTTAGTTCCAATTAACGCACAAGCTATTGCCACGTGGCAACCACGAACGCTAGCAATGGCGACCAAAGTGAAGACACGAAATATAACAGCACTTACAACCTTGCCAGCACGGTGAGTTTTGGTATGTAAGCGTCAGTAAACAACAGCGATTACGGCTGTGTGGTCAGAATCTTCGTGGGCCCTTCGTATGACTGTACTGGCCGCCAACGTCGAAGAGAACGATCGAGCAATGGCGGCCGACGGCACGACAAAAGCGCTTGTATCTCCACCACCAAGGTGAGTTTCAGCACAATTATTGTACGGTCGTGTCACTGCATGATAGCGATCACGACGGTGTAGTCAGAATCTCTGTAGACCTTTCCTGCGTGCTGTGAGGTTTGATTATTTAATTATTTAGATTAGTTAGATTACGCGGCACAATTTTTCCCCTACCAGGAGTGTAACGAGGGGCAACCGCACTCCTGGTAGCGCCGTTACAACTCCGCGGTTGCCTCGCAGTAGCGCCAGCTAATTATTGCAATTCGTTTCAATTAACGCACATGCCACGTGGCAACCACGCTCAGTCGAACGCTAGCAATGGCGACCAAAGGGAAGACACGAAATTATAACAGCACTTACAACCTTGCCAGCACGGTGAGTTTCGGTATGTAACCGTCAGTGAACAACAGCGATTACGGCTGCGTGGTCAGAATCTTTGTGGGCCCTTCGTATGACTGTACTGGCAACCAACGTCGAAGAGAACGATCGAGCAATGGCGGCCGCGGCACGACAAAAGCGCTTGTATCTCCATCACCAAGGTGAGTTTCGCCACAATTATTGTGTGGTTGTGTCACTGCATGATAGCGATCACGATGGTGTAGTCAGAATCTCTGTAGACCTTTCCTGCGTGCTGTGAGGTTTGATTATTTAATTATTTAGATTATTTAGATTATTTAGATTATTTACGCGGCACAATTTTTCCCCTACCAGGAGTGTAACGAGGGGCAACCGCACTCCTGGTAGCCGTTGCAACGCCGGCTGCGACTCGCCGTAGCGAAAGCTAAGTATCGCAGTTATTCCCAATTAACGCACACGCCACGTGGCAACCACGCTCAGTCGAAAGCAAGCAATGGCGACCAAAAGGAAGACACGAAATTATAACAGCACTTACAACCTTGCCAGCACGGTGAGTTTCGGTATGTAAAAGTCGTAGGTATAAACGCGGCGCTGAGCGTCAGTTCCGCGCTCCGTTCCGCGCTCCGCGCCGCGTTTATACCTACGACTTTACAGTACGGATCGCGCAACACCGAACGCGGCGCGGAGCGCGGAACGGACGGACATGTTCCAACGGAACGGAAAATAACAGTACCAGGAGTGCGGTTGCCCCTCGTATGTATGTAGGTATATTGCCAGCCCGGAACACCAGCTGTAATATGTATGTATGTAGGTATATTGCCAGCCCGGAACTCCGGATGTAATATGTATGTATGTAGGGATATTGCCAGCCCGGAACCGCAGCTGTAATATGTATTTAAGTTGATATGTAGCCAAGCCCGGAACTCCAGCTGTAATATGTATGTATGTAGGTATATAGCCATCCCAGAACCCAAGCTGTAATATGTATGTAGCAAGCCCGGAACCCCAGCTGTAATATGTATGTATGTAGGTATATAGCCCGCCCGGAACTCCAGCAGTAATATGTATGTATGTAGGTATACAGCCAGCCCGGAACCCCAGCTGTAATATGTATGTATGTAGGTATATAACCAACCCGGAACTCCAGCTGTAATATGTATGTATGTAGGTTTATAGCCAGCCCGGAACCCCAGCTGTAATATGGATGAATGTAGGTATATAGTCAGCCCGGAACCCCAGCTGTAATATGTATGTATGTAGGTATATAGCAAGCCCGGAACTCCAGCTGTAACACGTATGTATGTAGGTATATAACCAGCCCAGAACCCCAGCTGTAATATGTATGAATGTAGGTATATAGGCAGACTGGAACTCCAGCTGTAATATGTATGTATGTAGGTATATAGCCAGCCCAGAACCCAAGCTGTAATATGTATGTATGTAGGTATATAGGCAGCCCGGAACCCCAGCTTTAATATATATGTATGTAGGTATACAGCCAGCCCAGAACCCAAGCAGTAATATGTATGTATGTAGGTATATAGGCAGCCCGGAACCCCAGCTGTAATATGTATGTATGTAGGTATATAGCCAGCCCGGAACCCCAACTGTAATATGTATGTATGTAGGTATGTAGCCAGCCCGGAACCCCGGCTGTAATATGTATGTATGTAGGTATATAGTCAGCCCGGAACCCCAGCTGTAATATGTATGTATGTAGGTATATTGCCAGCCCGGAACACCAGCTGTAATATGTATGTATGTAGGTATACGTATAACCAGCCCGGATCCCCAGCTGTAATATGTATGTATGTAGGTATATAGGCAGCCTGGAACTGCAGCTGTAATATGTATGTATGTAGGTATATAGCCAGCCCGGAACCCCAGCTGTAATATGTATGTATGTAGGTATACGTACAACCAGCCCGGATCCCCAGCTGTAATATGTATGTATGTAGGTATATAGGCAGCCTGGAACTCCAGCTGTATAATATATGTATGTAGGTATATAGCCAGCCCGGAACCCCAGCTGTAATATGTATGTATGTAGGGATATAGCCAGCCCGGAACCCCAACTGTAATATGTATGTATGTAGTTATATAGCCAGCCTGGAACTCCAGCTGTAATATGTATGTATGTAGGTTTATAGTTAGCCTGGAACCCTAGCTGTAATATGTATGTATGTAGGTATATTGCCAGCCCGGAACTCCAGCTGTAATATGTATGTATGTAAGTATTTTGCCAGCCCGGAACCCCAGCTGTAATATGTATATAAGTAGGTATATAGCCAGTCCGGAACTCCAGCTGTAATATATATGTATGTAGGTATATAGCCAACCAGGAACCTCAGCTGTAATATGTATGTATGTAGGTATATAAGCAGCCTGGAACTCCAGCTGTAATATGTTTGTATGTAGGTATATAGCCAGCCCGGAACTCCAACTGTAATATGTATGTGTGTTGGAATACAGCCAGCCCGGAACCACAGCTGTAATATGTATGTATGTAGGTTTACAGTCAGCCTGGAACCCCAGCTGTAATATGTATGTATGTAGGTATATTGCCAGCCCGGAACACCAGCTGTAATATGTATGTATGTAGGTATATTGCCAGCCCGGAACTCCTGATGTAATATGTATGTATGTAGGGATATTGCCAGCCCGGAACCGCAGCTGTAATATGTATTTAAGTAGGTATGTAGCCAAGCCCGGAACTCCAGCTGTAATATGTATGTATGTAGGTATATAGCCAGCCCGGAACCCAAGCTGTAATATGTATGTAGCAAGCCCGGAACCCCAGCTGTAATATGTATGTATGTAGGTATATAGCCCGCCCGGAACTCCAGCTGTAATATGTATGTATGTAGGTATATAACCAACCCGGAACTCCAGCTGTAATATGTATGTATGTAGGTTTATAGCCAGCCCGGAACACCAGCTGTAATATGGATGAATGTAGGTATATAGTCAGCCCGGAACCCCAGCTGTAATATGTATGTATGTAGGTATATAGCAAGCCCGGAACTCCAGCTGTAACATGTATGTATGTAGGTATATAACCAGCCCAGAACCCCAGCTGTAATATGTATGAATGTAGGTATATAGGCAGCCTGGAACTCCAGCTGTAATATGTATGTATGTAGGTATATAGCCAGCCCAGAACCCAAGCTGTAATATGTATCTATGTAGGTATATAGGCAGCCCGGAACCCCAGCTGTAATATGTATGTATGTAGGTATACAGCCAGCCCAGAACCCAAGCAGTAACATGTATGTATGTAGGTATATAGGCAGCCCGGAACCCCAGCTGTAATATGTATGTATGTAGGTATATAGCCAGCCCGGAACCCCAACTGTAATATGTATGTATGTAGGTATGTAGCCAGCCCGGAACCCCGGCTGTAATATGTATGTATGTAGGTATATAGACAGCCCGGAACCTCAGCTGTAATATGTATGTATGTAGGTATATTGCCAACCCGGAACCCCAGCTGTAATATGTATGTATGTAGGTATATAGCCAGCCCCGAACCCCAGCTATAATATGTATGTAGGTATATAGCCAGCCCGGAACCCCAGCTGTAATATGTAAGTATGTATGTAGGTATATAGTCAGCCCGGAACCCCAGCAGTAACATGTATGTATGTACGTATATTGCCAGCCCGGAACACCAGCTGTAATATGTATGTATGTAGGTATATAACCAGCCCGGATCCCCAGCTGTAATATGTATGTATGTAGGTATACAGGCAGCCTGGAACTTCAACTGTAATATGTATGTATCTAGGTATATAGCCAGCCCGGAACCCCAGCTGTAAAATGTATGTATGTAGGTATATAGCCAACCTGGAACCCCAGCTGTAATATGTATGTATGTAGGTATATTGCCAGCCCGGAACTCCAGATGTAATATTTATGTATGTAGGGATATTGCCAGCCCGGAACCGCAGCTGTAATATGTATATAAGTAGGTATGTAGCCCAGCCCGGAACTCCAGCTGTAATATGTATGTATATGCCAGCCCGGAACTCCAACTGTAATATGTATGTGTGTTGGAATACAGCAAGCCCGGAACCCCAGCTGTAATATGTATGTATGTAGGTTTGCAGTCAGCCTGGAACCCCAGCTGTAATATGTATGTATGTAGGTATATTGCCAGCCCGAACTCCAGATGTAATATGTATGTAAGTAGGTATGTAGCCAAGCCCGGAACTCCAGCTGTAATATGTATGTATGTAGGTATATAGCCAGCCCGGAACCCAAGCTGTAATATGTATGTATGTAGCAAGCCCGGAACCCCAGCTGTAATATGTATGTATGTAGGTATATAACCAACCCGGAACTCCAGCTGTAATATGTATGTATGTAGGTATATAGCCAGCCTGAAACCCCAGCTGTAATATGGATGAATGTAGGTATATAGTCAGCCCGGAACCCCAGCTGTAATATGTATGTATGTAGGTATATAGCAAGCCCGGAACTCCAGCTGTAACATGTATGTATGTAGGTATATAACCAGCCCGGAACTCCAACTGTAATATGTATGTGTGTAGGAATACAGCCAGCCCGGAACCCCAGCTGTAATATGTATGTATGTTTACAGTCAGCCTGGAACCCCAGTTGTAATATGAATGTATGTAGGTATATTGCCAGCCCGGAACTCCAGCTGTAATATGTATGTATGTAGGGATATTGCCAGCCCGGAACCCCAGCTGTAATATGTATGTAAGTAGGTATATAGTCAGCCCGGAACCCCAGCAGTAACATGTATGTATGTACGTATATTGCCAGCCCGGAACACCAACTGTAATATGTATGTATGTAGGTATATAACCAGCCCGGATCCCCAGCTTTAATATGTATGTATGTAGATATACATGCAGCCTGGAACTTCAGCTGTAATATGTATGTATCTAGGTATATAGCCAGCCCGGAACCCCAGCTGTAATATGTATGTATGTAGGCATATAGCCAACCTGGAACTCCAGCTGTAATATGTATGCATGTAGGTTTATAGTCAGCCTGGAACCCCAGCTGTAATATGTATGAATGTAGTTATATAGCCAGCCTGGAACTCCAGCTGTAATATGTATGTATGTAGGTTTATAGTCAGCCTGGAACTCCAGCTGTAATATGTATGTATGTAGGTTTATATAAGTAGGTATATCGCCAGCCAGGAACTCCAGCTGTAATATGCATGTATGTAGGTAAATAGTCAGCCTGGAAACCCAGCTGTAATATGTATATATGTAGGTATATAGCCAGCCCGCAACTCCAGCTGTAGTATGTATGTATGTAAGTATACAACCAGCCCGGAACCCCAGCTGTAATATGTATGTATGTAGGCATATAGCCGGCCCTGAACTCCGGCTGTAATATGTATGTATGCAGGTATACAGCCAGCTCGGAACCCCAGCTGTAATATGTATGTATGTAGGTATATAACCAGCCCGGAACCCCAGTTGTAATATGTATGAATGTAGGTATATAGGCAGACTGGAACTCCAGCTGTAATATGTATGTATGTAGGTGTATAGTTAGCCCGGAACCCCAGTTGTAATATGTATGTATGTATGTATATTGCCAGCCCGGAACACAGGTTGTAATATGTATGTATGTAGGTATATAACGAGCCCTGAACCCCAGCTGTAGAATGTATGTATGTAGGTATATAGCCAACCCGGAACCCCAGCTGTAATATGTATGTATATAGGTATATAGGCAGCCTGGAACTCCAGCTGTAATATGTATGTATGTAGGTATATAGCCAGCCCGGAACTCCAACTGTAATATGTATGTGTGTTGGAATACAGCCAGCCCGGAACCCCAGCTGTAATATGTATGTATGTAGGTATATTGCCAGCCCGGAACTCCAGATGTAATATGTATGTATGTAGGGATATTGCCAGCCCGGAACCGCAGCTGTAATATGTATGTAAGTAGGTATGTAGCCAAGCCCGGAACTCCAGCTGTAATATGTATGTATGTAGGTATATAGCCAGCCCGGAACCCAAGCTGTAATATGTATGTATGTAGCAAGCCCGGAACCCCAGCTGTAATATGTATGTATGTAGGTATATAGCCAGCCCGGAACTCCAGCCGTAATATGTATGTATGTAGGTATACAGCCAGCCCGGAACCCCAGCTGTAATATGTATGTATGTAGGTATATAACCAACCCGGAACTCCAGCTGTAATATGTATGTATGTAGGTATATAGCCAGCCCGGAACCCCAGCTGTAATATGGATGAATGTAGGTATATAGTCAGCCCGGAACCCCAGCTGTAATATGTATGTATTTAGGTATATAGCAAGCCAGGAACTCCAGCTGTAACATGTATGTATGTAGGTATATAACCAGCCCGGAACCCCAGCTGTAATATGTATGAATGTAGGTATATAGGCAGCCTGGAACTCCAGCTGTAATATGTATGTATGTAGGTGTAATGTGAGCCCGGAACCCCAGTTGTAATATGTATGTATGTATGTATATTGCCAGCCCGGAACACAGGTCGTAATATGTATGTATGTAGGTATATAACGAGCCCGGAACCCCAGCTGTAGTATGTATGTATGTAGGTATATAGCCAACCCGGAACCCCAGCTGTAATATGTATGTATGCAGGTGTATAGCGCGCCCGGAACTCCAACTGTAATATGTATGTGTGTAGGAATACAGCCAGCCCGGAACCCCAGCTGTAATATGTATGTATGTATGTTTACAGTCAGCCTGGAACCCCAGTTGTAATATGAATGTATGTAGGTATATTGCCAGCCCGGAACTCCAGCTGTAATATGTATGTATGTAGGAATATTGCCAGCCCGGAACCCCAGCTGTAATATGTATGTAAGTAGGTATATAGCCAAGCCCTGAACTCCAGCTGTAATTTGTATGTATGTATGTATATAGCCAGCCCGGAACCCAAGCTGTAATATGTATGTATGTAGCCAGCCCGGAACCCCAGCTGTAATATGTATGTATGTAGGTATATAGCCAGCCCGGAACCCCTGCTGTAATATGTATGTATGTAGGTATACAGAGAGCCCGGCACCCCAGCTGTAATATGTATGTATGTAGGTATATAGCCATCCCGGAACCCCAGCTGTAATATGTATGTATGTAGGTACATAGCCAGCCCGGAACCCCAGCTGTAATATGTATGTATGCAGGTATATAGCCAGCCCGGAACCCCAGCTGTATTATGTATGTTTGTAGGTATATAGCCTGCCCGGAACTCCAACTGTAATATGTATGTGTGTAGCTATACTGCCAGCCCGGAACCCCAGCTGTAATATGTATGTATGCAGGTATATAGTCAGCCCGGAACCCCAGCTGTAATATGTATGTATGTAGGTATATAGCCAGCCCGGAACTCCAGCTCTAATATGACATGTATGCAGTTATATAGCCAGCCCAGAACCCCAGCTGTAATATGTATGTAAGTAGGTATATAGGCAGCCCGGAACTCCAACTGTAATATGTATGTGTGTAGGTATATAGCCAGCCCGGAACCCAAGCTTTAATATGTATGTATGTAGTCATTCCGGAACCCTGCTGTAATTATGTATGTATGTAGGTATATAACCAGCCCGGAACTCCAACTGTAATATGTATGTATGTAGGTATACAGCCAGCCCGGAACCCCAGCTGTAATATGTATGTATGTAGGTTTCTAGTCAGCCCGGAACCCCAGCTGTAATATGTATGTATGTAGGTATATTGTCAGCCAGGAACCCCAGCTGTAATATGTATGTATATAGGTATATAGCCAGCCCGGAAACCCAGCTGTAATATGTATGTATGTAGGTATATAGCCAGCCTGGAACTCCAGCTGTAATATGTATGTATGTAGGTATATAGCCAGCCCGGAACTCCAGCTGTAATATGTATGTACGTAGGTATATAGCCAGCCCGGAACCCAAGCTTTAATATGTATGTATGTAGTCATTCCGGAACCCTGCTGTAATTATGTATGTATGTAGGTATATAACCAGCCCGGAACTCCAACTGTAATATGTATGTATGTAGGTATACAGCCAGCCCGGAACCCCAGCTGTAATATGTATGTATGTAGGTTTATAGTCAGCCCGGAACCCCAGCTGTAATATGTATGTATGTAGGTATATTGTCAGCCCGGAACCCCAGCTGTAATATGTATGTATGTAGGTATATAGCCAGCCCGGAACCCCAGCTGTAATATGTATGTATGTATGTATGTATGTATGTAGGTATATGGCCAGCCCGGAACTCCAGCTGTCATATGTATGTAGGTATACAGCCAGCCCGGAACCCCAGATGTAATATGTATGTTTGTAAGTATATAGCCAGCCCGGAACTCCAGCTGTAATATGTAGCTATGTAAGTAGGTATATAGCCAGCCCGGAACCCCAGCAGTAATATGTATGTATGTAGGCATATGGCCATCCCGGAACCACAGCTGTAATATACCTACATACATACTTATTACAGCTGGGGATTCCGTGCTGACTGGTAGATTATATTTTATAGTTTTTGATGTACATCCACTCTGTGCATTATACTATAATCACTTACTGCTTTTACTTTCTTCCAAAGGTGGTTTGCTAGGTGCACTGATAATCTAGCTGTCTCCTGTTGAACTTCCCGCGAACTAGGTCTGTGCGCAGCGCAGCGCCGTTTGACCGCATTGCTTTGATTCTGGTGCTGAATTCGCTAACCAAAAATAAAATCGTGTGACTGGAACTGGAGCAGGTAAACTGTGTTAAAATACGTACGTATCAAGGACGCATAGAGGGCATGACGGAAGCTTTTTTGGATAGGGTTGTCCATAGCAAAGTTATCAGCTGTCTCGCTCGAGAAAAGCGGCTAATACCACCATTTTGTGCACTGAATTACTGTTTTTGGGACGGTCATTCAGCGTATTCGTAAAAGCTTCCGTCATGCCCTAAAGCTTTTGATAGCGCATCTCCGAGCACCAGAACCAAGCTGCTCACGCTCTTTGAACTCGAGATTTTTGGTTAATAGTCAGTCGAGACATCAACTAGCTCACTGCAGTTCCAGTGAGAACTACAATGGAGATGTTTGCTGTGTATGTTGACTGAGGTCCATACTTCATGACGAGTAACTTTTGTTGTACTGGATCGATTGCTATCTGCGAGAAAAATGATGTTCAAGTAACCCATCTAACACGCCTACGGCGACTACCCCGTAACCTTAACCTAGGCCACAGTCACACCTGGTTGAGTCTACTGCCAGACTGCTGTGAGCCTGCAGGCAGAGTATGTAGCTGCAGGTAATATCTCTAGCAATAAATTAACTGTACACTTGCTGTTAACTTTCTTGTACTCTTGTACAGAGGATTGCTGTGGGGCGTCTTTATTCACTGGACTGGAGTGGACTGGACTGGACTGGAGTGGACTGGACTCACCCAAAAATCTCTAAAATGCCTTTTTCAGTGTAGGACAGAAGCTAAGCATACTTATTCATTCACTAAAGTTGCTTGCATAGCCTGCTTTCGTGTCTTTCTTCGAGTCGGTATAGGTCAAAGGTCACGTGCATATTTAATAAGCTTCAAGTTCAATGAAAAGATTAGAAGAGCATTTGTTTACTGCAGAAATCGAACTCCAGCCTTTTGCTGAAGCATAGAAAACAGAAATAAATATCCCTTTATCATCCACGACTAGACTGCAGCTCATTGCTGAAGCTCATTAAATATGCACGTGACCTTTGACCTCTACCGACTCTAGCAAAGACGCGAAAGCAGGCTGTGCAAGCAACTTTAGTGACTGAATAAGTATGCTTAGCTTCTGTCCTACACTGAAAAAGGCATTTTACAGATTTTTGGGTGAGTCCAGTCCACTCCAGTCCAGTCCAGTGAATAAAGACGCCCATTGCTGTGGCAATCCAGCGTGGACACGCCGCGGCGGTCCTTGGTACCATGCCCGACTGAACAGTTTCTTTTGTATTATTATTATTTTTTTGTATCATTTTTGTACAGTAGTGTGTTTATTTCTTTTATTTTAATTACTATATTATTTGGCGTAATGTACTGTTCCTGCGTTGTATCTAGTTAATAATTAATGTAATACAAGTAATAAAAAACATTTGAAAATGTAACAGGATGTAGGGATACCAGAACGGTAAAAAGTAAGGAAACAAGGCAGGGATCATCGCACAAAACAGTGAAGTATACAACCCCCCTACAGAGATCTTTTTCCATATACGTGTATAATGAAAAAATATATGTAGGGGGATTGTATACTTCACTGTTTTGTGCGATCATCCCTGCCTTGTTTCCTTACTTTTTACCGTTCTGGTATCCCTACATCCTGTTACATTTTCAAATGTTTTTTATTACTTGTTTATGTCTTTTTTTTTTTAGCAGCAGCGCATGCAATTTGCCATCACAGAGCAGAAGTCGGTGTCCACACAAGTAGTAGGAGCCCTTGCTTTGGTATATGGACAATATTGACTCCGGTATTCACATTGGCTGAAGAATCAGACCCAAGTCAACCCTTTTCTGGATGGATACTAAGGCAGTAATCCCTGTCTGAACTCTGAAGAATTATTAGCTATACCAGAAGTAGCAAGATTTATACATAATTTAATTTGTTGAGTCTTTAGATAGGCATTCAGCCCTCACAGAACACAGTAGGCAGTAACACATAAATTATACGCAGATTAACCAGAGTTTAGAATCTACCTCGGTTTTCATGATGAAGTACGAAATTGAATATTATGTCAGCACAACGGCGCAAGACACTCTAATTCAGCGATCTTGAGTAATAATTACGTTCGTTGCTAAGTGATCGCGCATGCGTACAAACGAGAAAATGGCGTGACTAAAGAAGCCATAGTTATTGAGTGGGCAGCTGCAGCCGCCTGGTAAAAACTTGGAGGTTGCGAAAAAGCGATGGCCAGGTGCACTACTCGGTGTGAAATGCTGCTGTTTCGTGCGAAAACCATCATGAGAGATTGAGGCGACGCTGAGCTAGCCCGTCTGAAGAAGAAAGAAAGAAGAAGAAAGAAAAACAATTTGCCCGTTTCGCGAGTACCTGGTGTGGTACTTTCGCGACGGTTTTTCGCGACGCGAAGAGTCTTGTTGGTCATGAAAACACTCGAAGATGAACGGTATGTGGTTATAAAGGCTTATAAGTGTACCGTTTCTGAGATTTGGAGAGATTCTTTTGTATTAGCATATATTGCGTGTACGTCGTATCCCTACATACAGAGTCTACCGACTCTGTGATGTAGTTAGTCCACTATTCAGTTTTTGTTTTTATACAGATTTCTTTTGCCATTAGTGTGTTATGATATATTTATATATGAATGTATCATTTTACCTTGCTGTTGTGTTAGATGATTGGCGGAGCTACTCGAAATGTACACAAACAAGCAAAAATAAAAATTCCATTACACACGGTGATCAGTCGTTCTCATCACTAAGTAACAATTGCGTCCCCTTCCTCACAGAGTTTTAAAGGTCTCCTTCATCCTTCTCGCTCGAATACCGAATCTTCTTTCTAGTAGATTTCCTGACAGACTGGGTGAGTGCCTTTCTTGCAGATGAAAGAGCATCAGTTTCAAAATCATCCCCACTCTTCCAGGGATCTTCTGACCATGGGTCTTTGTTGGTCTCCACCAGATGCTTCCGAGAGGACTTCTTTTTCGTTGTACTCTTTGCACCAGCCTTGGGCTTCTTTCTCTTCATCCCTGCAGCCAACCAATGAAGAAACACAATTACATGTATACCAGATCTGCCACTTCATTTACAGCAATACTTTGTCACAGGCACATGACGATGATATATTCTTACGCAACCCATTTTCCCGGAGGTCTGTGAATGAGGCTATACATGTATTCCACCTTATGGAAGCAGTGAGCAAACCCAAAATAGCAGAGATTTGGTAGAGCAGCACCGCTCCACTTTCCTTTGATGTGGTCTAAAGAATGTGTTCAAATCACAACTACGCTTTGATCTCTTACCCAGCACCACCGCTCACATCTACTCAACACTCCAACCCAATAGACTATCCCCATTCTGTATCTCTCTTTTAGATTGCAAGAAAGAGGACAGAAAGGGTAATGTTCTAATGCAGGTACCAGTTTCGTATCCACATGATCAAAATGTCCTCACTGCCACACATACTCAACAGACTTGAGGGCACCTACAGTGTAACTGTTACTGCTTACTTGTTGGAGGTATGACGGGAGGATGGACAGCACCTTCCTCTGCGTTGTTCTCCTTATCCTCCGACATCTCTGGCTCTCTCTCCGTCCTTCCTTCCATGTCTGTTGATAGCTCTTCAACTTGTTTGGAACTGGCACTGCTGCCGTCAGCTTGAGATCTCTCTGCATCACCACTTCCATCACCACCTCTAGCTTGGCTTGGTTGAGTGTTGCCATCGTATTCTCCTGTCTGCGAGGCACCCACCTGGCTCTGTGCCTGTGAGTTGGTCTCTTCAGCAGCCTCTTCAAGTGCCTTTGTGTGAGCTTCCCGTAGCTTCTTCTCAAATTCCTCCACCATAGCCTGTAGAAACACAGTGACAAGCGACATCCACAACTACAAGAACTGGAGAGATACAACCGACCATGAGAGCTTCTTGCAGACACGTTTCGACTAGAGCGAATGCACAGAATACCCCATGCACACGCCATTTTGTTACACTGACATGGTATAGAGATTCCAACATTAGCAGACCCACTCAGTCACTAGCCTCGTTCCCAGGCCCCACCCAGCTTTTATTCGGGAGAGCCTGGGAACGAGGCTACTCAGTCATGTGGTCTCACATCTTTGCTACATGTACCTCCTAGCACAGGTTCAAGGCTACCATGCACATGTTGAATACCATAGTGTCCCGTTAATACGCCCCCCTATTTTGTACACTACATCCAGCCCAAAGAGGGGAGGGGGCGTATTTTCGAGTACGCAATTAGTCTCGATTATACGCCCCCTCAAAATGTTTCGCTACGCTGGCAAGGTTCATGTAAACTGTTCACAGTTACAAAAGTACAACGATCGCCAGTACTGCTCGTGGTCATCATGCGTGGTCTCCTACATCGGCGAGAAGAGCTGCACTTCAACTCGAGGGCCATAACATTCACTACAACTTCGCTGTAGCCATCCTCAAGAACAGCAATCCTGTTGGTCATGAACCACGGAACATTTCTTGGTATTTCCTACGGAAGAGTGGCAGCGAGATGACTTGTACCGACGGCGTCAACGGTGACTACTCGATCTGAGAGACAATCTGCAAAGTTGCGCACGTGTAGGTTAGATATTCCAGAAGACACTCACCAGGGGGGCGTTATAACAAGTCAAACTACCCTGTGCAGGAACTTGGGCGAAAAAGAGGGGGAGGGAGTATTTTCGAAGGGGGTTTATTAGCGGGACACTACGGTATACACACCAGTATGTTACCTTGACCTCTGGCTTGGCAGATTTCTTGGCCTTGTTAACGATGGAGATGAAGGATGAGAACACCTCTGCATCTACCAGCTTGTCCTGGAAGCAGGCAAGGTTCTCCTGCAACTTCCGCACGCATCGCTCGGTGAAGTTGACCTGGGAGATGCAGTGGGCCAGGTCACGCCACTGCCGCTCTGTCCTAGTGAGGAAGAGAGATGTGTACTGCGGTGGGAGGATGTCAGAAGGGTTGATGCAACACATCTCTCAAGTGTATAGTGGAACCTCTGTGATAGGGTCCCTCCATATCATTATGGCAGCCACCTCGGCAGCCATCTCCATTTATTTTGGGCCCCCCAAATTCTCTCTGAAAGCTGAAGAGGGTTTAGTGATATTATTACTGTTCGCTCCATTATTAAGCTGATAAGATTCAAGCAACAAGAATCAATTTGGTCTGGCCTTATGAGTGGAAGTATTGGTATTCCCAGGTCATGTGGTCTGGGAATGAGGCCCCAGGTCACACGGGAGAAGGCAAGTGTTCCTCCCCCCGTGTGGCCTGGGAATGAGGCCCCAGGTCACACGGGGGAAGGCAAGTGTTCCTTCCCCCGTGTGACCTGGGAATGGGGCCCCAGGTCACACGGGGGAAGGCAAGTGTTCCTCCCCCCGTGTGACCTGGGAATGGGGCTAGGGGTGTACACTGTACCTGGTGGCTCTGAATCGATGGCACAACTTCTCTACCAGACTCTCACACTGTCGGTCCTTCTGGATGAACGAGAACAGGTACCTGCACACAAACCAGTCATCATCAATCACAGATAGATACAGATAGATAGATAGATGGATAGATAGATAGATAGATAAATAGATAGACTGATATAGGTGGACAGATAGATAGGTTCACATGTATACTGGCCAATTCAACAGCTACATTACTATCTATGTATCCACCTAGTTATCTATCTATCTACCTATCTATGTATCCATGTATCTATCTATCTATCTACATTGTAATATCTATCTGTGTACATGTATCCACCAGTAGAATAACTCACTTCAAGATGCTTCTGAAAGTTTCCTGAGGTACCGACTTCTGGGGGTCCGACAAGTGGCTGATGATGTCAGGGAGAACATTGTAGATGGCATTTCCCTGAGTGATGACAGAATCCCATCCATGTACACGTAGTGTACCTGACAATACTTACACACAAATTTTAAACTCTGACAGAGAATAGATATACACACATGTATGTGCTCGATCAAAGGTATATACCTTCTTTGAGAGCTCATTGAAGAAGAGTTTGGCAAGGTTGGCAATCTTCTGGTCACAGTCCTCCAGGCATAGAGCCATTGCGCTAATTTGACCTTTGACCTTTATCATATCATTAAGAACAAGGTGTGTTAGCACCATCATGTGTGTTCTTTCTCACTAAGGGGGAGTCATCACGAAGGCTGTGAGGGTGTGTGTGTGAGGGTGTGTGCATGAGGGTGTAGGTGAGGGGTGTGCATGAGGGTGTGGGTGAGGGGTGTGTGAGGGTGGGTGTGAGGGGTGTGTGAGGGTGTGTGTGTATGGTGCATGACACTGCTTCAATGAGTGTGAGGGTGGTGGTGTGTGTGGGTGTGAGGGTGAGTGTTTATGTGTGTGCGTGTGTGCGTGTGTGCGTGTGTGCGTGTGTGCGAGTGTGTGTGCGTGTGTGTGAATAACACTGCTTCAATCTCACCGTGCATAGAGGAAGGGTGTCCATGGTTCAATGAGATTGGGGTAGCGGAAGGTGAGGTCACCAGCTGCAATGATGGTGTTGGCTCTTATCGTTGGCTCGGGAGACTTCTCCAGCATGGTGAACAACAGTCGGAGGTACTTGTCGCACATGGCAGAGCTGTACAGTGCGAGAGACAATTACCTCCTCCTCTCCCTTGTTCCCCCTCTCCCTCACTCCCCCACTCCCTCCTCTCCTTCTCCCTCCGCACTCTTCAAAGGGTTAAACTGTGAGTAATATCCCTCACCTCTCGATTGAGGTAGAGTCTGACGTACGCGGTCACCACGGCGTCCTTCACCTGCTGCTCCCGAGACCAGACCAGTGCCAGCGCCTTGCGCACGCCTTCCTGTGACCCTCGTACTTGGAACTCAAAACACAGTAGAGAGGAACTCCAGGCATTCGAGTACGTCTGAGATGACCTTTGACCCCAGCAGCTGCATTGCCACGGGGATGCACTCAGTCATCATCTGGATGAAGTTCAACCCATCCTGGGGACGGAGATAACAGCTGGCTAATATATGGGCAATTTAAGGGATTGTACTTGCTGTCAAAGTGCTGTATGCAACACTTACCCCAATACTGTACGACAAGTACATGTGCTAGCAAATGCTCAGATAGGGAAATACTCTACAGAAGACTTTGAACCAAACAAAGTTAACGTAAGTTAGCCCATATCTTCACTCAGTTCAAAGGTCAAGCAGGAAACCAGAGCAGGAGAGGGTCTGGGGACGATGCAACTAATAAAACGTCAGTTCAATGGCCCAATATCTAAGTCGGACTAGTATACTAAATGTGACCTTCAACTGTGTACATCCGTGCACATTTCCACCAGCAACCCAGCATGTGACATGCATGGTGTACCCACCCTCAGGTATTGTACAACAGCCATCTGTTTAGCCACTTCTCCCGCCCGCTCTTGACTGCTGCCAGCAGCTGCGGTGGTTTCACCCCCCTCTTCACCTCCCTCTCCCTCCTCCTCACGGTCAGAGGGGAGAAGGGACTTCAGTTTGGCTTCTTCAGCTTTCAGCTTGGTACGAAAGTCATCCTCGTCCAGCTGAGAGAGAGAGATGTGAGATAAACCACGCACATGCAGTGTGGAATGCAATGCATTGCGGGTTGGGCCTGAACAAGCTTGGTACAGAAGTTTTCAGAACACTGTAATCCTCCCTGATCCCACCTTCCCAGCGAAGGGGTTTCCCGCGAGGAACGCTGAGAGCAGCTGCACCGCATGCTTCCTGACGTTGCTGCTCTTGTCCTTCAGTCTCCCCACAACCAGCCCCAGCAGCGCCTTCTGACGAGGAAGGGGGATCGCCTGGGGGGAGGGGGGAGAGGCTTTACAGCTGCTTAGCCTTGTAGACAAACTCTCTGTCTGGAATTTGGTCTGATGTGTCAAAGGGTTAATCAGTCTCCCAAAACCCAAAGCCACATGACTTTCCTAGTAATTTCTAGTAAATTTCTAGTAAATGGGTTCATGCGATGGGGTGCCTACTAATTTCTAGTAATCTACAGTAATCTTTAGTAATCTCTGGCAATCTGCAATTGGTTCATGCGATGGGGTATCGGTCAGATTACAAGAAACGTCTGATCACATCTCTGGTCCGGAGCTTGGAGGCAGGTACAGTGTACTGATTCACGCTGGCTGAGGTCTTACCTTTGCATCACAGAGCTGCATCCAGATCTGGAGAGACTTGCTCCTCACAAACGCATTCACATCGTGCAAGTGTTCCTGCAAGGGAACAGACTTCCTGATACCGCTTCACATGTGAACCCCACCTTCCTTCCAGTTTTTCTCCGAAGCTTTCAGGCAAAGTCTGGGATGGACGCCTGGGCACAAGGCTGTACAATGTCCCATTACACATCCTCACCTCTAGTTTGTCAAGCAGCTGGTCTCGTTTGCACTTGGCTTGTTCGTCAAGCTCTGGTGAGTTCAGGACCTGGCGGACGACCTCCCCAATCACTCCCAGGACGCCATTCCTCATTGTATAGGACTGTATATATAATAATTTTAATGACAATAGAGGCCAGGAAGGCCCAATAGTCAAAATACGGAGGATTATTGACTGGAGTGCTTTATGTCGGATATTCAATACATAACGTGTAGCAATACACTGCCCATAGGTGGCTAGCTGTCCAGATCGTGTAATGTAGTAATGAATTCCAAAACCACAAATCTTAGAATCAATGGCTGCCTCACCTCTCCACTGAGGTGGGGCAGGAGTACGCTGATGGTGGGGAGGACAGCTCCAGGGACCAGCTGCGTTACCTCGACCAGGAAGGCGGAAAAACATCGTGTCCCACTTGTGTCCAGAGACAAATCCCTAGGGTCACTGCTACCCAGCTCCCTGACGATTTCTGAGACGACGTTCTTTGCTCCGAAGGTGTTGACAAAGACCTCAACAGCCTGGGCCAGTGGGGTCACCAGGTGCTCAAAGTGTTGCAGCATCTGAATCACCTTCAGACTGACACCTGTTGGGGATAGTTTATTGTAGTGTGTTGTGCAGTATACTGAGGTATACTGTAGTGTGCAGTGCAATGTACTGTGGTATACTGGAGGGTGCTGTACAATACTACAATGTACTGTTAGTATAGTGTTCCGTGCAATTCAGTGTGGTATACTGTGTGTAGCATACTGTACTGCATGCAGCATATATACTGTAATGTGTGTAGCATACTGAGGGCCTGGTTGTACTTCTTGACGATCATTCCCATGAGGTGGAAGACCTTCTCCCTGACAGCTCTGTTGCGGGTGACGGCTGGGTTCTCCAGCAGCTTGTAGCAGCAAGACGCATCAGACTGGAAGGAAGTAATTGGGGGGGGGGGGAGTGACACTCTAAGTATCATTGCATACAGTATGCATTGCACAAACACAAAGTACTTACTGGGGTCTGAAAAATTATTTGACCTGGTCAACTACATGTAATAGACTCTATTCCTGGCCTGCAGCTAGTCAAGAGGGCCACCCTTACTCGTAGAAATATGCTGGTGTGTTACAAGTTGGTGTCTCCTTATGAATTGCACCTTCTCCCCCCTCACACACCCTCCACCCCTCACTTGCTAAGGTCCTCCACCTCAGCATACAATCAACCTCCCCCTCTCCCCCTCACACACCCTCCACCCCTCACTTGCTAAGGTCCTCCATCATCTGCAAGGTGGGTGGCTCCCACAGCTGGGCCAGCTCCAGCTCGGCCAGCTGAGCCAACACCTCCACCACGTGCTCTCGTTCCTTCGACCAATCCAGACCACGCTGAGTGGAGCCAGAGGCGGTGCTGGCACCAGCCGACTTCTTCTTGCCCCCTCGCCGACCCTGAACAAGGAGCGGTCAGCACATAGTGACACTCCTGGTAGGGAATTGTTGTTCCACACATATACAATGCCACAAATGTACCAGAAGTGCATGAGCCGCCATAGGAGCATCGAACTCAGCATGCGCGCCCCAGTGGAAGTAGTAGGCATTCACACGTCCCAAATTTTTACATGTACATGTATGGCAAGAGGCCATTACGTAGAAGTCAAATTGGCATCTGTGCGGTATGACTGTAAGGCGTGAGGGGCTCCTTCGCCACCTTCGGCGGCTCATGCGCCCCTGCATGTACATAATACTGAAACCTACATGTAGATACACGCGTGCACGGCTGGCTACCCATGCAGTGGGGGGTGAACTGTCTGTACCTTTCCACCGGCAGCCATGTCCTGTGCGTCCGGTTTGGTTGCTTCACTCTCAAAGTCCTCCACAAGCTCCACCACGGTGTACACCAGCATCTGTGTAGGTGTGTGTGTGTGTGAGAGAGTGTGTGTGATGTTGTGATGTCAGAGGTGCATAGAGGTATTGAGACCTGCACCATGGTACACACCAGCATCAAGCCAGGGGAAGCCAAAATACTTTCCATTATTCATACTTGTACATTGTACATGTATGTGAAGGAAGTAAATTAAAGCTTGACAATGCCTTGTTCCTCACAGTACATGATTGTACTGTGATTGCACCATTGACCACACATCATCAAATCCAGTAGAATAGACTTGAGTGGGGAAGACTGTTTGGTGCACTCGTTGACAATAGCACTCAAACAGTACTCCACTCTCAAGTCTATTCTACTGAATTTTGATGATGTGTGGTAATGGTACAACGTACAATGTGGCAGCAAGTTCCAGCAACACAAGAATATCGTTACTATTCCGTTGAAGGTTTGTCTAGCGGTCTTGTGCCAAGACAGAAATCATCCAGGAATGAGAGTTGCTGTCCTTTCATGCTACATATAGTACGGAGGGGGGGGGGGGGGGGGGGCACATGCACCCAGGGGGGATGTCTTATAATCTGAGGGAAATTCCATTAAGGACTTCTATGGACTCCTCAAGACGTAACTCACTGACCTTCAGGGTGTTCCGCATCTCCTTCTTCTCCCCGGAACTCAGAGATATTAGCTCCTCCTCACCCAGCCTCCTGCAGTGCTCCTCAAGACCTTTGATTGATAACACAAAATTCTGATTAAAAATTATGTATTAAGTAATCTGATTGGCTGGACTCTACCAGAACATATCACAATCTTAAAGATCGATGGGATTCGGAGAAGGGGGAAATCTGCACATTCTAGTAATCTCCAGTAATCTCTGTACAGCATAGTGAGCTTGAGGTGTAGTCAATATACGCTAGAATACAGAGCAATGGACTGGGCTTAAAGTGGGCTTCAGATACAAGAGCAGAGTTTTGCAGCAGTAAACATGCAGAACGATTACTGTCGGCCATCGAACCTGATTGAGAGGCTGAAGCTAGCAGAGAAGGAAAGAACGAGATGAACTGCTCCAAATCCTGCTTTCAATAGCCCCAGAAAAGATCCCTTCCCACCTAAGGTCTCCCTCACATGGTGAAGAAACAAGTGGTAAGCCTCCTGAAAAGCGACGTCGAATCACATCACGTCTCCACCACGGCAACCATCTCGTGTGCCTATGTGTCAACGGCAAGGCTTGCGAGTTACGTAGCTATGTTAGTTAGTACACCAAGTCACATGCAAGACCTGGTGCTTGCTGGAATGACATGTGGTGGTACCCTGGACAAGTAGCCTCGTTCCCAGGCCCGAGACGGCAAGGCTTGCGAGTTACGTAGCTATGTTAGCTAGTACACCAAGTCACATGCAAGACCTGGTGCTTGCTGGAATGACATGTGGTGGTACCCTGGACAAGTAGCCTCGTTCCCAGGCCCGAGACGGCAAGGCTTGCGAGTTACGTAGCTATGTTAGTTAGCACACCAAGTCACATGCAAGACCTGGTGCTTGCTGGAATGACATGTGGTGGTACCCTGGACAAGCCACACTGTAAGGATGATCCACCCTGGTCAAGCTACGGTTGGCTACCCTGGACAAGCCACACTGTAAGGCTGATCTACCCTGGTCATGCTACGGCCGACCCACCCTGGATAAGCCATGGAAGACCCACCTTGGACAAGCTATGGAAGACCTACCTTGGACAAGCTATGGAAGACCTACCGTGGATAAACTATGGAAGGATGTACCCTGCTACAGAAGACCTACCCTGTACAAGCGGGGTGGAAAACATACTTCCGCCCAGTTTTCAGACTTTCCCCTTCCACAGCGATCAGTCCTTGGCGGGACTGAAATAGTCCCTTCTTAAATGTACAGGGAGCATCCTCCTGAGAGAGGGAGGGAGGGAGGGAGGACAAGCTGGGAGGGGGCTTGGAAAACCTGGGTCTTATATTTACGTCTGTTTTCGGCTTTCGGTTTTACACCATCTTTGGAAAGTTTCACGTTTCATTACAGTATAAGAAGAATCCAAAGTGACTGTTACAGCAGTTCAGACATCCAAAGTGACGGTTAAATCCACCCAGAAAATGTGTATTGTATACTTTGCGACGGAAGAGCCGGCTGCACATCAGACCCCTACTGCATTTAAGTGACCCAACGACAGGAACAGAACTAGTAGACCTACTACACCAACAGCTTAGATTGGTCAGTGGTGTAGCATTAGGAACAATACATGGAGTCATGGACAGCTGTGTTCTTGTAATGTTGTTTTACATTGTTCTCATAACCAGTTCAGTCCAGTCATGAAATATTGCAGGTGTATTCTCTCATTCTCTCTATAAAACCCCTGTGTTTGATTGCTGATGCAGAGTTCTGAATTCCTGTTGTACCAATATGCTGTCGTTATAATCAAAGTTATTTGAACTCTCAAAGTCACTACAAGTGGCACCAGACTTCTCTATAATGCTGTCACTCGGTCAGTGCACACCATTACTGCATGTAAATAATGACGATTGTTACTGTCGGCCTGATTCACGTCACTCCATCGTGGTAAACCCCTCAAGGATCGCAATTCAATACCTACCACTCACAACAGTAACTTTTATAGCACACAACATAATTTGCCTGGAGGAGCTGGCATAATATATGTCGTGATCACTGGGGCCATGGATATCATCTAACTCCTCTTCTTGTGAAGCCAGGTCTCCAGCTCCATAAATAAACTCTCGTGCTGAGAGTGCGCCTGTGAGGGCAGTAATGGGACTCGCTTCCACTCGATATGAAGTATTGTTTGTATTATGGTTATACTACTCTGAATAGCTTGTTGGTTTCAGAATAGAGCACAAGCCACCCTTCTGATAAGGCTTAAGTTTAAATGTATGTTTCATGGATTGGCTGGTGTAAGGTTGAGGTCTTTCAGTCTGCTTGAGATCATGCTTCTCCGATTCATCCATCTACATGGAGATACACGTTTTCGGTTGTTTGCTCCGATTCTTCCATCTACAATGCCTCACATTACTAGACATGCTGACACAGCCATAACACGACGGGTTGCAGCATTCTTGGGTTGAGCAGCCACATTTCATCCCAATTTATGTGGGACTACAGTGACCTAGTGGTCTTCCCTTTCAGCAGCTTGAAGTATTGTTTATATTATCGTTATACTACTCTGAATAGTTTGCTGGTTTTAGAATAGAGCATAACTGCACAACGTTTAAGTTTAAATGTTTCAAAATTATGTTTCATGGATTGGCTGGTGTAGGGGGAGGGGGTACTGTGCGGTCTGTAAAAACCCAACATACGTATACATTTTACCCTTCAGCCGACCCAGTAGCCAGTACTAGCCACTGATGTACTTTCTTTATTCTTCAGGCCCTCCACACAGGCCAGTAGATTAATTGTTTGCATTACCTGCTGGTAACTTCTGTCTTGGGAAGTAACCTACATTCATGAGGAGCGTTTCTCTCCTGGAAGAGAAGGAAGAAAAAGGCCCCACTTCCTCCTTGCACCTCACCTCTCCAGCATTCTCTGGTATGTGCAGTCTTGTCGGTTTTTTGCCTGAAAAGATCGAACTAATACTTCCCTTCCACGACGCATGGCGACTGCATCCGGTATGCAAGTACTAATTCTTCTTTTGAAACAAATACCCTTCAGATACTGTGGAGGGCGGAGTAACATGGGAACATGGACGGCGGAGTAACATGCCGGGAATGTGGAGGACGTGAGGTAAGTCGGTGGTGTTTTCAGGATGGCCTGCGAGACGACACTGGTGTGTGGGACAGTAGACTTTGTACTGTCTGGATAATAACGGGGGCTGGTGTAGGTTCCTCCACCACTTCATATTTAGATCCATGATGGCCTCTTCTTGCTCGATACATGATTTGAATAACAGATCCACTTAAGTAACATACACACACCTGTCTATATGCCTTAAACTGTTTGAACACTGCCGTTTTTTTTTTCAGGGCTATGACCATTTCCTCCGATTCTTCCATCTACATGAGATCCACGTTTTCTGTCTCTAGCTCCACGTTATCGGACCTTTTCCTCCGATTCTTCCATCTACCTGAGATCCACGTTCTTAACCATTGATACATTGGTATATACAATGGCATAAGATACACATTTAGCAAAATGCTAATATATTCGTGCATCTACATAGTTAACAGAAATACTTTTAAGTGATTCTTAAATCTGCAAAAAGTAGACAAAGATGCAATAACGGTGGGAGGCCATTCCATAGAGTCAAAGTGTTCAGGACAAATGAGTTCATATAAGAGTTTGTATGAGCATAGGGAATAAACAATGAGTTTGCTGACACAGCCTCCTATTGTATTTTAGCGCTGTCTGGACTTTTGTTGTTTTTGCACTATAAATAGAGTTTGGTATTGCACTGTTCGGCCCCCCAGTATGTATTCACGCCAGTAGACTCTTGCCATCTTGCTATAATAAAGTTTGTGGGGACAAGATGTGTGAAAAGTGTTAAATCAGTACAATATCTGTGGAATTGAGAAGCGACCATTCAGGGCATTACTGCCTGGATAGCTGAGTTATGCAACCCTCAGGACTTTGATCCTACATTGTACTTCAAACAACAGAGTGATGACAAGACTTTCTTCTCTGCATTCAGACAGAAATCCAACTTGAAATTCCAATCTCATCAATGGTTAATACTGTCTATCTCACACTTTCTCCTTGAAGACAACAATTTCACCCTATCATAAATACGTGCACTCACAGGTGCTATCTGTTTGTGTACCATCAGCTATTAGCAATGCATTGGGAACCGATTGCACACATTTAAGATTAAGTCCCACATGACCAGAAATGGTCATGGCTACACCAACTTGTATGTTCTTTGTCATTTTTGACATGGTGTTGGTCAGCATCGCTGCCATTATTCTTGTCGGAGTTGTTTGCGTGAGAGTTTGGGTCATGGACTTGCAATCTTTGTACGTCCATCATCTATGTAGTAATAGGATATTATGTTTGTACATTTGACTCCTGATTGTACTCTGATAATTGCCACTAAACAGGTTTCGTTTTTGTGATCCATAAGTTGGGTAGTTGTATAGCCAGGTTTCAGACTAACACTATGTGTTGTGTGGTGTAAAATCTCCGCTACAACCACCACGCATGAAGCAGCCTTAACAATGCCCTACTGAAGACTTGACACAGCATACAAATGACTGTTCCGCTACAATCGCCTCCCTTTTGGAGTTGCATCAGTTCCAGCCATTTTTCAACGGACAATGGACAGCCTCCTCCAAGGGGCTCCCCCTCATGTCTGTGTCTACCTGGACGACATCCTCATCACGGGTCCCACTGTCGCTCGACAAAGTCTTGCATAGACTGACTGACACAGGTGCTTGTCTCAAACGTGGAAAGGGCTCCTTCATGCTGCCCTTTGTTGAGTACCTCGGACACAGGATCTCCTCCGTTGGCCTCCAACCGACAGATGAGAAGGTCAAGGCTCTGAAGGAAGTTCCAGCCCCCAGCAATGTCTCCCAGTTGAAGAATTTCCTCGGGCTTCACAAATACTATATAAATTGATTCCAAATTTATCCACCCTCCTCCATTGCGCATCCTACATGCACGATTGACGTTCATGTATACAAAGAAGTTGACTTAACGTAGGGTAATTTCTTGGTGGTTTATGATGACAGGGTCCACCGCTCTATGTGGAGTGTGGATCTTACAAGATACAACACAACGAATCAACATAAGCCATTAGAGAGAGAAGACTATCCAGTGCGGATTGTATCAACATGCATAGTTTTACATGCAAGATGCGCATTTATATGTAACCCGATGGGAATTGCAATTCTGCAAGCATGCTGAAGAAGCAAATTCTTAGCTTGTGCACCTCGGTAAGGGAAAAGCAGCATCCGCAGTCCGAGTTTCCTCTTTTTAGGAGCACCAGTACTTCCTCATGGAACACATGTATGATCACACCATAGTTCTTCCACTTGGTATCAGAAATGAAGGCAATGTTTGCGACTTCCAGCGCGAGTACCAGCCTGCTGGGAGGCCATTGCCCTCAAAGGCTCAGTTTTCTTACTACACGGCCTATGGAATTCCTAATGCTGTTGGATTTGGTCACATGTTATAGTTATATCACGCCTAGTTGGGATGTATCCGGGTTACAGTCACGAGCACGTGGGCGCGAAGCACCCACGTGCGAGTGACTGTAAACCGGATACATCCCAACTAGGCGTGATCTAACTGACTTATCTCACGTTGATTACTGTGGTTGCTATGGAGTCTCCTTGGTAACTGCTTGCGTCATACTACATTCCTGAGTTTCAGGTATAAATATGCTATGTTAGAGTGAACGATTGCAATGTGGTGAGATATCTGCTTCCGTGGTTATGGGATAGAGCAGGCCCAGTATAACAATGTGACATAGTTTGCCCCTATTTATATCACTGTAATACAACAATTCGTAATGTGGAGATGACACACAGAAGTGATTACAGGATTGTTCATGAAGCATTTAACACGACTGAGTTGGCAAGCACCAAATGCACTTATGTCAGAAGGCCACCTGTACCATTTGCGCAGGGGAGTATCGAAAAACCTGAAAAATTGATTTCAAGTGCATAATCGTGACACTGCAAGGTGGGTAGGTTTGCAACAAGAAAAGACACTTGACCAGAGCCATTAAATATAAAGTGGAACTCGCTTTACTGCTAAGGAGCTTGAATGCTTTGAGTCTATCATCTTCCTTTTCTTACCAAGATCAATAGATAACGGCGGCGTAAAATGAGTGAAGTGCAGTGAGTTAATAAACTATCCGTGTGTCACACTTCCATAGTCGTGGAGGTTTTACAGTCCACAGATGTAGACCGGAAGACCCCTAGGAGACCATCCCATGAACTCTTTAGCTTTGTTCCCCAGGGGGTCGTGTGACCGAATTCGGAAGCAAAACAACAGGACAGGAGTCTCTCTGGGGGACAGCTGTAGCTTTGTACAAACTGTAGCCAATACCATTGGTAGTTGCTTATGCTGATGGACATACGTACACCCTGTACCATGAGGTTAAGACACTATACACTATGGAGATGTTCCTTGGACTGGCAGGGGACACCCCATCCTATGCTGACTGTCGAGAATTCACCCTCAAAGTACCAGCAGATCTTTCACCTTTTTGTTACTCAACCGACATTACTCATCATATTCCTTGAAAACCATCCAATGAACCACAAGCATCTTAAATACTTGAAGAAACTATATCATGAGTGACTTTGCTACCTTAGATACAGTTGGTTATGACTTGTAAGACTTGCTATACTTTTAGTTGTGTTTGACTTTTGCTTTTGAGTTGTGGCAAAGATTATTCCCTGTCAGTTTCGACACAAAGCCACCACAGTATTACCTCGCTACTGTCCGATACGATACTTCACACATCTAAGGAAGGAAGAGATGTGTGTACAACCGGTGACACACTCACAGGGAACAGAACTAGGGGCAATCACTTTAGACAAGCTGGGCCAGTTTATTCTCTTCCAGCTTCGATATGACTGTGCAGCATGTTGGCTTAAGCCGTGGGTGATTACCAATTAGAGACCATGACGGAATGATTACTTCTCCCTCACACTTTCCTGCAGCTTTGAAACAACAAATTGCGGCAGTCGACACATCCATTTCATAGAATCTAGCCTCCCCTTCATGGCCTCCCTCTCCAACATAGTTTGGAGGTGTAGGTAGCCTCTCATCTAGCCTCCCCTTCATGGCCTCCCTCTCCAGCGTAGTTTGGAGGAAACGGAAACGTAAGTTACATAGTGAACTTGTTCCAGTCATCTAGCAGCATATTGTTTCCCGTGTCGGGCGAGTCCAGAGTGTCTACACTACCTGAGTCACCGTGGTCTTGGTGGACTTCTTTTTGTACTCTTTTCTTGGATGCTGGTTTAACTGGTTTTTCAGTTCCGTGACCATTGTCAAACAGATGGTGGGTTCTGGAAGTCATTCCATGAAGACTTGCAAGATTGTGTCGTGGAGGACATGGGAGTCGAATCTTTGTGAATCATGGTGAAATAGTTGGCTGTACAGTGAAGCACACTGTACAGCAGAACTGACCCATACTTAAAGTAAAGCCACCCGCTGCATGCAACTTGTAGAAGTGAGGTGGTAGCCGGATGCAAAACTATGAATGTAGTATGCCTGGCCTTAACTACGTAGTTTGTGTGTATTGCACTACACACAAGTGTATGGTAACAATACACTTGATGTTGTTAGTTCTCATGTATCACATGTCCTTTGGGCACAAATGTGGGATTTATCCATACGTTGGAGAAACCCAAATTAGATAAGGTTTGTTTCATATAATCTGAACCACTTTCGAAATACGTATGCTTCTTGAGCAGAACTGGAGTATTCCTGTCGTTCGTAGGCAATATTCATGATTGCAACGGCCAAAGTCTGGATGGACTACGTAACTACGTAACTGCTTACTGTACCGTACACATTAGCACACAGAGCATCAGTTGAGGATGCACCTTTTCAGCCTAAGCTGGAGATCTGCCTTCTCTGTTTCCAACCGCTCGAGGTGCACCTCGCACTCTTCAATGTGTTGCGTAAAGCTCTGGTGCTAGTAATGATTTGCGTAGCTGTTGTACACATTAGCACACAGAGCATCAGTTGAAGACTAGCTTGTGGTCTGCTCATTGTACACGTACCATGCTATGTGCATTTACACTTGGAAAGTGAGGCACAATCTGGCAACATATCGGACTTGATGGTCTGCATTCAAAGAATGGCGGTTATACTTCATCCATACCAGAAATTATAGGGTGTGGTATACAGACGATCCATTAATCATATGTTTCTTGGATTGGCTGGTGTCGGTTGAGGTTTGCTGGAGATCCACCTTCTCAGTCTGTAGCTTATATACATGTAACCATGCTGAAGTCCTGTTTGGTTTGGTGGAAGTGGGACTTGTTAAAAGTCCGTGATGGAAGTACGCACACAAATAAAGAATTGACGGATACATGGGTTCAACCTCTGAATGTACAAGTAGAAATTTCCACTGTAGTCACATGTTCCTCAAATTTCTGTGAATGTACAAATAGAAATTATAGTCACATGTTCTTGTAGCAACATACTAACACTATGTTTTCATCCCCTAGGCTCACCTTATGTTTTTGTTTTCTATACAAAACCACTAATTAGCTTGTGACGGAAGTACGATTAAACCGTGACGGAAGTCCTGTTTGGTTAGTGACTTCGCAAGTGGAAGACTGCTTGCAATCGGGAGCTATAGGGTGCAGAAATTTGTTGACCATGCTTACCGTACATTAGTGCGGAATACATAGAATTCTTGTTCTGACAAAACCAGTTGTCAAGCACCTATAGACCAGTTGCAATTAGGCAGTGAACCCATGCATGTGCTAGCTATTACTTACCCCTCTATGAACCTCCTCGTCCAATGTCCTATCCAGCCTGCATAAGGTAATCGCAAGGATACATAAACTAGCAGAAAGTACGTATAATATAATATTGTGGGGTGAGCCTGAGCGAGTGCATGCATATGCAGCATGCATTTCGATCGCTGTAGAATTGCAGTACAAGAACTGTATGGACAGTACATGATGATTATGTAAACATGCAGCACGAGCAGATAAAAGCTAGATCAGTCAGAAGTCGCACTTTTTAGACTATATGCGAACTAAAATTTTCCCGTATATTTTGTGTGAAGGAAAATCACTCACCTCAAGCTCCGTCTTGCAACACCACAATACTGCCACAAACTAGCTACAGGACTGCCAGTGATCGATTACTGGTTATTTGCGAATTCCAACGGCCTGCATCAGATCCTTGTTTTGGGCTGTGATTTCACAGTTGTCCTTCTATGCAGGATATCCAGGTTTTTGGCTTTTCTTCTTCCAACTGCACCAGGCTGTGGTGGTGCTGTTGCTATATTGTATGTCACGGGTCTGGGTAGCAGATGTGTTAAGGAGTAGTCTCTCCGATAGGCAATGTATTTAGCTACAGCTGTGACTGTCCACATAACCGCACTACTAAGAGGATGCCTCCAAACTATTTAGAGAAAGCGTCATTGTGACATTAATTAAGCTCAAGGGGAAGACATTTAACTGACACCCAAGACCAAACATACCTGTGACAGACCAAAAGTACATCACCTTACACCTTTTCAGCCTCAGTATCTAGCAACCTGATACTTGTGTATCACAAACATCTCCAATGCATACTAGTAACATGTATATACTTGTGGCCAAGTGTACTAACGATGGCTATAATATTATACTCAACAAGAACTGTAATTGCAGTAAACTTATACCTTTTCAGCCTATGCTGGAGCTAATCAAGCATGTATCAACAGTCATCAAATGGATTCATCCTTGAGTGAATCTGCAGTTAGGCTAGCTGGGCCCTGTTAGTGCAGTGTGTTGTACCGTGAGCTGACCAGCTGCTCAGGCAAACGGAATCCCTCATGTCGATGACAAAGGCTGACCACCATAGGGCAGCCCTATGGGAAAACCTCTGCACCAAGTTGTTTCCAAAAGGACTGTGCATGTACATCCAACCACACATTTTCGAGCCTGACGAAATAATCATGGCGGAGGGGGACATTGCCCACAAAGAGTTCCAGAAGGAGCTCATTATGAGAAAAAGGTTGGACTGAGAGAGAACACCAAGACTCTCTACGCAGTAAAACAAAAATCAGAGGCGACCCAACACCAAGACTCTCAATGCAGTAAAATAATCAAAGAGATGGCTCTTAGTGGGAGGGATACAGAATACCTGAACCGCCTCTGGACGGCAGCAGTGTTCACAGAGGCAGCAAAAATCTGCACCAGGGAACAGGAAAGAAAAATCGTCAGCCTGCACTCCACGGGAACAACAGCCCCCAGAAAACCGGGAGGACCTCCACCTCAGAGTGGGGGGGGGGGGGGGGGGTTCTGTTACTTAAAATGTCACCACATAATACATTGAAAAGGCTACAGATGAGAGAGCTCTGTAAAAGAAGTGTGCACGATGGGGTTGACCCAATCGTAGAAGCTGAGCCGATATCTGCCATCACCCATGACTGGCAAGCCTGACCTCATCAACACCTTGATGTTCCATTTCAAGCTGTACCGGCATACTCAGGCAGACAAAGTATGCAAGTCTCAGTACTCAAGCAGCATGAGAAGAGGAATGCTTTCACAACACTGGGTATGAGGCTACAATCTCAACGCAAGAAGTGCCAAACAGCAAAAATCTTTCCTTCACAATCATTTGTACGCAATTAATTATTGCAACTCCTTCCAAAACCAAACAGTTGATAGGCACATACTTATTGCTAAGTGCATGGTAAAAACAACTTGCAGTTTCATAATCGTGTCCAGAATGGATTTGCCTTTGGTGTTCATTGAGAACTGCCAAAGCATGGCACTTTTGCCAAAGTGTGCATCTGGAACAGATGGCACATTGTACGCGCAGCCAGCAGTGAGTGACTTCACTAGACAGTTATTGCCGATTCGTACAGAAGCATACATGTCAAGTACGTATGTTTCCAGGCTGGAAGAGCCACCACAACATGAAGGGTACAGCAACGTCACAAATCAGCCAACTTCCTCAGAAACAATCGATCCATTGGTTTGTAGCAGTCATTCAGACCAACACATGCAACACTGCAGAATGTGCTTGCAGCCTCAGTTCCACCACAAGCATCGTCATGAGGGCACTGGAATTGCCAATGAGCTCAAGAGTGGAATCATTCTCATATTCATACATTGATGCAATTACTCACTTCCAGCTCACATTCCAGTTCAATTCCCGAACACTCAAATTCAATTCCACCAAACCCAGGACTCTACACTTTGTACACATTATGGGCATTGGAATTGAGCTCAAGTGGAATCATTCATACATTGATGCAATTACTCACTTCCAGCTTCCAGTACAATTCCTGCACATTATGGGCATGGAATTGAGCTCAAGATTGGAATCATTTTCATATTCATACAATTACTTCCAGCTCACACTCCAGTACAATTCCTGAACACTCAAATTCAAACCCAGAACTCTTCACACTATTCCATACAAACGCGTTCAATACTCCATGATAAAACGTTCGTGATATGTACATACTGTGGATTGCAAGTTGCTTGTAAGTGGATTCCAAGTCATTTGTCAGATTGTAAACAGGACATTTTTGAAACTGACCAATCAGATTATCCCACAAACTAGGTGGGGGGCACAGGTGGTAACGTGCACATGCACACGACGTGAATGTGATCGATAGCACTTCTGTCAACTTGATGGCAGTATAGCAACTTCTGTCAAGCGTTGATGCGATGGTCATGAGCGGATCCCAGAGTGCTAGTGGTGCTTCCAGTTCACACCCCCTCGCTGTTAGCATGGCACTGGCAGTGGGGTCATTGACCATATCCGATCCAGCTACTAAAAGCTGAAATTGTTGAGCATTGCCTGGACATGAAGAAATCCCTCATGTCAATGACAAAGGCCGACCATCACAAGGCAGCTTTGCGGGAAAACCTCTGCACCAAACAGTTTCCAAAAGGGCTGTGCGTTTACATTGAACCTCACAGTTTTGAGCCAGATGAACTGGTCATGGCTGAGTGGGATATCGCCCACACGGAGTTACGGAACGAACTCATATCAATCCTGATCCGGCACTATGAGAAGAAAGTGTGGGTTGAGAGAGAGCACAAGGACTCTCAGTGCATGGCCAGCTTGTCTGGCTGAAAAGTAAACATATAGCATGCATGACAAGTTCCTGGCTCACAAAGATCTATGCTGGCCATCACTCTTCAGTTGACTGCTCATACATATGTGCCCCCTTTCAACTTGTGTTGTTTTTGAATCACCTACCTGTGAATATGTGTATAGCTAGATATCACATACTTATTTATTTTTTATACACCCACAAGCCCTTTTGAGCAGACAAACCACAAAACACTGGCTTTGGCTAGTTAGACTATCTATAGAGTGATTGCTTACTACAGTGAGACTGCCAGTAGTGATTGCAGTGATTGTAGCTCGACTGTCTTCACTCTCCTAGCTTTGGAAAAGATTTCTGGGAAGCTCAGTACCGTAGCTGGCCTCAGGAGGACAGAAGCTACATGTGTACGTACTTGAAAAGCAGCGCCTCTCACCTTTATTTTGGTACCAACATTCTCCGCCTTGAGTGTGTGATGACTCCTCTTGTGGGGAAAGTGACAGCTAGCCGCAGTGCAGCCAATATTAGCGTACCACCGAGCATTGATTAGATGAAAAACAACCCTGCATATACTGTGAGTAACTGCTGTACGACATTGGCCATATATGCTCCTTGAAAGTCAAAACATCTTTGCTTGGCTACTTGCATAGTTATTCTTTCTGGTGAAACCATTATGACAAAGTAACCTGCAAACACACACTAATGCTTGTGACTTTGTGTATGTGTTGGCATATTTCATGGTCAATGTTAGGATTTACCTCACTGAGCTGCAACAACAGTTGAAGGATACAACTGGCACAATAGATCTCGTTATCTATGCTACGACCAATTCCGAAAGCGTAAGTACTGATGCAGGGATTAATGTTCATCATATCTTGCTTTTTTGCAGAAGAGATTCCGGCAGCGCTAGTCCCCCTCCCCCCAGCCATGATGCTCCCTCACCCCCACCTCCTCCAGCTCCCTCACCCCCACCTCCAGTGTTGCAGTGCATCGACTGCTTTTGACAGTGCTCAATAGTCGTCCAGGTGGTCATGTCTGGGGTCAAACACTTGTCCCACAGCCTGTGCTTCCTTCTCCAAGTGGCTGGCGGTGGATCAAGACTGATGATGGACTATAAGAACCACATTGGACCACACTTCTGGAAGCGTCAAAGACCTGCTACGAGTTAATCTCTTGTAGCTGCAAGAAAGGGTGTCGTAGCCACTGCAAGTGCAAAAAGGCTGCACTCCAATGCAGTGCTGTATGCCAGTGCGAAGGAGAATGTTCCCAAACGAACAAAGATGTATCACAATTTCACAGAGATGGCATGTATTACAACTGAACAAGTTAAGCACTGTAAGTAAAAGTATGTTTTTTCTTCCACATTGGTTTGGTAGTTATTGCCACTTCACAATTATTCAAAAGTGGCGGCCATTTGGCACAAAAGGTGGTCATGAACATCTAGTAAGCATCAATTTAACCCTTTAAACGCGGCGAGCATATACGATTGTGCAGTTCTTGGTCGGCTGTTTTCACTATAATTCTTCATGTTCACACTTATCCATATACGCTCGAGGAATAATTATTACTCAATTTCGCGGCGAAAGTATATATACGCTCGTGTTTAATATTCATAGTTTAACGGATATTGGCATGTCTAACTAGCGTCTGAGTATGCCCTTGCTACTCCAGAACACCTTGCGCGGTTGTTAGCATTTCAGGATCTCCTTACACTGTCTGTCAAGATCTCCTTACACTGTCTGTCAAGTGAGGCTTGTATTAACAACAGGATTGTGTTTAGGTCAGACTCTCTGGAGATGAGGTCAGGTTTTCCAAGTCCACTAGTTTGGTCTTCCTTACCTTCTGCTCCCCAGCTGCACTAGCTGGATCAGTAGTACAAAACTATAGGATCACTCTGATAACAAGCAAGAATGGGCTGTGAGGTATCAGTGTGGACCAAACATAGCAGTAGTTTACAATGGGCTAAGTAGTCAGTGTAAACATCCACTTGATGAACGTTTGCAGACACTTACCACAAGTGTATGAAGCCTTCAATGTGCACACCCCTTCAGGCAACCACTTCTATGCTGCTATAATTTATATCAAGGGATATGAGCCGTGTTCACACGATCTAAGCCTTGGGGGTCAGTTATTGCAGAGGTGAGGTTGTTCCAAAGGGGTTCAGCGTTAGTTGGTGGACAAGATGTGAACAATTTACCTTGAACTTGACCACAAGGTAATATTTTGCAACCACGTAGTAAGCAACACACGCCTTAGTCTTGGGCCCCAGACCCCAAGAGCCAACACAATAGCATATGAACTTTAACTCTGTTTGACGTGCTTGCATTTCTCGAGGATGCAGTTCATATGGAACTGCTGTCTCGGGACAGTTTCCTGCTCAGGAGGAATCGGAACACATTCTGGTCCTTCTTACGGTTGGGGGAGGTGAGGTGGGACCATGTAAACCCAAAGCAGCATGTGGCATTTCGAATCTCTTGGTTGCCCAAGACAGCAACAAGAAGCTGACACGAGGGTCTGGCTACACTGCAAGTATGCTGTTGAATCTCTTGGTTACCCATTGTTCGAGCTTGTTCAATTTTAAGTCGAAAGGATGGTGAGGTTGCCACAGCTGATTTCCCTCCACATCAAAGACTGCACACTTGACCATGGACCATCACATGCATTCTGCTCTTACTCTTTGAAAGGTACAACGGAATGCTCGGCTCCTACCATCAGTTGAAAGTCAGATATGCCGTAAATACTCAGCATCTATGAAGTGCCAAAATATTAGCAAATTCACAACTACAGTCAGTACTGCCTTCTAAACAGAAACCGACTGCCACTAACCACTGCCAATTGCCAAGTTTATTGATAAGTGATGAAACCTCTCTCACTATGTTAAACATGTCCTTGCTGCTACTAAATTCTGTCCCTTCCTAATGGTGCAGTCAATTTACTGCCGCCATTTCATGAGGGAGCTAGTACACCACAACTGTAAGGAGTTAAAAGGGTCAGTTGCTAAATGTGGAGCAGCTTGTCTCCCTCCACCACAGGCAGCAGCAACTTACTTTGGCTGATACTCTTGGTTTCTCAGCAAACCACTCCTCGGCAAACTCTTGCCAATTGCCAAGTTTATTGATAAATGATGAAACCTCTATCACTATGTTAAACATGTCCTTGCTGCTACTAAATTCTGTCCCTTCCTAATGGTGCAGTCAATTTACTGCCGCCATTTCATGAGGACATTTTTTGTTCACAACTTCTAGAACTTTGCACTCTCAACTTTATCCTGTAGTATTGTGATTATGTAACTGGAAGTTTTCATTGCCTGTATGGCACGTGTAATCTGCCAATGTATTATTTGTGAAGAGATTATAGAGTCACACACTTGCCCGTTCTTGAGCTTTTCTTTTCCCTTGTTCATAGTCTAGATTGTATTATACTCCATGGTTGCTTTCCTGGCAGTTTCAATCACTGCATAAGGTGGCTCATATTTGAAACAGGATCTTCTAAATGCAATGGGAAAATTTTTCTTTATGGAGTTGGGGAACTTCCTCATTCATACCCACCCCTTGTGTCTCCATCAGTGCTACAAGTCCACATGTAGCACCAACCCAAGAGGCGATGAACATAGAGTCACCCACTTCCTGTCCAGCAGTGAGCACAAGTTAATTATGACTGGATATCATAATGGGAAAGTGTGGGAGGGCACGATGCCCATGGATGCTGGCTACTCTCTGGTCGGGTATCCCACAGTGAGGTCAGTGAAAGATGTGGGAAGCAGTATGAAGGTTCACGGTTTGCCAATATCGCTAGGTCCATCACAAGTTGCGGTCATGCACAGTACCTTCAAGAGCAGCATCAAAGAACACAAAGCGGCAGGGAGAAACAGATGGGTATGCACAGTTCATATCAGAGCTAGCCTCGTTCCCAGCCTGTATGAATTGTATCCACCAGTTCACAGAAGCTGGGCTGTGTGAATAGTTCAGCAGGCGTCCACTAGCAGATGATTACTATGGCTAGCCTTGTTCCCAGGCTGTATGAATTGTAGAACAGGGTACCACCGCCAACTTGTTCTCTTTTTATAACCTCTCTAACCTAGTGGAGCCGGCTGGGACCGGCACCTTGACCATGGAGGAAATCCCAAGCGGCCCATTTGTTTGAACACTAGCCTGAGTGGGCATTGATACTGTATTATGTATCAGGCGTCCCCCGCCTCAAGTAGCACCATGTCAAATGCTTTATGAAAGTGCATACGGGTCGTCTAAGAGTAAGGTCGGTGAACAACGAGTAAGATAAAAAAAAACAAAGCAAAATATACATTGTAAAAAGATAAGCAAAGACAGCAACAGTGAATGGGTATCTTGGTATTCTGCCTCTTGCGCAGTTTTGTCCCCGCCAACTGGTTCTTTTTTATAACCTCTTTAACCTAGTGGAGCCGGCTGGGACCGGCACCCTGACCATGGAGGAAATCCCAAGCGGCCCATTTGTTTGAACACTAGCCTGAGTGGGCATTGTATTATGTATCAGCCTTCAGGAACTACTACTGTAGTATATTTGTTTATGTATTAGCCTGCAGGAACTACCTAGTATGGAATTAGCCTGAGTGGGCACTGCAGTCATTATAATTAGATTGTATCACTGGACTGAGTGGGCATCCTTTGAGTCTAACTGCATCAGCACCACCTGCACTTGTAAAGGAGTTAGCCACCTCACTTCCTACGACTTGACTTGAGGGAAGTGTCCTTTTATGTATTTACCAGAAATACAAGAGGAACTGAAGAGATACATAAACAACAATAAGCAGGCATCGCTGCTACAGATAATAAAACAACCAGCCATAATCACTGATCCAGCCCAGCATTTTTCTATTGTATTGTGAAGAAGATTTTGCTCAAGGAGTTTATTATCATGGGGTTGGTGTGACTGGGCTGCAGACTAGAGCAACATCATCACAGTCCTCAAGCCAAGAATTTTCCTGGTGGCCTGGCATCCACCAGCAGTGGGGATGTGGGCAGTGATTACATTCAAAATGTAATCATTACAATTATAATTACTAATTGAAGGGTCAATTCCATTTACGAGGGGATCGCTTCCCAAGAGCCTGACATTCTTGGGTTGCACTCTGACCTCGCGGACACTTATGGTTGCATTCTCACATCCTAGCATAGAAGTGTGTGGGTGTGCAGGTATGAGAATATATTACGCTTGCGTATGCGTACCATACTCACACTTCTGAGACCGTCTCCATGTGTTGGTTGAATGGTTGCATGCAGTGCAATGAAGCACCGAGGTGGATGCCATACCGTAATTACAAGTGGTCTCGCACAAGATAAGATTCTGCACCAAGTTAGTGCACCAACATTTTCACGGTTTATCTTGAAGCGCTGTGTGCATGTGCACATGGAGACTTTCATGTGTACAATTCTATCCCTGGGGGTGGGGTAGCTGGACCCACGGTAGAGATCAGTCAGGTCCGTCAGCTCACAATCTCATGGTATGTTGTGTCCGATTTTATGATTATTCTGATTGTCCGATTTTATGACTATTCCACAGCATTGCGTTTGGAGTTTGTGGAGGTTGGACTTGGACTGCAGCGGAAATCATGTGCATGAATGCTTTGAAACTTCCACTCAGGGAGTGTATGAGCCCCTGCATGAGCGAGGTAGAGGCCAGGATGGTTAGGTCCACTGAATAGTACGTACTATACAAAATGTTGAATTATAGTGCACAACTTTTGCATTCAGCAGACAGGCAACATGAAGCCCCACTAGTAAGGCGATTACTGCAGTAGCATGTCTTCCTGCCTTGAACATTACTCTAATTACCTCACCCCAAACTTCCTGTGCAGCAAGAGAACGTCAATAGCATAGGACCTCATGCTGGCAATTCATAAATAATTCTTAATACGATTGTGCATGATGGTTCTGACAAACAAAACAAAACGTGATGAAATCTAGAAAGCATGTAAGCTGTCTCCTAGTCAGAATAGTGGCCGGGTTTTTCCTAGTGGCCGTGTATCAACACTCGATACACGGAATATTCAATTGAACTTCAACACCATATAGCCATAGGCAACATCGATCCCGCCCTGTGGAGATGTAAAGTTGCTCATTAATATCATCCCTGATACCAGGAGCCCATACCAGGAAGGAACATCCAACTACCATCAATCCATCAGGAACAGGGTAGCAGCTCCTTCTACATTATTGCTTCCGTTCGCTATAGTGGGTGATTGCTAAGGTTAGTTTTTCACATGTCATGCACACCCTCAGGCCTCAGTTCAAACCACAGGAAGTAATGGGTAGAGGTGATTGCCTATTCTGCAATCTGATTCAAGCTGCAATATTCTTGCAGCTGGTACAAAACCTGAGAGGCTTCTGTTAGTGCATGCATTTAATTACTTCCTGTTGTATGGCATAATATTTACTGTATATAGCTTATCTTAATTACATTCTCCACATCTCTTTGTTGAATTTCTTTGTTCAACTTGGCCTCATCATTGTCTATTCACTTCCACCCTTTGTTTGTGCAAGCCTCCTGGGGCCCTGATCCATATAAATGCCTCCACACCATTTTGTAACTTCACTTCGCTTCTCATTTTTCATTGCTTAGCTATGTGCTATGTACATGCTGTTGCTATTTGCTCTAAGAGATTTGTTGGAGGGTGAAGTCAACTGAATTTCTCAGCAAACTAAGTCCAAGTGATTTGTCCAAGAGCCTGTCTCTTGATTAGCTAAGCATCTCGTTCTAGCCTGTCTAGTTCCACAAGAAAGAGCTCAAAAGCTTCAGACCAGACCCTCACGCTTACGCGTTCCCAGACTACCGTATGGCCAGAAAGATTGGCGGATCGGCTCTAAAAGGCAGTGAATTGCATTTGGCGGATTAAATTTGACAGATTTGGAAATTTGCAGAGGATACAGAATACCTGAACCGCCTCTGGACGGCAGCAGCGTTCACAGAGGCAGCAAAAATCTGCACCAGGGAACAGGAGAGAAAAATCGTCAGCCTGCACTCCACGGGAACAACAGCCCCCAGAAAACCGGGAGGACCTCCACCTCAGAGTGGGGGGGGGGGGGTTCTGTTACTTAAAATGTCACCACATAATACATTGAAAAGGCTACAGATGAGAGAGCTCTGTTAAAGAGGTGTGCACGATGGGGTTGACCCAATCGTAGAAGCTGAGCCGATATCTGCCATCACCCATGACTGGCAAGCCTGACCTCATCAACACCTTGATGTTCCATTTCAAGCTGTACCGGCATACTCAGGCAGACAAAGTATGCAAGTCTCAGTATTCAAGCAGCATGAGAAGAGAAATGCTTTCACATCACTGGGTATGAGGCTACAATCTCAACGCAAGAAGTGCCATACAGCAAAAATCTTTCCTTCACAATCATTTGTACGCAATTAATTATTGCAACTCCTTCCAAAACCAAACAGTTGATAGGCACATACTTATTGCTAAGTGCATGGTAAAAACAACTTGCAGTTTCATAATCGTGTCCAGAATGGATTTGCCTTTGGTGTTCATTGAGAACTGCCAAAGCATGGCATTTTTGCCAAAGTGTGCATCTGGAACAGATGGCACATTGTACGCGCAGCCAGCAGTGAGTGACTTCACTAGACAGTTATTGCCGATTCGTACAGAAGCATACATGTCAAGTACGTATGTTTCCAGGCTGGCAGAGCCACCACAACATGCAGGGTACAGCAACGTCACAAATCAGCCAACTTCCTCAGAAACAATCGATCCATTGGTTTGTAGCAGTCATTCAGACCAACACATGCAACACTGCAGAATGTGCTTGCAGCCTCAGTTCCACCACAAGCATCGTCATGAGGGCACTGGAATTGCCAATGAGCTCAAGAGTGGAATCATTCTCATATTCATACATTGATGCAATTACTCACTTCCAGCTCACATTCCAGTTCAATTCCCGAACACTCAAATTCAATTCCACCAAACCCAGGACTCTACACTTTGTACACATTATGGGCATTGGAATTGAGCTCAAGTGGAATCATTCATACATTGATGCAATTACTCACTTCCAGCTTCCAGTACAATTCCTGCACATTATGGGCATGGAATTGAGCTCAAGATTGGAATCATTCTCATATTCATACAATTACTTCCAGCTCACACTCCAGTACAATTCCTGAACACTCAAATTCAAACCCAGAACTCTTCACACTATTCCATATAAACGCGTTCAATACTCCATGATAAAACGTTCGTGATATGTACATACTGTGGATTGCAAGTTGCTTGTAAGTGGATTCCAAGTCATTTGTCAGATTGTAAACAGGACATTTTTGAAACTGACCAATCAGATTATCCCACAAACTAGGTGGGGGGCACAGGTGGTAACGTGCACATGCACACGACGTGAATGTGATCGATAGCACTTCTGTCAACTTGATGGCAGTATAGCAACTTCTGTCAAGCGTTGATGCGATGGTCATGAGCGGATCCCAGAGTGCTAGTGGTGCTTCCAGTTCACACCCCCTCGCTGCTAGCATGGCACTGGCAGTGGGGTCATTGACCATATCCGATCCAGCTACTAAAAGCTGAAATTGTTGAGCATTGCCTGGACATGAAGAAATCCCTCATGTCAATGACAAAGGCCGACCATCACAAGGCAGCTTTGCGGGAAAACCTCTGCACCAAACAGTTTCCTCTGTCTGCATCCCCTGGTGCTTGGCCACTATGTGTTTGGTAGCCACCGGATTTTTTTCACGATAATTTTGTTGAGTTTTATGTAGTCTACACTTTTTGCTTGAGCAGTGACCCCAAATGCAAGATGTGTCCTCGTTCCAGGAACTTTCCCAGAAACCCAAATTAGATAAGTATTATTCGCAACATTGCGTGCATGTATCATTATTATACTTGCATGCACTTCAAAGGTACTAGTATTGCCTACTCTGGACTACTGCTCCCTGTGGGATCCAAACTATGCTACTTATGTCAACAACTTGTAGTCGGTCCAGAAGTTTGCCGCTAAGGTAGTTACCAAGAAATGGTATGACATAAGACAAGCTTTTGCTCTTTCCTACTCGTTGAAAGGCGTTCCCAGTTCAGAAGGTTGAGGAGAGCATCATATATTGCCACAGAATTATCAACAGTTGCTTTATCATCCCATCCTCTCACCCTTTGTCTCATTTATATAAGGCACAGTCGCCCCTTTTGACTTCATTATCCTGTCCTGTCTGTAAGTCCACAGTTCATTTGCCATCATTTGCTGTCAGTGTCATTCCACTATTGACTTGTTTACCTCCATGTGTTGTTTGTGCCCCTAGTGTCCCCTATGTTAGGAGGAGTTTGACACTAATTGATGTTCACGGGTTGAGGAATGCTATTACATCCGGGCGACTACTGAAACACTTGTTACAGGTCTACAGTAATGATGCAGTAATTTCAACATACATAAATATATGTGTACAGGTGCTATGTCTGGGCACGAGACTAAACAAGTTACTTATACACACTACTAGCAATGAGTGCATCTGTTGCAGCTCGGACAACGTGAATATTCACCACACCACCTTTTGCTCTTATTGCTTTCAGAAACTTTATCAGCTTTTCATCCAAATCAAGAAGAATTGGAGGACGACCTTTTGGTTTGGCAGTGATTTCTACCACAGGCTGTGGATCACATTTCTTTCTCTTCTTTTCTAGCTCATCGCGATAAGCCTTCTTAAAGTATCTCTCTGGCAAGTTAGGAAATTCAGACAAGAAATGCTTTCTGGCTCTCTCATTACCATTTTCAAGTGCGTACTCCTCCAGCTCCCTCACCCCCACCTCCAGTGTTAGTCAGGCACTGGTACACACATGTACCAGCAGCAGGTGAACGTACGGTACATATCTTTAAAATTGACACCACAATTTGGAAACCTTTCTCCAGTTTTCCATTACATGGGCCAACTAGCTGTCTTGCTTAATATGCCTTTAGACCAGGAAAGATCAGCTGAAATGGTCATCCCCAAGTATCTGATACTGTCCACAACTCAACAGATTGACCATTCAGAAGCAAGGGGACTTGGAGTTGCAACATGTTTTGCATCATACTTACTACCTGGTGACATCAATTGGTCCCGGCATAGTTTCATCACAGCACAGACAGCGCAAAGACCGAGAAATGGGTCACAGCTTGGTTGTAGCTGACCCGACTGGCTCTCCTGAACTAGCATCATTCTTGGATCGCCTTCAGTTACGTCCAAATGTACCTCAACTGCCAGGGGCTGAATTTTCACAGCCCTGTCAGTAGATATGTTGAGGGAGAAGAGACCGAAGGACGCATACTGCAGCGCTGACCACCTTCACAACTCCCTTTGGCAGATACTGCTTCTGTTGCTTAGCATTTGTATCAGCAAGGTCGCGGATATGGATGCACGGGATTGCGTTATGTAATGTCTCCACACCGAGCTCATGGCATAAGAAATCTTTCAACAAGTTTGGAAGCCTTTCAACAGCCTTGGAAGCCTCAAAGCTTTGAGTCGAGTTACATTCATGGCACTACGTAACTGCATCAGCACCACCTGCACTTGTAAAGGAGTTAGCCACCTCACTTCCTAAGACTTGACTTGAGGGAAGTGTCCTTTTATGTATTTACCAGAAATACAAGAGGAACTGAAGAGATACACATAAACAACAATAAAATAATAAGCAGGCATCGCTGCTACAGATAATAAAACAACCAGCCATAATCACTGATCCAGCCCAGCATTTTCAATTGCATCGTGAAGAAGATTTCGCTCAAGGAGTTTATTATCATGGGGTTGGTGTGACTGGGCTGCAGACTAGAGCAACATCATCACATTGAGTAGGCATGTCCGCACGGCGTGTCCTTACAGCTGAACAATATGATACACACTATGCACATCACTCAACATACCACCCAGTAGCACAACGCTACAAAGATGATTGGTTCATAACAATCCTTGAGACAAAGAGCCACATTGCTAGAGCCATATTGCTGTTAGAAAAAGTGGCACACACAATAGGATAAGTTGCTAGTAAACTTGTGGATGAAGTTGACCTTGCCGTAACAACACCGTTACATCAGAAATAGTGTAAATAGTGCATGGCTTTCCCTTCACCCTGTGCTCACACTGGGGTACTCGGGTTCCAGGGTTTCCTTCGCAGGAATTGATAAGGTTATTGCTGTTTGAGTTGTTTATGACATCTGTCTCTGTGGACTTCCCTGACATAGTCTTATCTTATGAGGTTATAGTACAGAACATGGAACACCTTGGAGTCCCTCTACAAGGAACAGTGTCGACTCCTCCAGTCCATGGACCAACGACTACTCATTTGCCATGGTGACCCTCTGGCTCGTCTCAAATTACGAGTACACCTTGGACAGAAGAAGTCCTGGATTGCTGATCAGGTTTAAAGTCTTTTATGATCAACTAATGCAGAAACTTGGTACCCAGCACTTGGCTGCCTTGATGACCACCATGTGTACGTATGTAGAGATGGCATTCTGTGAAGTAGTTCCACTGAGCTCTAAGTTTTGCCATGGCTTTGTGAAACAAGCTGAACTTGTTGTTTAAAGTGGAAAGGTAGTCCAACCATTGAAGTTGACGGGAGAAGCCTGGTCAGATGGCATTGTTTGGCAAATAGGACACAAATGTTGACTACTCCACTTGTATTATGCATATGCCCTAATTTACCTTCACAGTAATGTTATTGAGTTGCTGGCTTGTGTTGTGGTTGTTTTTGAATTGCTGGTATGTGATGGTTGTCTGCTTCTGACATAATTGTTACTTGTGGTTTAGACTTTTCTGTACATATGTTAAGGAGTGGACACCATCACCACGGCCACGATGGAAGGAGTGGACACCATCACCACGGCCACGATGGAAGGAGTGGACACCATCACCACGGCCACGATGGAAGGAGTGGACCACGGCCACGATGGACCATCACCACGGCCACGATGGAAGGAGTGGACACCATCACCACGGCCATGATGGAAGGAGTGGACCACGGCCACGATGGAAGGAGTGGACAGCCACCATGGAAGGAGACTCCAAAACTGCTCCAGATCTCGCAACTACGAGCCAGGTAGCTACTATTCGTAATGTACAAGTACCCAACACGCATCTATTCCTGACTACGTGGTAGTGGTTGTGGTTGTGGACCCTGACATGTGAACCGGTCGAGAGGAAAATGCGCAGGCGACTCCTCAGAAGGCTGGGTCGTGAATCTTTCAAACAAGCATGAAAAAAAACTGCTGCTATTTTGCAAGGGAGGAGGGTGGCATAAATCTAAGCCTAACAAGTATGCACAATGTAAATCTAACCTATGTTATCCCCTCAAATATCCATGGAGACCATACCCCGTGGCCATGCGCTAAACTAAGCAATGCAAAGATCCTATGAAACCTGACAGCCAACAATAAGGTTAAACCAAATAGCTAAAACTCAATAACAATGGCCGAAGCCCCACAAGGTAATAAAGGCCAGTCTGAGTGACCAAAGAATATAAACAAAACCAGACTAAGTGACAGAGTAATGAAACACAGCCAGAGGTGACAGAGTAACACACCACAACCAGACTCACAGGTCAACAGAGAGGTCAGTAGTGGGGAACTCCCCACCATCTTTGGGGGACGTAACATTGTTTACAATTATTGAGGCAGCCATAACCACCTGCAATTCGTGTGGGAGTACATGCAGTGATCTAGTGCTGTGCTCACTGACATGCTGTAATAGATCAGAATATTTTCTCCGGAGCGACTTGTTATCAGCCATAAGCCTTTCCATGGAGTGGTGGTCACTGCACAGGGGTAGGGGAAAAAGAGGGCAGGGGGACCACACCTCTGTAATTTACTTATAAATCTCTGTATAACATTGGTCAACACAATCTTAGTCATATAATTATGCGTCTGAAATTGTTAAAGTGGGCTTCAGATACAAGAGCAGAGTTTTGCAGCAGTAAACATGCAGAACTATTACTGTCGGCCATCGAACCTGATTGAGAGGCTGAAGTTAGCAGAGAAGGAAAGAACGAAATGAACTGCTCCAAATCCTGCTTTCAATTGCCCCCGAAAAGATCCCTTCCCACCTAAGGTCTCCCTCACATGGTGAAGAAACAAGTGCTAAGCCTCCTGAAAAGCGACGTCAAACCACATCACGTCACCACTACGGGAACCATCTCGTGTGCCTACGTGTGAACGGCAAGGCTTGCGAGTTAGCTATGTTAGCTAGCACACCAAGTCACATGCAAGACCTGGTGCTTGCTGGAATGACATGTGGTGGTACCCTGGACAAGCCACACTGTAAGGATGATCCACCCTGGTCAAGCTACGGTTGGCTACCCTGGACAAGCCACACTGTAAGGCTGATCTACCCTGGTCATGCTACGGCCGACCCACCCTGGATAAGCCATGGAAGACCCACCCTGGATAAGCTATGGAAGACCTACCTTGGACAAGCTATGGAAGACCTACCCTGGATAAACTATGGAAGGATGTACCCTGCTACGGAAGACCTACCCTGTACAAGCTGGGTGGAAAACATACTTCCGCCCAGTTTTCAGACTTTCCCCTTCCACAGCGATCAGTCCTTGGAGGGACTGAAACAGTCCCTTCTTAAATGTACAGGGAGCATCCTCCTGAGAGAGGGAGGGAGGGAGGACAAGCTGGGAGGGGGCTTGGAAAACCCGGGTCTTATATTTACGCCTGTTTTCGGCTTTCGGTTTTACACCATCTTTGGAAAGTTTCACGTTTCTTTACAGTATAAGAAGAATCCAAAGTGACTGTTACAGCAGTTCAGACATCCAAAGTGACGGTTAAATCCACCCAGAAAATGTGTATTGTATATTTTGTGATGGAAGGGCCAGCTGCACATCAGACCCCTACTGCATTTAAGTGACCCAACGACAGGAACAGAACTAGTAGACCTACTACACCAACAGCTTAGATTGGTCAGTGGTGTAGCATTTGGAACAATACATGGAGTCATGGACAGCTGTGTTCTTGTAATGTTGTTTTACATTGTTCTCAAAACCAGTTCAGTCCAGTCATGAAATATTGCAGGTGTATTCTCTCATTCTCTCTATAAAACCCCTGTGTTTGATTGCTGATGCAGAGTTCTGAATTCCAGTTGTACCAATATGCTGTCACTATAATCAAAGTTATTTGAACTCTCAAAGTCACTACAAGTGGCACCAGACTTCTTTAATGCTGTCACTCGGTCAGCGCACACCATTACTGCATGTAAATAATGACGATTATTACTGTCGGCCTGATTCACGTCACTCCATCGTGGTAAACCCCTCAAGGATCGCAATTCAATACCTACCACTCACAACAGTAACTTTTATAGCACACAACATAATTTGCCTGGAGGAGCTGGCATAATATATGTCGTGATCACTGGGGCCATGGATATCATCAAACTGGGGCCATGGATATCATCTAACTCCTCTTCTTGTGAAGCCAGGTCTCCAGCTCCATAAATAAACTCTCGTGCTGAGAGTGCGCCTGTGAGGGCAGTAATGGGACTCACTTTCACTCGATATGAAGTATTGTTTATATTATGGTTATACTACTCTGAATAGTTTGTTGGTTTCAGAATAGAGCACAAGCCACCCTTCTGATAAGGATTAAGTTTAAATGTATGTTTCATGGATTGGCTGGTGTAGGTTGAGGTCTTTCAGTCTGCTTGAGATCATGCTTCTCCGATTCATCCATCTACATGGAGATACACGTTTTCGGTTGTTTGTTCCACAGTCGGATTTTTTGCTCCGATTCTTCCATCTACAACGCCTCACATTACTAGACATGCTGACACACTACAATATGCTCATAGCCATAACACGACGGGTTGCCAGCTTGAAGTATTGTTTATATTATCGTTATACTACTCTGAATAGTTTGTTGGTTTTAGAATAGAGCATAACTGCACAACGTTTAAGTTTAAATGTTTCAAAATTATGTTTCATGGATTGGCTGGTGTAGGGGGAGGGGGTACTGTGCGGTCTGTAAAAACCCAACATACGTATACATTTTACCCTTCAGCCGACCCAGTAGCCAGTACTAGCCACTGATGTACTTTCTTTATTCTTCAGGCCCTCCACACAGGCCAGTAGATTAATTGTTTGCATTACCTGCTGGTAACTTCTGTCTTGGGAAGTAACCTACATTCATGAGGAGCGTTTCTCTCCTGGAAGAGAAGGAAGAAAAAGGCCCCACTTCCTCCTTGCACCTCACCTCTCCAGCATTCTCTGGTATGTGCAGTCTTGTCGGTTTTTTGCCTGAAAAGATCGAACTAATACTTCCCTTCCACGACGCATGGCGACTGCATCCGGTATGCAAGTACTAATTCTTCTTTTGAAACAAATACCCTTCAGATACTGTGGAGGGCGGAGTAACATGGGAACATGGACGGCGGAGTAACATGCCGGGAATGTGGAGGACGTGAGGTAAGTCGGTGGTGCTTTCAGGATGGCCTGCGAGACGACACTGGTGTGTGGGACAGTAGACTTTGTACTGTCTGGATAATAACGGGGGCTGGTGTAGGTTCCTCCACCACTTCATATTTAGATCCATGATGGCCTCTTCTTGCTCGATACATGATTTGAATAACAGATCCACTTAAGTAACATACACACACCTGTCTATATGCCTTAAACTGTTTGAACACTGCCGTTTTTTTTTTCAGGGCTATGACCATTTCCTCCGATTCTTCCATCTACATGAGATCCACGTTTTCTGTCTCTAGCTCCACGTTATCGGACCTTTTCCTCCGATTCTTCCATCTACCTGAGATCCACGTTCTTAACCATTGATACATTGGTATATACAATGGCATAAGATACACGTTTAGCAAAATGCTAATATATTAGTGCATTGTTAACAGAAATACTTTTAAGTGATTCTTAAATCTGCAAAAAGTAGACAAAGATGCAATAACGGTGGGAGGCCATTCCATAGAGTCAAAGTGTTCAGGACAAATGAGCTCATATAAGAGTTCTTCTCTGCATTAAGACAGAAATCCAACTTGAAATTCCAATCTCATCAATGGTTAATACTGTCTATCTCACACTTTCTCCTTGAAGACAACAATTTCACCCCATCATAAATACGTGCACTCACAGGTGCTATCTGTTTGTGTACCATTGGCTATTGGCAACGCATTGGGAACCGATTGCACTCATTTAAGATTAAGTCCCGCATGACCTGAAATGGTCATGGCAACACCAACTTGTATGTTCTTTGTCATTTTTGACATGGTGTTGGTCAGCATCGCTTTCTTGTCGGAGTTGTTTGCGTGAGAATTTGGGTGATGGACTTGCAATCTTTGTACGTCCATCATCTATGTAGTAATAGGATATTATGTTTGTACATTTGACTCCTGATTGTACTCTGATAATTGCCACTATACAGGTTTCGTTTTTGTGATCCATAAGTTGGGTAGTTGTATAGCAGACTAATTAGCACTATGTGTTGAGTGGTGTAAAATCTCCGCTACAACCACCACGCATGAAGCAGCCGTAACAATGCCCTACTGAAGACTTGACACAGCATACAAATGATTAACACCCATAAAGGACTGTCGTTCTCCCACTCCTCTCCTTCCCCTCCTCCCTTCCCTGCTCCCATTCTCCCACTCCTCTCCTTCCCCTCCTCCCTTCCCTCCCAATTCCATCCCTTCTCCCTACTGGTCCAGGTCCCTGCATGCTCTCACCTACCGCCGTCTACTCCTCTTCTGTTACCGCCTTCTCCTCCTCTTCTGTGTTCTCTTCCTTATCTACCACGGGAGAAACACTAGTGCTACACATAGCTGAGTTATGCAACCCTCAGGACTTTGATCCTACATTGTACTTCAAACAACAGAGTGATGACAAGACTTTCTTCTCTGCATTCAGACAGAAATCCAACTTGAAATTCCAATCTCATCAATGGTTAATACTGTCTATCTCACACTTTCTCCTTGAAGACAACAATTTCACCCCATCATAAATACGTGCACTCACAGGTGCTATCTGTTTGTGTACCATCGGCTATTGGCAACGCATTGGGAACCGATTGCACACATTTAAGATTAAGTCCCGCATGACCAGAAATGGTCATGGCTACACCAACTTGTATGTTCTTTGTCATTTTTGACATGGTGTTGGTCAGCATCACTGCCAATATTCTTGTCAGAGTTGTTTGCGTGAGAATTTGGTGATGGACTTGCAATCTTTGTACGTCCATCGTCTATGTAGTAATAGGATATTATGTTTGTACACTTGGCTCCTTGATTGTACTCTGATAATTGCCACTATACAGGTTTCGTTTTTGTGATCCATAAGTTGGGTAGTTGTACAGCCAGGTTTCAGACCAACACTATGTGTTGAGTGGTGTAAAATCTCCGCTACAACCACCACGCATGAATCAGCCGTAACAATGCCCTACTGAAGACTTGAAACAGCATACAAATGATTAACACCCATAAAGGACTGTTCCGCTACAATCGCCTCCCTGTTGGAGTTGCATCAGTTCCAGTCATTTTTCAACGGACAATGGACAGCCTCCTCCAAGGGGCTCCCCCTCATGTCTGTGTCTACCTGGACGACATCCTCATCACGGGTCCCACTGTCGCTCGACAAAGTTTTGCATAGACTAACTGACACAGGTGCTTGTCTCAAACGTGGAAAGGGCTCCTTCATGCTGCCCTCTGTTGAGTACCTCGGACACAGGATCTCCTCCGTCGGCCTCCAACCGACAGAAGAGAAGGTCAAGGCTCTGAAGGAAGCTCCAGCCCCCAGCAATGTCTCCCAGTTGAAGACTTTCCTCGGGCTCCACAAATACTACGGTAAATTGATTCCAAATTTATCCACCCTCCTCCATTGCGCATCCTACATGCAAGAGTGTGCGATCGACGTTCACGTATACAAAGAAGTTGACTTCACGTAGGGTAATTTCAAATTTATTTGGTGGTTTATGATGACAGGGTCCACCCCTCTATGTGGAGTGTGAGATACAACACAACGAATCAACACAAGCCATTAGAGAGAGAAGACTATCCTGTGCGGATTGTATCAACATGCACAGTTTTACATGCAAGATGCGCATTTATATGTAACCTGATGGGAATTGCAATTCTGCAATTCCGCAAGTATGTCGAAGAAGCAAAATCTTAGCTTGTGCACCTCGGTAAGGGAAAAGTAGCATCCGCAGTCCGAGTTTCCTCTTTTTAGGTGCACCAGTACTTCCTCATGGAACACATGTATGATCACACCATAGTTCTTCCATTTGGTATCAGAATTGAAGGCAATGTTTGCGACTTCCTGCGCGAGTACACTGTACCAGCCTTCAGGGAGGCCATTGCCCTCAAAGGCTCAGTTTTCTTACTACACGGCCTATGTATCACGCCAAGGAGGGATGTATCCGTTTTACAAACCGGATACATCCCTCCTTGGCGTGATCTAACTGACTTATCTCACGTTGATTACTGTGGCTACGTCATACTGCAGCACGGTTGCTACGGAGTCTCCTTCGTAACTGCTTGCGTCATACTGCAGCACGGTTTAGTCTGGCTTCAGTTCAGTGTGTGTTAGCTAGCTGGCTGGCTGTATAGTCGTCGTTGAGAAGCAAGTAGCTAGTTGTTTGCGCGATTCTCGAGGAGTATTGGGCCTATATTCAGTGACGGATGGCGTGACAGCGAGTGATTTCGAAAACAGGACGACTCCCACGTTGGAATTACGAAGAAGGGCCGTCTTCGATGTTGGCCAAAGCGGTTTAAACGTAGAAGGAAAGCCAAGAGAGAAGCCTAGTGCTCCCGTAAATGCAAAGGGACTGAAGACAAAATGACTGAACGTGAGGTGAGCTGTAAGGATCTAACTCCGTTAGTTTCTGGTCTCCGTGGTTGGTTCTGGTCGCGCGAGAGTGTGCCTACAGCATGAAGGAAAGCGATAGTGGCCGAAAGCTCTGTGCCGACCGTCCATCTATCGCATAGACCCATAGCGCTTACGCGCGAATACCTAGCTACTTCTCAACTGTTGATCTAGACTACAGACACATTCTCCCCTGATCTGTGTGAAATACAGTGACTTTTGACGTTCACAATGCTACGACCAAGCGGTTGAACAAACCGTGAACAATGGGGCTGCGCTTTCCAGGGCATGTATCAAACATCAAAGGGATATACATGCCCTGGTCCAGGGCATGTATCAAACATCAAAGGGAAATACATCGCCCCTGTTGCTGTAGCACGTATACAGTGACTACCGGCACGTTTGATCCGCCCACGCAACGTGAGATAAGTAGCACTGTTAGTACCATGCATAGTACCATTGTCATGAAGAGCAGCGTGAGATGTGTCTACCATTCTTGATCATCCGTGAGCCAAGGATCTGCGTACAATGGGAATACATGCATGTTCCAGTTAAACTTACAAGTACTCAAGAGCAATAGCAGTTACGTGTTGTGCTGGCATTGAATTGGGTACCTGGTTAGGGAAGGTTCAGATGTTGCCCACCAAGCAATTGAAGATACTTTTTGATAAACTTGCTTGGATACACTACATAGCTGACTCGACAAGATCAGGACCAGGCTTCTTCTCCTGTGCATTTCTCTTCCCTGCCAGTATGGCCTCCACATCTCTCAACGCTATCTTCATCCCATTTGAGACAAACCATTCTCGGCTTATAGCTTCTGCCAAATCTATCAATAAAGCACTCTTGTTCCAGCGCAACATCTGGTCTCATCATAAAGCAACATCGATCCACTCTGACTTTTGGTCTGGTTCTACTCACTTCCAGGAGGACTTCATGCGCTCCTATGAATCCCTTTTTTTACCCATACCTCAGTAAAGTGACATAATACCTTGCCCTCGATTCCATCCGGATTCCACAAACCAATTTACTATTGGCATGATTCGATCCTTCACCGGTATGATGATTTTGCATGATCACTTCGCTACAGCTTTAGTTCACGTTCACGTTCATCGACCCTTGCACAAACTCCTTCTAGTTCACAAGCATCCACCATTCGCCCTTGAAATTTATTAAGAATATGACTTTTCCACATCACCAGACACTGAATAGGCTTCTGGGTGAGAAGTTTGGAGGCTCATCTGCAGCTGGATCTGGATCTGTTTCATCAGAGGACCAAGCTCAGGCAGAGCTTGCACGGTACAAGGCTGAGCCTCAGTCGCCCCTGGACCACTGCCCTCTTCAGTGGTGGAGGGATCTACCCTCTACTTAGTAAGCTGTATCTCTGCCTCCCTAAGCACATCAGTCCCTTCCGAGTCTCTCTTCAGTACGGCTGGCATTATAGTTAACGAGAAAAGGGCTGCTCTAGATCCTCACAGTGTTAACAAAATGGTTTTTCTGCATGATAACTTAGATCTGGTCCATCTGGACTACAAGCGCATGTTTAAAAAAGTGTAAGTGTGATGTTTGCATTGTGAAAGAGTGTAAGTGTGCCACGTGCACTTCTGACTGAGTTTTGTGCACTTCTGACTGAGTTTTGTACATTTTGCTGGTGTGTTCAGCCATGGCTCATGTGCCATACTTCTAGAACATCACCTGTTGGGGTTTTTTTTCACCACTTGTCCCAAAGTCAGGCAGATAGCCTGGAGGCTGTGGTTTCTGCCTGTCAACATCCTGTGACAGAAGACATGGAGAGAAGGCAATGTACTCCACTGCCTCTTCCTCGCAGTAAGAACCCATGCTGGCCATGGGAAGAGCTAGCTGCTGGGAACATTTAAAGCTGTCAGTAAGGAACTCATTGAAGACTTCCATGTAAGCTTCCTTCTTGAGGTTGGCCAAGTTCTGGAGCACCTTCAAAATAGCAACAGTTCTCTTTCAGTCCACAAGTGGGGCAATGAAGTTCGGGGTGCAAATATTCATTGTTCAACTACTAGCAAAACCTTACACCGAATCTGCCCAGCTTGGAAGGAGGGGTTGGCAGCTCAAACCTCTTGAATGAGCCTAGTGGGCATAACGATATTGTCTACTCCATTAGGTACCAGGAGAGTGCATGTGGCTGCAGCCTGCAAAGTGTTTGTTTAGCTTGCCAATGGCGCAGCACCTGTTAGATGGGGCTGACACATAGCTACACATACACGTAGCTATCCATAGCACTAACAAGTGTGTAGAACTCAACAGTTGAGTAACTGGCAAATGCCTCAGCAGGATCACTGATCGTTTCCAGGAGGTACAATCATGACAAGACACAACATTTACGGACCTTTCATTTCCCACCACGTTTTATCAACTTGGTTGGTATGCATAATCTTCCCTTTCTATTTCTTTATGTATATATATGTAATTTAAGGTTACGGAATCGTCGTGCGGTGGGCGTGGCCAGACAATTTCTTCAACCCCGTTTTTCTCGCACAGAAAGTTAGCTAGCAAAATCAAACTTACTCGACACAAAGCAGGGAGGGTAGTCAACATGCAGACCAAACATCATTACAGCAGCTCACACTGTAGCCGTCGTACGCTGGTTAAATCGATTCCAGCAAACTATTCACCAAAAATCTCCAGTGCGAAGACCACCAGCAACTCGATTCTACTGTTGGGAGACACGCCATAGGAAGGTCTAGGGCGGGACGTAAGCGTTTTGTATCTAGGTTAACCCTTTAAGCCCCATTGACGTCTATAGGCGTCATTTAGACCCTATGCACTTGTAGGGCTTCTCGCCAGTCCAAAAAGAGACCAAAAAGTCTTCAGAGGGCCTAGGGACGACTTTAAGGCACGAACTCAAAAATTTGGTCAGATTTCGGCGCGCCTCCCCCACTAAACGTACAAGCGAGGGGGTTTCGAAGGGGGGGCGGCAGCCCCCCCTTCGGCCTGTCGTAGGCGTTTTTTGATTTTAATGAGATTCATTGACCCGAGAATTTTTGATTCTAATGATATTCATAGACCCCACCCAGGGCCTCAAGAAAACCTGCAAATTGGTGGTGTAAGGTGTGCCATCAGTCAGATCTGGCCCAAGTTTAGGGAAATGCTGGGCGAAAATCCGGCTGACATCCACCTTTGACCTCCGATTGCTGGCCTTGTGGGGGGTCATGAATATCATTAACGATATTGCCAGAGGGGTCTCTCCATGTGTGCGGGCCCCACCAAGTTTGGCCGCTGAGGAGCAAATGCTGTGGGAGAGGAGTACCTACAAAAGTGGTGTGCGCTGAATGCATGAAAATGTGTTGTCTTGGTGGGAAGAATTCGGTGGTTAAAGGGTTAATATGTGCATGGAGGATCAATGAATCTCATTAAAATTCGGCAAACCATCCCAAACTGGCACACAGTGCAAGTCTAGGCCGTTTTGAGGGCCCATTCTCACCAACTATGAATCTCATTAACCCTTTAAGCCCCATTGACGTCTATAGGCGTCATTTAGACCCTATGCACTTGTAGGGCTTCTCGCCAGTCCAAAAAGAGACCAAAAAGTCTTCAGAGGGCCTAGGGACGACTTTAAGGCACGAACTCAAAAATTTGGTCAGATTTCGGCGCGCCTCCCCCACTAAACGTACAAGCGGGGGGGTTTCGAAGGGGGGGCGGCAGCCCCCCCTTCGGCCTGTCGTAGGCATTTTTTGATTTTAATGAGATTCATTGACCCGAGAATTTTTGATTCTAATGATATTCATAGACCCCACCCAGGGCCTCAAGAAAACCTGCAAATTGGTGGTGTAAGGTGTGCCATCAGTCAGATCTGGCCCAAGTTTAGGGAAATGCTGGGCGAAAATCCGGCTGACATCCACCTTTGACCTCCGATTGCTGGCCTTGTGGGGGGTCATGAATATCATTAACGGTATTGCCAGAGGGGTCTCTCCATGTGTGCGGGCCCCACCAAGTTTGGCCGCTGAGGAGCGAATGCTGTGGGAGAGGAGTACCTACAAAAGTGGTGTGCGCTGAATGCATGAAAATGTGTTGTCTTGGTGGGAAGAATTCGGTGGTTAAAGGGTTAAGCAGTCCTCGAAAGAACGACTCTTGAGTGCGAATAACCGCCATCTTGACTCCCCTCTTTGGAATACAGCGTCGTATAACTTCGGAACGGTCATCAGTATTTACAAAAACGCTTCGGCCGGCCCTTTTTATACTGTTTGTGCCTATTTCGACACGGTTTTCCAAGTCCAGGTCGGACCACACGGCTTTGTTTTTGGTGACAAAAAAAACTATGAAATAGCGCTTAATTAAGTATACGGTGCGCGTATCCGCGCGCAGGGATCCCGTAACCTTAATTATCATGATTTCCTTGTGTATATATATCCCAAACATTTTTATTCTCATTCTTAACTTCAGTCTTCCAAAGTTTTGTCTCAGCACAGGGTGATGATTGTTCTCTTACTACCTCCATCTTTGAGCTCATCACTCAGCTGGTATGTCATACATGCGTTTGTCTATGATTTTGCTTGCGCCGTTTCCCACACAAACCGAAAAGGCATGTTGGCCAGGCTGTGGGTTATGGCTGCTGTTTATAGAGAGTCTCCCTGGAGTCTCTCCTGCCTCTCCCTAATCCACTTAGGAGGCCTCCGCCTATACATGTAGGTGCCAACCCAAACCAGTCACTTGCAAACTTCCAGCAATGGCTAGATGCCCTCGCCAATATCCTTTGCCAAGGACAGCCTTGTGTGACTAAGCTTAACGGTGTGCGAGTTCAGGGCCTCTACCATAATATGTCACACAAGCTGAGCAAACAAAGTTTTGTCAAGTTCTCAACGGTCAAGCGGCCGTACTTGTCACCACCTGTGTACAAGTATTTGTGTGGGATGTTGTCCATTGAAGTCACAAAAGAAGACGTTCCCAACTATGAGGTCCCAGCAGCTACTTGGCGGTGTGGGGAGCACAGTGTATGAATAATCCCTCCATCATTGCAGGCCCCCTATTCAGTGTGGAGCGGGACAATGACCACGGTTCCCGTGACGTCACCGGCAAAATATATATACTGTCACTTGTGCAACCTTCAGAATTCACGATTGGCAACACAACCCAGCGAAAAGGAAGCAGAATCTAGAATACCTCCAGCAGAGATTCAAGTACATGGCTTGCAGGTTCATGATTCGATTGAGGATGCATGGGCAGCAATGCAGCTTTATATCTTCGACCGTCCTCGGTTGAGCTGGCACGTTTCTTGCCAACAATATATGGAGTGCGCAAGTTTCGTAAATATTGGAATGACTATACAAAGCAGAAATTATGCAAAACAGTTCATAACCTGTGCTATTTTCCACCAGTGTCTTCAGCCAGGGAATCCAGGTCACACAGGAGGTTCAAGGTGCTGTAGGTGTGAGAGCTCACTGTGTGCTACCGGGATATGTATTGGTTTGAGCTGGGTATATGTACATGTGGGATTGACCATTCATCCCTCCTGCATAGAGAATGATGTTGTAAAAAAGCACCAAAGAATCACCACCAACGCTGAGAGGCAGTTGGAGGAGGTGAGTATGGATACGTGGGTTTGAGGTGTATCCTTTGTGAAGGTATCTACACGTTTTGTATGTGTATTCTTCATCCACCGATTGCAGTTGCAGAAGATTGGCACGCCAGAAGGACATTCATGAAGGTAAAATTATCACAGGAGTGGTCCAGAAAGAAAACCCTTTCCTGTGGAAGTGAATAGTGATGCTGGTTATTAAAAACACCCTTGCACAATCCCTTAAGAAGGAATATGAGGAGGGAACTGTTTCACCTGATTTGGTGGACATATTTTAAGGATAAACATGACCTAACATTCACTTGCAAGGGTGATCTGGCACAGACTGTACTGTACCAAGTCAGCAGCAGAAAAGGGCACCATGTACCAACACTGCAATGTACTGAATCGAACAGCAGTGCCGTCAGATCCGAAGATTCCGAAAGTTGCAGAGTGGGGTGCAGCAAATGGGGCCTGGCTACAGATGCGTAGATGATGCGTGCACAAAACTCAAAAATAGTGCATCCTCACCAGTATATCATGCTGCATACTTGCCAGAACTCAACACACCCTGAACCTTGTACTCCGCTCATGACCACACCAGTGTATCCACCATGTGGCAGCAATTGAGTGCAACTTTGGTGATCTTTTGAGACAACTGACCCCTCATCTCCTCCAGGTCCAGGACCATCTCCTCCATCCCTTCCTCCTCCTCCTCCTCCTCCAGGTCCAGGACCATCTCCCCCCATCCCCTCCTCCTCCAGGTCCAGGGTCCAGGACCATCTCCTCCCCATCCCCTCCTCCTCCTCCTCCTCCTCCAGGACCATCTCCTCCATCCCATCGCTCCTCCTCCTCCTCCTCCACATCCAGGACCATCCCCTTCCTCCTCCTCCTCCAGGTCCAGGACCATCTCCCCACAATCCCCTCCTCCTCCTCCTCCAGGTCCAGGACCATCTCCTCCATCCTCATGTGTAGTCCTGTCCCACTTCCATTGGTCAAATACCACACACACCAGTTTAAAAACATGTATTGACAACCTTGTACCCCAGCAACCACGCCCACGCAAGTCAAAGGCATCTACTATTAGTATTCCACTTGTAAATACGTACGTAAACTTTATAAAGTGGTCGAACAATTTGTATTCTTTATTGATGTTACCTAGGAGGTGAACCAGCTTATCCTTAGGCACAACCCTAGCAATGCCGAAGGGTGGTGCTGGCTGATGGCTGCAGCAAATCATGGGCCGCACCCTTCAAACCCATACTACAGACAATGCTGTATGGAGGAAAACAACTTGTGAAACTTCTGACAGTACTTCAGTGGCCTGAGGCCACACCCCCGTCCTTTTCTAATCCCTCCAACTATCGTGGAATCTCTCTCTTATCCAATATCAGTAAGACCCTAGAGAGACTACGTATTCTGCAATCATGACCCACCCCTCACCATCAACCCTCTTCGAGGGTCTACCAGATGGCATGGCAGGGGAAGGCGGGCGCAACCCTGACCACCGACTTGACCAAGCGCGAAGCCATCAAGTGCACAATGGTCAGTGGTCGGGGATTACTTCCTACATCTGCTGGACTGCCATGCGCCTGCCAAGAGTGACACCGATGTGGGGGTGACACTGAAGTCTCCTTTACACCTGAGCAGCTCCAACGGATTGGAAAGCAGGGAAAGAAAGGTAGCTTCTAACTCAATGTCCAATGATTGCCTCACCTTCTCGACAACTGGTCACATCTACCATGAGCGTACTCCCAACGCAGACAAAGTGCTGCGAGTCTGGGACCAGTCAGGGTATTGCTATAGCATTTCGAGAGCAACTGTTTTTCTCTATTGTGCATGTGTATAGTCTTGTGTGCACTGCTGAAGCAATAATAGTAGCCATATCATCAGATAATTAACCCTTTCCCCGATGTAGCCGGATATATCCGGCATGAGCACATGCGCGTCTTTACAAAATTCCATAAAATACACTTTGGACCCTAGCGTCGCGAAGAACTTTCTGAGCATGCTCAGAACGTTGCTCTAGCACGTGGTATTTTCTAGAACATTCTACGGCATCGGTTACTAAGGGCAAATGCGCAAAAATGCACTTAGTGTCAAAAATTTCAAGATGGCTAACATGTATACTGTAAGCGGTGGTGTTGAACGACTGGATGACTTCGATTTCGACCTGGACGATGGTATAGACAGCGATTTCGGGCGAGAAGGAGTCCGTAGCTACCTTTCCAGGGCTGGCTTGGACGGTTTGGAGGGCGTGCAGCGCAGTGATCACGACAGAGCAGACAATGGAGGACGAAGACACTCGCGGCGATAGAGACGATCAAGAAATGGATACTCTCCTCCCCCTAGTCCGGTTCAGGGTGATCTGGACGCTGCCTCGAGTAAGTCTACACTTAGTAGAACCTGGATATAAAGTTTAGTAATCCAGGAAAGAACAGATATCATTCCTAGTGTGAATGTATTCTGTAGGCTTGGTAAAGAGCACTCGGAACAGTCCTGCCCCTCCTCCTCGAGGCTTGCCTGCTTCTCCTGTGTTTTCAGAAGGTCTGCATGGAGTAGTCCAGTCCCTTGCAGTCATGGATCAGCCAGCTCAACCCCTTCCCTTCATGGATAAGCCAGTTCTTTCCCATAGTACGTAACAGGTCGCCTGTCTGTCCTGGACGAGGACGGAACAAGGAAATGGACAAAGGACAAGACGAGGACATGGTATGGTGATTAGCAGGGGATTTGGGAGAGGTGTGTGTGTGTGTGTGGGGGGGGGGGGGGGGGGGGGTGGAGGAGTACAGTGGAGGGAGTGACATACAGAGAGCGACAGACAGAGAGCAAGTGAGGAGAGAGCGAGTGCAAGTGCAGTTGACGGTCCGCCTATGCATGGCCAGTACATTCTACAGGGGTATACGTAAAATCTGTAGCTATAGGAGAGGAGAATCTATCTCTTCAACCAAATCCAGGTCCTCCTGTTGATGACAGTGTATTCCTTTGCAAGGTCTTTTTTTTACAACGAGGAATTGCTGGTAGTGGAGACAGCTAGGTGTACGTAACGTAAGACGCATTATTGAAGGCCACCATCTGACGTCACTTTTGCCGAAATGGAGGTATTCTGTCATGCACACACAATCATGCAGGTTGGGGATACTCCAGTGATGAAATATGCCCTGGCACTGTGGCCTTTGTCCCTGTGCTCCGAAGATTCTGAGTTCTATTCTTGGATTTGAGGGCGTGTGCAGTCTTCTACAAAAAGCAGTTTCGGGCCTTGTCTTGGTGATGCTCCTGTCTGCTCTGTTGGACTCCTGGAGTCATATGAGGGGTTCTTGAGGATAGCATGACAATACACAAGTGATGTATTCTTGAAAATGCTTGTATGGCATGCTGTTGACAAAAATAGTAGTAAATAATAATAATAATCATCATCTTATTCATGAAAAATGTCATATAAACCCGTATTTTTGCCGTGTGCGTCTATTCTATGGGGCTAAAAGTGACATCATAATGTGTATAAATAGCTCAGCTACTTGAAAAGGTGTGGTTACTAAGGACTCTGCCGTTCAGCGGCGCTGCTATGAATTTTTAAGTAAACGCTATTCAATTTTCTGCGTGAAACGCAAATTAATTCATCGGGGAAAGGGTTAACCATGAATAATCAAAATTTTGCCACTCACGATACCTCGATACCTCAATGCCTCCTCGGTCTCAAAATCTTAGGCACGCCCCTGAGTGGACAGAGCTTTCTGGGAGTGCACCTCGATCCCTGCTTGCACCATTACACCTGAATGTTACAGTGTCAGTTCCTGGTCTGATTCCGTTTCTGTTTCAGTGCTTTCACCTGTTCCTGTTTCATCCTCATCTACACCCTCACCATCTTACAGGAGGGTTTCTGATGTAATTGCCTTCCACTGCAAACATACACATGAATGCTACAGTTCCTTGTTTGACTCCATTTCTTATTCCGTGCTTTCACCTGTTTCTTCATCATCTCCACCCTCACCATCTGAATCCATTACCAGGAGGGCTTCTAATTCCACTGCCAACTTAATAGTATGTTATATTGTGTGTCCACTCTATCCCTACATATAGAGTAGAATTGTACATCCCAAACATTTTGGAAAAAACCTCGCAAGTACTCATTCCATTAACACTCACTGTGACACATTCACAGGTCTGGCTCGCTTGCTCTCGCACGCGCTCTTTCGTGTGCGATCTCACGACAATAACACATTTACACACAGACGAGTTTGTTTGTACATGTGCACACACGCTCATGTTCCTGCACATGCAATAAGCATATGCTGCAAATACAATTCCAGCACGCACATTTACGGACTGTAAATAATAACCAGCTACTGAGGTCACTCACATGATCCCAGGATTGCCAGCGACCAAAGGGTTGAAACATTTATCGGTGCAAACCAGGTGTCAGGCACTGGCACAAGATTTGGTCTGGTTTGACCTGATGGCAGCAGTGCTAGCAAAAACGTTTCCAGACAAAGGTCTGAGTTTTTTTGCGCACCAAAAATGTATTGGACACGCCAGAGGACATGCACAGTAAAATACCAGGGCACACGGAGTTCGGTGCAATGACATGTTAAGTTTCCTCTCAAAATGACCAGTTCAGGTGTCACGCTTGCGCTTTAAATGCCCAATGCGAGCCGGGGTGCATTCACTCATGTGATTCTGCCAAATGTATTAGCAGGTTACAGGCAAAAGATGTTGCACTCGTTTTCTCAGAGTGATTTTGCAGTACCATTCTCGCATGTGTACATGCCGGCATGGTAACGAACAACTGCTAAACAGCTGCCATAGCAGCTGCTGAACACCTACTGTGTGACATGGGGACGGATTCATCCTTGCAGCAACAAGGATGGTACTGTGTGACATGGGGACGGATTCATCCTTGCAGTAACAAGGATGGTACTGTGTGACATGGGGACGGATTCATCCTTGCAGTAACAAGGATGGTACTGTGATGACATGGGGACGGATTCATCCTTGCAGTAACAAGGATGGTACTGTGATGATATGGGGACGGATTCATCCTTGCAGTAACAAGGATGGTACTGTGATGACATGGGGACGGATTCATCCTTGCAGTAACAAGGATGGTACTGTGATGATATGGGGACGGATTCATCCTTGCAGTGGTACTGTGATGACATGGGGATGGATTCATCCTTGCAGTAACAAGGATGGTAACAATGAACAGCAGAATATAACGACAGTAGTTTTATACACACGTGCAGGGGGGTAGGACAAGATCACGTGCGCTACAATATTGCTGACGCAGCGTTTTCTTAACTATGTGTTTGCCATAGAGTTATTTAGCAAGAAATGTCTTTTTGAGGTGTTTCTTCAGCTTTGACCGAAAGATTGAGCAAAACTCTTTCAGAAAGTGGATCGAACCCCATCGAACCCCAGCATTTTTGCGGTGTTTGCACCCATTCTGTATGGCTGGTCGCAGAGAGTTTACTCGTCCAAGTAAGTGACAGCGAGAGCCAAGTACTCCCAATCCCCGCCGACGGAGCAAACAACGCCATGGCAGTGACTCTGTTCAAGCAGACAGGGACCCCATATTTACATCTCGATCGCAATAACATGATAACATAGTGAAATGGCTCTCCCACTGACAACACACACACGCAATCGTGTGGTTCATTGTCTGCAGACGGGTCATACTGAGGGCAGGAAGTCTTCGGAGCGAAATAAGCTGTTGCCAATGCCATGCTTTTGCGTACTCGCACTCACGTGTCTACTCGGAATTTCAGGAATGCAAAATTGCATCATGTGCGCACGAACCTTGTCCTACCCCCCTGACACACGTGTACATATATACAATCTACATCCTGGCTGCTACTATGCTCATACTCCCTATATGCTATAACAAGGTCCTTTCGACAACTGAACACAGCTACACTACAATTTGTGACTGGTATATAGTTGCGGTCAATGAAAAGTTTACTTTCGTTTCCGTTGCACGGTGCAAGTGTTTGCGTTTCGTTTTGCGCACAACGCTAGGAAAACGAAACGGAACTCAACGTAAAATGATCACATCCGGTATACAACACAGTACAAACTGTTTTACACGTGGCACTGTCAAGTGTTTTCGACACGTTTTCAAGTTGCCAAAAGCTTTTTCAAGTCGTCGTGCCGCTGTATTCGAAGCTAAGAAGAATGGCTCAGCAAAAGCAGCTGAAAGAACTTCAAGAGATGCGCAGTAAGTTTACTGTGTATCTTAACGGTGGTGCCTGCCCCTAGTTATGAGCATGCGGTTAGAATTGAGCCTGTTGGTAGCGAAGCTACTAGTTAGTAGCCGATTTTAGCTAGCTAACCTGCTATCCCTTGACAGACCAACACTCGTAACACCTGCGTCTCTGTCACGGTCAAACTTTTGCACGTCTCAAAAATCTAAAACAGAACGGTGCCAGAATGGCATGCAAATCAGAACGGAGTCAGGAACGCCTTTTTCCTATTAGTACGTATACCGTAGCGCTCAACTAGACACGTTGTCAATGGATGCCCAACAGCCTTGGAAGAAGAAGGTTGCACAGCATCTTGGATGGCGCGCTCGAGAGCGGTGATTTGGAACCATACCTCCAATTATTGTGCGGTCACGCGTATCATTGCTTGTCCGCCACCTTAATGTTCATTATAGAGGGCATACCCTCAAGTTTCGTTAAGCTTTTTACCTTTGCGTGGTCAGCTCTCGAAAGTGTGGAAAGCGTATATATACGCTCACCGCATAGATAGGAAGTTAAGTATTAGCGTATATATACACTCGCCGCGTTCAAAGGGTTAAATATCATCCTTATGTGAGCATAACAGAGCACAATTGAGCAAAGCAGCAAGCAGAAACTTGCAACATCTATAGATTTGCTGACTGTTTGTCTAGCACCTCCAATTTCCTATTCAGTGAGTATCTTTGAAGTTGACTCAGCACAACCCACTCTCTGCACCTGCCAGCCCAGAACTAGTCTCATGCCCAGACGTCCACGCCCACTGGCCACGTCCACGCCCACTGGCCACGCCCACCGGCTAGAACCGTCTGGTGGTTTGAGTTACATTTCTTGTCACAGAGGCGTGTCCAGCGTAGGTGCAAATTGAAGTGCAGATTGCACTAAGAATGCAATTATCACAGAAATTTGAAGATAAATGCTCTTTTCAGTACTATTTGTCATGCAGCCATACCTTCAAGTAGTCAGCGACGTCCCCTAACCCCCGAAACATCGGGCGCTAACAGAAGGGCGGTGTTATTCCGGTATTGCCGTAACCCGTTGCTCTTCGAAGTTGGAGATGGCTGAAAGGTTCTTAGAAGCTACGAAGGGGTGTCATCAACCAACAGCGAAGTAAGTCCTCGTTACGAGCTGTTTAAACTGAGCTGTTTTTGACTCCTCGATCGATCGGTGACGTAACCCACAACAATTAGTAGTAAATTACGCACGCGCTCTTCGATTTCATTGGCCATCTCAAATTCCAGATGGGAAAGGTGTTAGTGACAAGAAATCACACTCAAAACACCAGACCTTCTCCGTGGGGGCGCACGTGAAGGGCTGGGCACGAGACTAGCCCAGAACATATATAACACTAGATTGGGAAATTTTCAGCATAATTAATTTTTGTCATACTGCATACCTACGAAAATTAAAAACACGAAATGTTTTTAACATCAATGACTTTACGCGTGAGTTTTCATTTGAGTGTTGAATCGAAGTATAAGTATGGCTCTGCTGCTCTACCTGAAACCTGTCGATGGTGTTTCCGATCCTGGAAGATCACCAAGCTCTTCTGTACCAGCCCAACCATGCGATCGCAGAACCACGAACTTCTGAGGCAGTTGTAACCGAGGACCGGGTGAAATCTTTCAAGGTACGTAGCCAATGGCAGTTCCCTCTCTACGGCATGGGTGTCTGCTACATTCCCTCGCTCGCGCTGACACTCCAGCTCCTCTCCAATGGCGACATGGTATCCAGTCCCGGGAACGTGCACGCGTACCGCGTGAATAAAATTTTCGCGTGGTTTAATTTTTGCCGGTGTGCTTGAGCGACGAAAATAAAACAAGGCGAAAATTTGACAAGCGAAATATATTTCACACGAAAATTTCCCAATCTACAGTACACACCATAATCTCTCACTTGTGCTCTCTGACCGGTCCATGTGCAGCATGAGCTTTTTGATGATCTCGGCCAAGCTTCTTCTTGGTCACCATCCTGTGGTCATCATGGAAGCCTTTCCTCCATCCCTATGTTGTGTTCAGAAGCCATCTCCCTGTGTGAACAACCCACAATTTTTACAACGTGACCCTAATTGAAAAATAGGGCTGCTTAGCCCCAGCCCACTTGTCCTTAATTGAACATAGATCTGCTTACAAACAGCAAAACTGGCAAGTCCATGCCCTCAGGCTGAAAAGGCAATTTTGGGGGGGGGCAACACAAATTCAGCATAACTAGTATCCTCAAACTAACATGGTCTGCATTTGGGTGAGAATTGAATGCAATCAAGAGTTCATCGTACCCAGCGTTTTCACTTACAGTTCGAGCTTCTTGCACGAGGCCTCATTGTCATCTCCGTTCCCAGGTTCCTCCCCCGGCGCATACTGTAGAAAAGACAAACGGAAAAGCTATACTAAAATCATAGCTACTACGGATAATAGTCTCGTACCCAGCGCTTGCAGTAGCAGCCACAGCAAGCGGCAAACGCTGGGTCAGAAGCCTGTGTACATGATATAGTCCATGCTAGGCTAGCCACCATGAGGTATACGGGTCTCGCGTAGCCAGACTTTCGCACTTGCGAGAGTCTGGCTACGCGATCGCGACCACCACATGCACCATCATGCAGCGTACATCGGCAGAAACTGCGAGAGCTACTACTTACCCGGAAAGGGGAGGTTTCAGAGATCACGATCCTTGAAACGTTCGCCTAGGAACGAGGGTCCAGGTCATGCCGCCACCTTCTTTAGCTTTGTACTGCACCACGCGGATGCGGCTAATGAGGCCGCAAATCAATTCCAATCAGCGCAAGCGGGGCGCACCATAGTCTCGAGATCTCGTGCCGCCCAGACCGTCGACCCCACCCCTCGCGGGAAAGAGGGTCTGGCGACTTGGTCTTCGTTAACTTTTAGGCAGGAATTTGTACAGAATTCAATTTTGTCTTTATTAGGAGCGAGAAGTTGTCAAATTCCTCTTGCAAATACGTTCATGCACAGCGTGTCCTGTTCTTGATGGGACTCTGAGGTCACAAAGAGGTGGAGCCAATGTTATGAATAGTTATGAAAAGTAGGAAGTCTGTCAGTCAGTCGTCTTTCAGGCGAAAAAAGATTGAAATCTCCCCACATAGACCCTCATAAACCATTGAAATGGAGTCAAACAATAGAAAATAGCCAGAAACTGCTCTATGTGTACCTGACTGAAGTCAAGGTGCTCTGTTTCACTGTATTTCGGCTATTTCCTACTTTTCATAACTATTCATAACATTGGCTCCACCTCTTCGTGACCTCAGAGTCCCATCAAGAACAGGACACGCAGTGCATTCGGAAACTTCATGCTTCGAGATGACCGCTATGAAACAGTGTTTTCTCACGATATATGTACTTCACAGACATCATGGCTATTGTTTCGGCTGTTTTTTCCAGGTTCGCAACATTTGGCCCCACCTCTCCAGCATCACAATAATTATGTTGTATATACGGTAAGCGGTCACGCCCACACCTTGGATATGGCCATAAACGAACACAGTATACGCGATAGCCACCTTGTTCGGTGCGCAAGGGTCTGGGCAAATGAACCGCGCTTCTGCATAGCCAAGGAATTTCATTCAGTGTGCATTACTAGTTGCTGTGAGTAGGTGAGAAGTTGCAGATGCAGGACTCGCGACTGATGAATAGGGTCTGGGAACCAGACTAAGACTACCTATGCACATGCTAATTTCTACCATTCAAAATGTAGGGATAGCAGAACGGCAAACAGAACTGAGACAAAGTAAGAATGATAGCATAAAACAGTTCAGTATACATCCCCACCCTTTCACTTAAATTATGTGAGAGTGGAGTTGTACGTTTAATTAATGGAGATGTAGGCCGCTAGAGGGGTTGTGTAGGCCTACTGTTTACTGTCTTAGCCTATGTTATCATCCCTACCTTGTCTCCATGCCGCTCTGCTATGCTTGCATCTCCTTACATCTTTACCTCACCTTTTGTAGTAACAGGCGGATGAAAGTTTCAGAAGCTGTCTTCACACAGTTCAGTTCAAAGTTCAGCTGTCTTCACACAGTTCAGTTCAAAGTTCAAATTGTTTTGCGCATGCGCACAAGTGAGGGTGTATTCGATGAACTTTGAACTTTGAAAGACAGGCAGCAACTCTGAGAGCCTTGAGGTGAGAGCTCCCAGGTGAGGAATCTTTCCTTCATTGCAACCTGTGTTGCTGTCTACATCCACCCTCTGCATTCGATCCAGTAGAGGTGGTCAAGCTTAGTCTCAGTACCGAGAGTAGACTAGGTCAAGCTGCTGTTACGGGAGCTCTTGTTTGACTAGTGTTTGCATCATTCAGTAGTTACCACTCTAACTTGCCATGCCTATCAGGAACTAAAGAAGACCAAACTTGGGGTGTGGTTCAGAAACACCTGCAAGAAAACCGCTGCAGGACAACAGCAGTGCCAGCAATATGAGCCAGTTATAGAGGATAGACCACCAGCTCCAAGGAGAGCTCCTGTGCACCACTGGGATATTGCTTTAGAAGACCCAGTGAGTGGAGAAGCTACCACAGGAAAAAACTACCTGTAAATACAGGGCAAGAACGGCACCGTCATCGTCAAAGTTGCTCCATGATTGCACGTGCCATCGGCTCGCCCGTTCGAGTCAGTAGTAAGACAACTTCACTTTACGTTATTTCCTGCATAGACTACACCTACGAGCACACCTCTACACCGGAGAACAGCTGAAAAGGCCAAATATGAACGTTCAAGTGTCGGAATCGAACGGGCGGGCAGACGGTGTTGAGACGGATGTTTACAGTGGCCGTCCAGTCCCGTATCTACAGGCAGTCATTCTGTGTACTCTAATACTGGTATACACCTCAGTCCACTCAGAGTCACACTCTTCAGGATATTAGTGCTTCAACTCGTGCCAGAGAGTATTCTGCAGAAGCCTATGGACGTCACCTGCAACCATGTTACTGCCCACCTGAGCCCCCTACCCCCTCTCTGTCCCCCTGGCCTCCCACCACAGTAGAACCAGTGATGGCCGCTGAAGCCTGGTGTGGTACATGTGGACACTGACTCTGCTATGTCACCACCACTATAGTGATCGCAATGTACAATGGAACTGATTCTCACTCCAGCACCACTCCTCTCTACCAAGCTCAAGTTGCATCCTTCATCAGAAACACTTCTGATGACACCCTGAATATGTCAACACTACAATGAACAGGAGACAATAATTCAACACCACAACAGAAGAAGAGAATTTGCATCCCTCCAATCCAAACACCACTGATAACACTGAGGAAGCTCCACCCTATTCTGGCAGCTCTTACAAATCTTAGCCTACAACAGCAATCACTTCCAGTTTGAACGGGAAGACTCCAACCAAGTGCTAGTGATGAATGAAGACAGTGATTCTGATACAGCGGACGTCAACCAAATCTTTCCTGGGGGAGCACTCTTCCTAGTAGCCACCAAAGCTGAGCTGAAACGCCTTCTCATGCAACTGACTGGAGACTTGCTGCAGAGCAACACCTGTCGGCAAATCAGTGTGGCATGAATGATTGGTATGGACTCAGTTGGAGAGGAGTGTGTGTGGGTACTCACCAGGAGTGATCATCGATTCACACGAGTATCAAAGCCTGCTGCAGCACTAAAATTATGATCACTATCAATCGCTTTGGCATTGGCCATGTACATATGTATATGTTTTGTGCTTGCAATATCTTTTGAGTGCAAGTAGCACTCACCCCTGAGTGTGAGGTACGCTGTTTTGTTTTTGTAGTTATTAATTTGATGCAATTCCTTGTGATGTTATTGCTTACACACCATATATAGTTTATAATGGTGCGTACAATCATCCTGCATGTAGTTGAGAACATTTTGGTAGTGCCCATTTAGCCAGCTCGAACCAGATGCTGAGTGAGGGTACCTCGACCTTTGATATAGGTGCAATCCTGGCATGGACGACCCTGACTTATTGAATTGAAATAATTTTATCTCAAGGAGAAAGGGTTGCACAAAAGGACTAACCTATGTAAGTACTCCCCAATACACAACAGCAAAACCATGCACACAATACACAACAACAGCAAAACCATGCACACAATACACAACAACAGCAAAACCATGCACACAATACACAACAACAGCAAAACCATGCACACAATACACAACAACAGCAAAACCATGCACACAATACACAACAACAGCAAAACCATGCACACAATACACAACAACAGCAAAACCATGCACACAATACACAACAACAACAAAACCATGCACACAATACACAACAACAGCAAAACCATGCACACAATACACAACAGCAAAACCATGCACACAATACACAACAACAAAACCATGCACACAATACACAACAGCAAAACTATGCACACAATACACAACAGCAAAACCATGCACACAATACACAACAGCAAAACCATGCACACAATACACAACAGCAAAACCATGCACACAATACACAACAGCAAAACCATGCACACAACAATAACATAGCTAGCTAACTAAAAAAACAGTAGCTACAATAATATATAAGGTACAGGACTCAAAGGAAACAAGATTTTAACTTAAACTTAAATGCACTGTACGAAGTAGTGTTGACAATATTTAAAGGAAGAGCATTCCACAAAAAGGAATATTTATAAAAAAAGAATATCTGTAAGCATTAACTCGAGAACTTCCACAACGTCATGTAAGCCTATGGGACCTAGTTGAAGATGTATTGAAACAAAGGTAATTGTCAAAGGAGATGAATCTGAAGTTAACACTCACAGGCCCTTTCTATTACAGCTGCATACACAACCCTCAAAGTGAGCTTGTTTGCAGGAAAACATAATTAAACCCTCGTACTCTTTACAGTACATTATTGTAGCTTTGCACATGCACTTTCGTTCTGACAAATGAAGTGTTTGCGACTTATGACATCCTGAATTCCACCTTTGAGGATAATGGATACAGTGTACCTCAAAAATGTACAGCTTTGTTTTAGTGCAACGTTTGATAGTTTTGCAAATCAGTTTAGTCTCTCTCATAAGGGGTAATTACTAAAAGCTGTATACGTGCAATCAGGAGCTTATGAGGCTGCGAAGGGCTCCTGGTGCAATAACTCACCCCACATGTGCATCTCACGAGGCTCCGGATGTTACACCACAGTGTAGCTACCTATACCAGTTGTAGCTATATAGTTGTAAAGTTCGATCAGAACGCTTCCAGCCTTCCACATCTGGTCATATTGTCTGGATATGGTGTGAGAGGGTGCATGAACTCAGTCAGGGGCACACATGCACTCACAAACTGCTCTTACTTGAAAGTGAATGCAGAGGTCTGCAGCAATTCCTATGCAGTCCTCAAAAATGCAATGTCCAGTCAGTGTAGCTATAATACATTCCCATTCAGTGCTGATACCACACTTGAATACCATGACCTTTGGCATCACAGTATAGCTACACAATTCCGAATCAGTGGCACCTCCAAAGTAAAAGCTTAACGGTTAATGGGAGTATACATCTGTGCTGAGTCAGGTATGTATATTGTTTTGGAGGTTCACAGGTGCACATTTTAAATTTTGTAGGGATGGAATATCTGTCAGTGGCACCTCCAAAGTAACAGCTTAATGGTTAATGGGAGTATATACATCTGTGAGGGTGTGTATATGCTGAGGCAGGTATAATTGGTTCACAGGTGGGTTAGCAACATGACAGCAGAATTATTTAAGTTCACTGTCAGACCTACTACCTTCACATCCACAGACTCAATGGCATAACCAGACAAGACTATAGTTCACTGGCACCATCTCGACATTGGGTAGGGCAGGCCTGCCAACTCTCACGGAAAATCCGTGAGTCTCACGGATTCAGTGCTAATCTCATGCTCTCACGTTTAACCATGCAGCTCAAACTCACGGAAAAGCTGAGAGACTCAAGCTTGAACACATATAGCTAGTAGACTACTGATCGGCTGTTGGAACAAGTATTTTGGCAGCCTCGTCCACATGCAAGCCTGGAGCTGCAGTCTGCGCGCAAAATAGCGCTCGCATGCGCATATGGACTTTGCAAGAAATTATTGCCTGGTCTCATCCCTGCATCAAGTCTAAAGGCACAGATGGATGTCATACCTTTCAGGCATGAAGAATGCACACAGTTCTCTTAGGTACGAGTCACTGTCAAAAGCCGAGTCGAGTGTTGCCAGATTGGTTTGGGTAATCCCTCATAGCAATGGAGGGGAAGACGGCAGGCTTTTTTTCTTTGATCGAACAGAATGCCCTGTTGATTAAGCCTTGATTCAAATGGAACCTTGTCATCTGGGAGACTGGCAAACACCGATTCCTGAGCATGCATTGAGTGGAAACTTTCATTTTAATATTAAAACGTGCAACAAAACAGTATATATTATTATAATGCTATGCAAAAAAATGTTTATGGAAACTTGAACTTACACAATTTTGAGTCTTAAAATACCTGCATGCTACATCTCATAGCCTCATTCCCAGGCCATCACCCAGCTTATGGTCACCTGGGAATGAGGCTGTAGCTACATCTCAACTTCTGAGGTTGGCAGGCCTGGGCGAATTTTTTTTTTGGGACGTACAGGAAATTGCGACGTTCTTGCACAATCTGACATCCTGAGGTCCGAGATTTGCGCATGCGTACAGTACGCTGCTTACACAGACAGCGCGCGCTGAGTCATCATGGAACAACCTCAGAATGTGTTTATCCACCCTGTGACACAGGTTGCTACAGCGTCTGGATCACTGAACCGTTCTGGCCGGAGTTCTGTGACCGTGCAGGTATTGCCGGGTCGGTCTACGCAGGGCAAATTTGAATTTAGAGTCTATACCCGTATATGGTCAGTGCTGATTTAGCAGTCGCGCTTGGCGCTCGGATTGTGCAAGAACGTTGCAATTTCCTGTACTTTCGACTTAGACTCGGGCAGATCCATCAACTACGCATGCGCTAAACCGTAACCCAACCCTAACCACACCCACAAGTTTGCAATTTGAACGTGCAGCACAAGGAGCTTGCAGCGGACGAGACAGTGTTTGGTAGCAGAGACAGAAGGAGCTGGTGTTTGCTGAGTCCCCATGAATGGGAATTTAATGATAGTTAAATGATGTTAACACACGACAGGATGTAGAGTGGTGGCGTACTGTGATTGGACAAGGATCACGAGGACGTCTAGATTTAGGCGCCAACCACTTTGGAAGTGATCAGTCTTTGAGCAGTTTGCAGCTGGGTTCTGATGAGCTGAGGATTCTCTCGGTGCTACTACCTTAGCGTGTAAGGTCGCGAAGATGGCAGACCCGGTTCCGACGACAGCGACGTCTTCGCCGTCGTCTCCAATAGTCACGATCACGCCAACGACAGCATCCGGGGGGGTTGCGTCCCTACAGGGGCTCATCGCGAGCTCTGTTCAAGTGGCAATGGCTCCCGTCTCCCAGCTGCTACGTACTCTGGATGGGACGATGAAGAGCATGCAGTCGGCGTCAGCGGGACCGAGCGGCGGTGGACCCCTAACACGCACACCGCCGACAGGTGGGTGGTTAGTGGAGGCATAGATATACTACACTACGTAGGGATTGGAAACGCCCACTCATTATTGAAAACTATGCGCGTTTCGGTCATGTGACGGTTTAACCCCGAAAGTACTGGTACGGGCGGCGCTTTCCGCATGCGCATAGCGCGCGCTAACCAGCTGAGCTAGCTGTAAGTGCAGTGCACAGTAATGAATACTGGTGTTCGCTAAGCTTTGGGAAGTCCCTGGTAATCTGATAAAGCTGAGTCTGGTCGCACGCGGCAGTGCGGTAACGGTTTGAACTCAAACGCGGGAAACGGTGGCCTGACGATGGCTACGAGAACCGAACAAGTGACGGTCCGTGAGGCGGTTCGGAAAGTCATGGAGAAGGATTCAGGGCGTGGGGAACAACTGAGGAGTCTCCTTCAAGCAAGTGACACGAAGCGAAGTGATTTTGATGCTTTCTGCGTTAAGTTGGTGGGTACTGTCCGCTCCAGTATGTTAAAAAGAGGGGGGAAATCTGTTTCCAGGACGAAAGTACTCAGGAGCTTCCATCAACTGAGACTGAAAGAGCTCCCTGAACTCTGGGAAGGCCTGTACCGGAAGGTTTGCTTACCCGTTGGGCCTGCATGTTTGCTCCAGTCAGTAAACAGACAGCTCTTTGACACATTGATGGTAGAGTGCTGCACTCAAATTTCAGAGCCTTCTATGAAGGCAGTAAACCCAACTGTATCTTTGGGTTCTGAAGAAGAGAATGCCATCCGCTATGCAAGTGGTTACGTTGCCATGAAGTTGGTTAAGCGCTACAAAAAAGAAGGAAGTAAGAAAGCAGCTCAGTTTGTAGAATGTCTGTCAAATATGGCTGTGAATGGTGACGACTCCAGCTTTTATGCCTACACTAAAGAGTGGGTTAACACTGTCGACAGAGGAGGTTTGTTTCCCATCAATGAGAGCACATTTCTGTTCTTCCGAGAAGTTGAATGCAAGACCCAGCAATGCCTGCCTGCACACCTTGTTGGTTGCTCCCAAAGTGCTAGCAAGGATCTGAATCAGCAAATTTTTGACGATGTTGACATACAGTTTTACTGGTCAATGCTGACTGCGGACATAGAAGAGGAACAATATGCACTCGAACTATTACATGCCATTATACAGTTGTGGATCACCATTCGTGGTTTTGCCATGACATCATCCTGGATGGAGTCCTACAAACAGGTCCACAAGAAGACCACAAAATGTAGCAATGGGCTCCGCAGGAGGCTTAAAGAATCCAACACTGAATAGCACACACACACACAATACTAGTCTCGGTCCCAGACCCAACCAACCCTTTTCCTTTTGGTTAGTTGTCATAGTGCTGTACACGTGTTCCTCTGAACTCAATAATGAGATTTGACTATACTTAATAGAGTCGTGAAAACGCTGCAGCTATTATACGCACACAAAAAATACACACACAAAAAACATAATATTTTGTCTTCATTTTGCAAGTTACTTTCTGGGTCTCTTCTTCAGAGGCTCATTGTCAATAATCTCCTGCTCCTGGAAGAGGCGTCTCTTTGTGGTGCAGTTCCCTCTCACGGGCTCAAGGGCAAAAGATCTTTGTACCCTCAGTGACTGGGCCGAAAGCAAGCATGATTTTGCTGAAGGGTTTTCACAGCGTCCCCCTGTCGCACGCAGCTGGCCAAAGTGGTTTTCCAGGGGGTCCTGTGAGAATCTCTCACTCAAAATGTACTGCCCACTAACTCCAGGTAGCATCAGAAGGTAACGAGTGACTTCCACAAATGAGTTTACTGCATGGGAAGTATACGTAATGACAATCTCAATCACATTCCAGTAACTTTTCTATGCATGTATACCTGTTATGTGGAGGCCTTCAAGGGTTTCTCTGCTTAGACGCATTGTGGGTCTCTCCGCATCCGTAATATCTTTACGGGCATCAACGCTGGCCCTCCATTCCTTCAAGTAGCCAAGGAAGTCCTTCTGTAGCCACTGCAATAAAAGTGCATATAATTTAATATTATGGTACAGCATGTGTGTGTGTGAATGAACGACAAATAACTCACTGTAAGTCGCTCATCATTGGGACTGGTGTAAGGTCTCAGACTGGGCTTCCTTTTTCTTTTGTACTCATCCAAACTCCTCACGTTTAAACAGTCAAAGAAGCGGTCAAAGGTTCGTACAAACCTCCTTGTCTCAGATGTGTCGGGATTGCCATAGAACTCCAATGCATTTGCTACAGATTCACTTAGTACCTAAAGAAAACAAACATTCATTTTCATGATTGTAATAGGTATATTTCCAGCTAGGTATACATTATAAGCCTTGGGACCTAGAATTGTAATACTAGGTCCCAAGGCATTATGTACTCCCATGACGTACCTGTGCAGCCAAATCAACGCGCATCCTGGAGTAAGATGTAAGTTGAATGTGCTCGTACTTCAGCTTCTGGAGAAGGTAGAGTCCCTGTGAACGGGCCCCCATCGCAGTTTTGGCCTGATACAGACTTGTCATGTGCTGCCAGCTAATGTACTTGTTGTTTATCTGAATGATAAATGGAAGATGCATAATTATTAGACTGCTGCATGTAAACACTATAATTCATTTCAAATGACAACAGTGTAACTGAACACATTTACCGTATGCAAACCCCCCCTGCACTATTTGGTTTTATTGTCTCATTCCAACTTGAGCCATGCAGGTGCAACATGCACATGCAGGTGCAACATGCATGGGCACAAAGACTTACCCAGAGTGTTCTTGTACGGCCATGACCAAATGAGTGTGACCAACAGTTACGTGTTGTCTTTAGGAGGTGGGGGACGTCAGACATAAAAAAAAGAAATCGATTCTCATCAGTGTAAGGATTTTTAGTTTTGTAGCATAATGTGTCTTTGCTCGAGGAGTGCATTCGGAAAAATTTCCGATTTGGGGCTGCTCCGTCTCCAGTAACCACCATAACCTTGAACCCGAGGAATTCCAGTCTCTCAACAGCTTCCCAAATAATTGTGAACAGAAAATCTGCATTTGTGTTAGCAGTGGGGAATTGAGCATATGGAAATCGAAGGTTGGTGAAGATTCCACGTACCATTAGGGCTAACATATGTGTTGCCACTGGTGGGTGCTGGTCACCTTCACTCTGTTCAAGCCGGACTAGATCATTGTTAAGTTCACCGAGATCAACGAACCCAATCACTTGGTTCTCATTCTTGTCGTAGACCAGGCTTTCTTTCAGCTTCATTTCATCGAACACCACCACCACATGCTTTTTCCAGTCAGGTAGGGTACGCAGTTTAGCTTCATCAGCTAACAGCTGGTCCAGCTCATCGTAAAAGCCACTCCTTGACTTAATAAAATGTGTATAGTCCCGAAGAGTTCTTTCAGATGGAAGCTTTACGAACCCTGAAGTGCCCAATGCATGGTAAGCTGCAGATGACAGGAGCTTCAAGTTGAGACACCACCTTACCATGCATGGATGCCAGCGCATTTGTCGTGGGTTACTGCACCTGGCAGTCTTTAGCTGCTGCTCCCAAAAGAGGTGTCGAAACGTGCCTGGGGGGAAATCCTTACGGATTTGATCATCATTTTGTTCCATGGTGGACGTGAGTTCATCGTGGAGTTGTGAATCTACATGGATACCTCTCTTCTCAGTGCTTTTTCTTATCTTTTCTCGCAATTTCTGTACCTCCTTCTCAGCAGAACTGGCTCGGACCTGGAGATTCCTCAATTTTTCGCCCTTCTGAGGTGTGCTCAAATACCGATTGTTTCCATGCTTCTGTACTTCAGTGCTTCTTCGGGTCCAACGGCTATGCATGGCACGAAGAAGCGGACGATAATCTTGGCAGGATTCACATTTAGTGCCATGCACTAAAAGATGACAACCAGTCGTGCGGATAGTACTACTGTATCGCTCCCCTCCCATGGTAATTGGGAAGTCGTCTTCAAAAACTGCTGCCACACTCCCACTCACTGCTACAAACTATATCTATATTGTGTTGTATATCTATGGTGGAGGTAAAGGAGTAAGTAGCTAAGTGTATCGTTCCTGTACGATCTAGTATAGGCTGCCATAAGGACAAATGAGCTGGTGGAGGACCGCGACAACAAGGGAGGCCTGCGAGGCCAGTGGAGGCCTGCGTGGCCGGTGGAGGCCTGCATGGCCAGTGGAGGCCTGTGTGGCCAGTGGAGGCCTGCGTGGCCAGTGAATGCCAGTGAGCCAGTGGAGGCTGAGCCATGCCAACCATGGCGGAGTTGGCCAGTGAAGGCTTGAGCGGACCAGAGGAAGCGGGCAGGCCGGTGGAGGCCTGCACGGGCAACGAAGGCCCAGCTGGGCCAGCGAATGGATCAGTGCGGGCCGAGCCGGCCAGTTGTAAAAGGGACGGACGAGCCAAGGGGGCCCAGTATTGCCCAGATGGGCCAGGCGAGATGGGCAAGTGCCCAGCTGGAGCCTGTGGGAGGCTGTGCTGGCCGGTGGCAAGGGGATACACTACTTCATCGATGATTCGGTTATTGGGGAGAGCAGCAGCTGACTGAAGGGGTTGTGGCCAATGCGCCCAGGTGTAACCCTAAGTGGGCCGTAGGCGGGCGACAACACCCAGTCAGGAGTAATGGTACTTTGTCTTCAATCCAGGTGGCTCCAGGGTTGTATCTCTGGCGAGTGGAAGGATGCCCCCTCCAACAGCAATAACGTCAGTGGCTACCATCACCACTCATCCGTCTGCGTTAGTGCCCTCCGTGACCATGACCAGGGCAGCGACAGGTCCTGTGACAACGCCGGCCCCAAGTTCTCTCGTTGGAATGGCCAGTACAGGAGAGGATGGGCCTGTGGTGCTGGGCTCATCGACCACACCGATCCCACGGAAGTTGGCGGAGAGAATTTGGAAGGGGGAGTACGTGCCGGTGGCGGACCTGTTACCTGAGGCTCTTAGGAGCGCTGGTGAGGATGGGGACGAGGGGAAGAAGCGAAAGAAGAAGAAAGGCAAGGATGAGGGAGTCCAAACCATTGCCACTTGGGTGTTAGGGTTCTCGGCGTATGTGGGAGTGATGGCTAAGAGGCACCCCGAGAGGGTGGCCGACTTGATGGATTACATGGCGCAAATTGTGCAGGCAAGCCGGCAGTTCAAAGGCGCCCCGTGGGCGAAGTATGACACAGCACACCGCATGCAGGCTGCCGCTACTAAGCGGGAGGGGCTTTCACGGGTTGACACAACCTTGTGGGCAATTACATTTGCTCAGGCGGAGGCTAAGGAGGTGTGTAAATGGTGTGCCTCTTACAATCACCACTCGTACACTTGTACGGAGAAGCCTCCGGAGTCCAGCAGTGAGGGTCCAGCCCTTAAGAAGCGGAGATTTGCCGGTAATACATGTTACGATTTCAACAACGGATCGTGTCTCAGACAAAGTTCTTCCTTTCGCCACGACTGCAGTTGGTGTGGGGGACCACACCCCGAAGTCGGGTGTTCCGACACCAGGGGGCGTGGGCGAGCCAGGTGGGGTACCTACCCCTCCCGGGGGGGGGAGGGAAGAGGGTGGTAAAACGATGAGGAGGAACGCACATCACAGTGATTCACATGCGTGTAAAATTGACACCTAATGGACAGTACTTATCATCACCGCAACCGGCGTATTTACAAAAGACTATCTTATCAGTGACGAAAGTGCCGATCAATTATTATCAGAAGGAGAAAAGGATTCACAGATACTTTTAGAGGTACCCAACCCTCAGATTTTACATATGCACCATGATAATATATCATTAGCAAATTGTGAGGTGGAGCAGATGAGGATTCCTGTGGCACTGAGGCTCCCATATCCATACTTAAGAGGATCTGCTAGCAATGGATGGTTGCAGGCCACCTCCCTCACGTCGTGCCAGAGTGGCTCACACAGATCGTCAACCCCCTGAGACCTCATGCTTGGGCAGCGGCTCTGGCCAGTCACCCTGATGACGCCTTTAGTGACTACATTTGCCGAGGCATCTCCGGTTGGGTTCGACCACCACAGCGGACAGGGAGGGAGCAGTGATCCCACAGGGGTTAGAGCGATTGAGTATCCACGAGCCTCCAGATTGGCTCTCGCAAGACTGGAGAACGATGCTGACTACTATCTGCAGATGGCAGTAGCCCCGAGCACAGCATGGTCTTATTCTTCAGCCCAACAGAGGTACCAACAATTGTGTGTCCAGTTCAGTCTGCGTCCTCTGCCAGCGACTGAGCAGGTGTTGATCCTGTTCGTGGCAGAGCTGGCACAGAGTGTGTGCCATGCTACAATCCGTTCGTACCTCTCAGCGGTGAGAAATCGTCACACTGTTAGAGCAAGTCATCCCGACCTGCTAGCAGGCTCTATAAGACTGGAGTTGGTCCTGAGGGGTGTTCGTGGAGTGAAGGCTCGACCTGGGAAGATGAAGTTGCCTGTCACCCCGTTGATCCTGCTTCATATTAGGGAGGTGTTGCTGGGTGGATGTGAGAAGGAGGATGCAAGGATGTTGTGGGTAGCATGTTGTCTTGCCTTTTTTCTGCCTCATGGGGGTAGCGGAGTTCACTGTGAGAAATGCAGGAGACTTTGACTCTACACGACATTTCAGTGGATAGTCCAGAGCAGCCCACGTTTCTGCTAGTGCGAATCAAAGCATTGAAGACAGACCAATTCCTTGCAGGTACCTCCATCTTCTTAGCAGCGACAGGGATAGAGTTGTGTCCAGTCTTAGCGGTGCTGTGTTATCTGGCACAGTGACCGAAGGGGGAGGGCCCAATTTTCTTGCTAGGGTCAGGAGAACCCCTCACGAGGGAGAAGTGTGTCACACTGTTTCAGAGAGTTCTCATTGCTGGAGGGATTGATGCCAATGCGTTCACAGGGCACTCGTGCAGATTTGGAGCTGTCATCTGCAGCTGCAAAGGAGGTGCCTGACAACATATATTGTCAAGGCGCTCAGGAGGTGGACTAGTGAGGCCTACCAAGTATACATACGGTTGCCGAAGGAGAGGCCGGCAGTGCTAACACGAATAGTCGCTCAATGATCACACAACATGGACAGTGAGTGAGGTAGTGACTCCATTCTGTTAAAGTGAGCCGTCACAGTGTCTTGGTTGTACAATGTGTTGATTGATGTGTGGGCTTCTGTAATCCCAAGTTTGATCATCATCAGAAGGTGTGGGGTTGTTGCTTGTGAGAATGTGTGAGCGTTATTAGTGTACTTGGGGAAGATGTGCATGCTCATTGTGTGTACAGTGTCGGTGTGCTTTCTTTCGCTGGTGGGATGTAGGTTCGTGAGGGGGTAGGCAGCAGGTGGGTGGGTGTCATCCTTGGGTGGTTGTGAATCGCCGGAGCGATTAGGCGAAGGGTTCCGTGGGTGAACCACCCAAGGAGGACAATTTTGGGTGAGAACCTGAAGTTGCTTGGCCTGCTGTGGCTCAGATACAGGAAGTGGATGATCTCAAAACAGGTCGGCCTGGGAGGGGTATGAGCCACAGCAGGTTGGAGGTCACACCCTGCACTACCCGCCAAAGAGTAAGTGAGTGGATGGAGTGTGTGCTATCGAATGGAGTGTGTTAATGGGAATTTAATGATAGTTAAATGATGTTAACACACGACAGGATGTAGAGTGGTGGCGTACTGTGATTGGACAAGGATCACGAGGACGTCTAGATTTAGGCGCCAACCACTTTGGAAGTGATCAGTCTTTGAGCAGTTTGCAGCTGGGTTCTGATGAGCTGAGGATTCTCCCGCCCACCCACCCTGTTCACTCAGTCTCCGCTTTTAGCGTGAAAAGTGCAGGGTGCTCAGGTAGGTGTTAGTAGGGGTGAGTGGGACCGGGAGTTAGCTGTGCTTAGAGGTACGGGTGCATGCATATGGAGGGGTGGGTGAACCACCCAAGGAGGACAATTTTGGGTGAGAACCTGAAGTTGCTTGGCCTGCTGTGGCTCAGATACAGGAAGTGGATGATCTCAAAACAGGTCGGCCTGGGAGGGGTATGAGCCACAGCAGGTTGGAGGTCACACCCTGCACTACCCGCCAAAGAGTAAGTGAGTGGATGGAGTGTGTGCTATCGAATGGAGTGTGTTAACTTGGCCTGGACCCCAAACTAAACTTGGAACCCCTCAACTACCTTAGCCATTCTTTTGTCTATTCAGTTTTTTGTACTGCATCAGTATACAGCTACTACCATGCTCATGTACACATGATGGGCTCAATCAGTGTTTGCAAACAGTCCTGTATGCATCTTCAGTTTCTTCAGCCACCCACACTGGCCAAAATGCTGCTTGCTGCTTTACGTCGTACTCCAGGTAGCTAGTAGATTGGTGCCAGTCAACAAGCCATCTGTGTAAAGACGAAATTCATGAGAAATGAATCAGCTAGAATGGAGTATATAACGTTCTGAAAGGGGTGTCCCACGTAGGTTGTGATACATTTGCACAGTATATCGATATCCCTGAGGCATGCACAACTGTACATGTGGATTCGTCATCACCCCCCTCCAACTATTAGCTATAGGTGCGATGCTTTAGCACCGACTAGAGGGAGTGGCAGTGTGACAAGATCACATACACTGTAATTTCGTTTGTTCTATGATTCAAGTTCTCCATGGGAGAAGCGGTGAGAAGGCTGCTCTGCACTTTCAAATAATGCATCCCAAACACAATACAGACTTCCAGTGACTTACTTAGCTTAGTTTGGTACCAGACTCTCGCTCACGGCAGTGGAGTTTGGTCGACAACATACGACTTGTTCTGACATTAAACAGGTGCAAACCACAGCACTTCTCTATACGTTAGTAATCTGCTTGCGGGTAGTGTACTTAACGCCTGGGAAAAATATGGAAGCACTGTGGTTCGCAGCTACTTATCGGCCACCTCAGAACAAGTCGTATATGGGCAGTCGACCAGACTCCTCCGCTGTGCACGAGTGTGGTGACCGAGACTATACTTCAACTACATTATGAGCACAATATGTAATATGCAGCATCACTGAGAATATCAGCGAATGCAGACTTATATAACTACCGGACTCAACTACCAGGTAGGAAGTCGACAGAGTGATTTGAACCCTGAAAAATGTCAGTACAGTATACTTTGGAACAGAAATGGCGGGAAATCATACTCAATCTATATAATAACCATCTCTTTACCTCATGACACCTTCATCGCTTCTGTTTACAACTTCACCAGCAGTTGTTCAGCGTTCCTTCTTCAGCGTTCCTTCTCAGGACAGGACAGTCCTGTGTATACCGTAGTGTACGTATCAAGCGCCCACCACGGATCAACCGCCCACCCCCCTGTTTTGGCTCAAGTTCCTACACAGGGTCCAAAAGCAGTGTAGTAAGGGCCCACCCATCACAAAAGTTTTGAGCAGCATTTCTTAACCTCTGGGCGAGGTTGTGCATTCAAAAAGGCCGATTTACTGTCAACTACGGCGAGCTTAAAGACGCGCGATCAATTTCTATGCGTGAAAAATGGACTTAGATATTCATAGCCGGTTATTGGTATTCACAGCTTACCGCTGCGCTTGTTGTTTATACAGTGCTGAATGGGTGGGCGGATACTACATGCCTAAGTAGTCTGAGTACGCATCTAGCGCCCACCCCCTTGTTCAGCGGGATTCTATTGACCCTGACCCCTGGGCGCTTAATACGTACACTATGGTACATGGTATACTTTGCCCACCATTGTACTGAATATGGGGGTGTGTCGTACTAATCTGCGCATGCGTAGTTGGTGGATCTGCCAAAAGTACGTCCAAAAAAAAAAATTCGCCCGGCCCTGAGGTCCGTGACATCACATGTAGACTATACTGGATTCACTTGTCGTACGTGTTATGGTCTGCAAGTGAGCTAAGGAGCTAGGAAGACGCAACATGAAGACAACTAACCATCCAGGAAGACACACAGAGCTACCAAAGCTTCCAGTGGCATCATCGTGGCGACGTCTCACATGCGGAACCAGCCCAGGTTGTTCACAAATTGGTGATACAGTATCTGGGACAGAGAGCCTGGTATGAGGATGATGGTTTTCCTCTTCTCTCCCACACCTAGGCTTTCTTCAGCCTCAGTGCTCTGTGCAGCAAGGAGAACTTGAAAATGGCCCCGGGACCAGTACCTCGCATACAACAGTGATGAGGTGTGCTTGTGTGCCTGGTATAGACCCCTTGCATCAAGACATGGCCAGCAGCATTTATTTTTCAATAGTAATGCCAATTTGGAAATACATTTAAAACTGGTCTTAACTCTTAAGTAAGGTAGGGCGGGGTAATTCGGGCCACTGGGTAATTCGGGCCACTTCAACTTCAGGTCAACGGTAACTAAAAACAGACAGACTTTAGGCAAACTTCTGGCCATGTATATCCAGGGACTCAACCTGCCTACAACTCACTAGAAGCAAGAATCCAATGGATGCTTCTTTCCTGTTGCAACGTTGAAGTGGCCCGAATTACCCCGTGGCCCGAATTACCCCGCCCTACCTTACAGAATTCTATAGTGCTAGTGGTGGCAACTTTGCCCTGTCAGCTGTAAGGCTCAGGGTGTACATATTTGGATATTTCGGGCTATCCAAACTGCCATAAAAATTGTAAAGTATATTGACGGTACAGTCTACCTATGCACTCTTATGATGTATACAAGCATACATGCATGAGAGGGAAAATACACTTCTATTGTCAGGTCTCCGAGCATGGACTGAAAGCTCTTGGGCTACTTCTAGAGAGCTACAAATTCTTTCCAACCCTGCAAACTCTTGTCCAGGCACAATCTCTATCAAAACTGAAAGAGAAAACTTCTCTCATCAGGAGAGCAATGCATTATGGACTCTGCCTGAAATTGTTCCAAAAGTGACACACTTGGTGCTGATGTAGCACCACATTTTAACAGTGTAGTCAGTACGCAAGCACCTCTTGTCTTCGCATGTTTGACTGACCTAGGTAAACAGTAAGCCTATGGGAAAGTATTAAATAATAGTACGAGGGAGTGACGTCACAGAAATGTTTCCAGAAACGTACAATACCTGCAGACTTTTGACACCGCCCCGAATAATATTCAGGGTTGCAAGAAACTATCGTTCCCAGGCCTTCCCCATCTTCACTCTAAATTTGATCACATGACATTGTAGTATGCACATCTGTAAGCGATCAAAGACTATAGGCAGTCCAAGTCTGAAGTCCTTGGAAGACCACGGGTTGAGGTGGGAAGAAGCTTAAGAATCCAAGAAGATCACTTACCCTCCCCACATGTAAACACAGATCCTGAGTGTCTGAGTTTGTGCTCTGCTGTACTGGCACTGCTGCAAGCGACGGTGGACAGGGCGTCTTCCTCAAAGGCAGAGGTGGTGTTCTGCAGTCTGCAGCTGCACTGGAGCATGGTGTAATCCAAACTCAGAGAAGGGAGCTCATGGCAGAACCAGGTTGAGTGTCCTCTGGCTCAGGCTACTGATCAATTTGTCATTCCCAACCGAAGGCCAACAGATGCTTGTCAAATTACCAGGTACATACAACGGTGAACATATACAGCAATCAATGACTGCACCTCCATATTTGGTCATGTCTGCACATTTTTACCTCTCCACTCCAAGGTTCAACCCAGTGCCTCTTGATACTGAGAAACCTTTGTTTGTTTGGACCCAGCAAGACACTGCTCGTCTCCAGTGGTAAGTGTGAATCCATCTGCATGGTATGTTTTACTATTAATTTTTTGCAATTTCCTTTACAGAGAACCTCTTGAGGCTCTTGTCCATTGCTCTGGAGTCAGGAGACAAGAAAAAAAATGCTCTTGCAACTTCCGCACACAGCACTGTTACACAACTGCTCAAAAGCAATTAATAACCCACACACACACACACATAGCTGTATATACATGTACCATGTTGATACTACCACCAGCATCACCACTCTCATTCCAGATCAAAAATTCCCTGAAGAAATCAGAACTCGCTTAAAAACTGGGGAACATCCATTTGTCCATGAATTAAGCCAGAACAGCCTACCACCACCCACAGTATAGATCAATGGAACACAATGTCTACTCATTAGCCTCGATCGTTCCCAGGCGCTTGGTCCCCAATTACCGAGCGCCTGGGAACGAGGCTAAATTGAAGTGAGCCTTAAATATCTAGCCACCTGTACGAATAATTATGTCCCAGTGTGCGTTGGCACTATAGCCCTATACACAGTACTAGGAGTGTTGGTTGCCACTTCTTAATGTTGTATCACATGACATTGTTATGTCCAGGTACGGGTCCCATCACTGATGAACTGCTATGCAGAACTGCTGTGACTCAAGCACAGACACTTTTGCACTGACTATACCACTTCATCAATGCGTGCATTTATGGGTTTCTCTTACAGAACTCACAATTAAATAATCATTTCAGCAAGCAGTTAGGGATGAGGCTATTGTGCTTTTTTGGACCAGTTATGCTATTCCCCAATGCTCCAGATTATGCTCTTGCCCGATTATTCTCCGATTATGCTCTTGATGTAGCTCACCTGAGATCCAAAGCATTGCTTCTGTATGCCAGCAGGAGGCGCATAAATCTTCAGTCTGAAGGCTGTGGAGACTTCAGTTGGTCTAGTATTGAAAGTACAGACCGCGCAGAGCTAGAACCAGAACTAGAACTAGCTAGACCACTAGAATCTAGACTACATTCGCCAGCAGCCTCACCGCTGGAAGCCATCCAGTGACACGCGGCAGAACTCAACCTCAATTATGCCTGTATTTCTCTGTTTATTCCCGCATTATGCCAACTTCGTGAACCTACCTATTATGCCGGAAACTGTGCCGGCATAATAGCCTCATCCCTACAAGCAGTACAACAGACACTGTGACAACAAACATAATTTTTGTGAAACGAGAGTGTACACAGCATAGGGGTTATTCATTACAGAAGTGTGTCAACATTCGTAATTATTGATCGCAATAGCATCAGATACAGACCTCAATCGATTTAGAGGTTGTTTTTTTTTGTATTTTAAGTCAAAACTTAGGAGAAAAAAAAAATATGCACAGTAATCGATCACTATTGCAAATCCAATCACCAGCCACGGTAATGACCACTCAGATTCCAGCTCTTGCTCTTTGCGTTGTCTCATGTGGTCTCTGATAGCGTTCACTTTGTTGGTTATCCTTTGTCTCTCTGCTCTCTGGCATCTCCTCAGATGAGACTTGGGCCTGCATGAGAGTTAGAAACTAGACATTAGTTATGTCAAGATTACAGCCTCATTCCAAGGTCACATTGCAGTACACAGTGACCTGGTATCTACTGTTCATGAACTATATAGCCTTGTTTCCAGGGGGGGGGGGGGGAGCCTGGGAATGAGGCTACGCATGGACAGTTCCATTGTACTGTAGATCGGGAAATTTCTGCCGTAATTGAATTTTGTCTATACTGCATTACAACGAAAATTAAAAAAACAATTTTTTCAACGTCAAATAATTTATGATTCTAGCCTACTTAATGTGTGAGTTTATTGTGAATCGAAGTAGAAGTATGGCTCTGCTGCGCTACCAGAAACCTGTCAATGGTGTTCCCGATCCTGGAATATCACCGAGCTCTTCTCGTACGATCGCAGAAGCGAAATTCTGAAGGCAGTTGGAACCGCAGACTGAGACAGACGGGTGAAATCTTTCAAGGTAAGTAGCCGATGGCAGTTCCCTCTCTATCAGTGATACGGCATGGGTGTCTGCTGCATTCCCTCGCTCGTGCTGATCTGACGCTCCAGCTGCTCTCCAATGGTGCGACATGGTATCCAGTCCCGGGAACGCACACGCGTACGCATACGCGTGGAGAAAATTTTCGCATGGTTTAATTTTCATTGGTGTGCTCAAGCGACGAAAATAAAACGCAAAAAATTAAAAGGCGAAATATGTCTACGCAAAAATGTCTTGATCTACGGCATTTTCTTGCTGTGCTATTCTATGGATAGTTACAGAATATTTACAGCCTTGTTCCCAGGCCGCGTGCAGGGGAACGAGGTTAAGTGATGTGATTTCAGGAATCCAGACATGATGCAAGCTTACATTGGGGGTTCTTCCTTGGGCACGAATTATTTTCGTTGATTCCGGAAATGTTCTTATCCAAACAACATGAGTTCCAAGTACACATTTACAAAACGCACTATTCTGATTGGGTCCAAATGCACTGGGTAGCATGGCAGTTGATGCCTATTTCCTGGAATACAACAGTCCTTGGTCACAAACGAGTTCTCTCGAAATTCAGCGCGTGGCGATGCCCATTTCTTGGAATTACTATAGCCACGCCGCCGAAATGCAGCAGCGTGTGGCATGGCAGTGAGTGTCCATCTCCTGGAATAGTGTAGTCACAACAGTCACAAACGCCGAATGCCAGCGCGTGGCAGTGGCAGTTGATGTCCATGTTCCTGGAATAACAGTCACAAATGCTCGCAGCGCATTGCAATGTGGCATGGCAGTAGACGCCCAGTTCCTGGAATAGTGCAGCTACAACAGTCACAAACGCTCGAAATGCAGTACGTCGGCAGTTCGATGCCTATTTCCTGGAATAACAGCGGTCACAAACAATTTCTCTCCAAACGCAGTGCGACAATTTCTATCTATTACAACGGTTCATCCAATCTAGCGATACAAATTCATTTCCACGGTAGTGGATTTTGAAATTATTTGTTTTTATACTGTTATAAATACGGTATTGAGTTTCATTGACATTAATTTTACTGACCTGCTAATGCAGTATACTGAGTATTACTGACCAGCCAGTGCTGTGAAATGGTGCCCAGTATTCTCTCCACGATGGGCGACTCTCCGGGGAGACAGAATAACTCTAGAAACTGTCTGAGAACTTTAATCAAAGGCACACCTCTCGGTGAGTTGTTTCTGTGGAGGGAGGAGGGAGGGAGGGAGGGAGGGATGAGGGAGGAATGGGGGAGGGAGGGAGGAGAAGGAGGGAAGAGGGAGGGGTGGGGTCATAAGCACCCAGGTTCATACAGCCATAAATGACAAGGGACACAGCCTTCGGAGGGCAAATTAGCTGCTGTTCGATTAGTCACAACTTACACATTGCTTAGCAATCTGTTCACACACCTACCCAGGCACCCACACACCTACCCAGGCACCCACACACCTACCCAGGCACCCACACACCTACCCAGGCACCCACACACCTACCCAGGCACCCACACACCTACCCAGGCACCCACACACCTACCCAGGCACCCACACACCTACCCAGGCACCCACACACCTACCCAGGCACCCACACACCTACCCAGGCACCCACACACCTACCCAGGCACCCACACACCTACCCAGGCACCCACACACCTACCCAGGCACCCACACACCTACCCAGGCACCCACACACCTACCCAGGCACCCACACCTACCCAGGCACCCACACACCTACCCAGGCACCCACACACCTACCCAGGCACCCACACACCTACCCAGGCACCCACACACCTACCCAGGCACCCACACACCTACCCAGGCACCCACACACCTACCCAGGCACCCACACCTACCCAGGCACCCACACACCTACCCAGGCACCCACACACCTACCCAGGCACCCACACACCTACCCAGGCACCCACACACCTACCCAGGCACCCACACACCTACCCAGGCACCCACACACCTACCCAGGCACCCACACACCTACCCAGGCACCCACACACCTACCCAGGCACCCACACCTACCCAGGCACCCACACACCTACCCAGGCACCCACACACCTACCCAGGCACCCACACACCTACCCAGGCACCCACACACCTACCCAGGCACCCACACACCTACCCAGGCACCCACACACCTACCCAGGCACCCACACACCTACCCAGGCACCCACACACCTACCCAGGCACCCACACACCTACCCAGGCACCCACACACCTACCCAGGCACCCACACACCTACCCAGGCACCCACACACCTACCCAGGCACCCACACCTACCCAGGCACCCACACACCTACCCAGGCACCCACACACCTACCCAGGCACCCACACACCTACCCAGGCACCCACACACCTACCCAGGCACCCCCCCCCCCCCCCCCCCCCCCCAGGCACCCACACACCTACCCTCCCCCCCCCCCCCCCCCCCCCCCCCAGGCACCCACACACCTACCCTCCCCCCCCCCCCCCCCCCCCCCCCCAGGCACCCACACACCTATGCAGTACGTACACCAGACTTACTTCACGAAGGCCTCCAGCACTTCCACATTCCTCCTGTCCCCAATGTAGTCTCCAATCTTTGCTTTGCTGAGCGCTGGATTCTGCAGCAGGAACTCAGCCAGGTTTGCCGGGGGAGGGGGAGAGGGGAGGACACCTTGCTCCACAAGGAACGCTACTCCATGGCTTGGCTTCTTGTTGAACTGCTCTGCAGCAGCCAGGATCAACTGACGGGGGAGTGTGAGTGTGTGTGAGTGTGTGAGTGTGAGCGTGTGTGTGTGTTAAACTACCTTCACAACTCTCAGCAGGAGGAGAGGGACCATCCATGTTATGGGCATTTTGTTAGTGGTTAGTAAGCAAAATTGCTAAGCAACAGGCAGCTGATATAGGAAGTCACACGCCTCAAAGCAGGCAGCATTATTACACAGATTGCTAAATCAATTACGAGGTATAACTTCCCAATCCTCAGATCCTTACATATCTCACCTTCTTCTTCTGACGCACTTCCAGCAGGTGTTTGGAGGTCGGCAGGGTCACCTCCACACCTCCCCCTCTCACCGTCTCCCCCTCTCCCATCCCAACCGCCATCTGGTACCCCGAGGGAGCTTTCAAATTGGTACTGTTCAAGGTGACGTCACAGCTCTGTCTATTGGTATCCAACACTTCTACTGAATCCACCTCCTGAGATAATACAACCTCTGAATCCGATTGGACAGCATGTGGTGATGACATCACTTCCTGTTCATCAGATGATGTCACTTCCTCTTCCTGTTCATGTGTACTCGTGAATATGATCCCAGCAGAGTTCAGCTGGGTTGGGCTGGACCCGGGCTTGTGCCGCGTGGTGACTGAGACGTGGAGGGTCGTGGGAGTCTCTGAGTACGTCTCCATCTTGTAGTCCTGCACGTGGCTGTGTTCCAGTCTGTGTACAATGGCTAGCAAGGCATCGAGGGAGAGGAGATGGGTCGACAAAAGACCTTGAGTTGGGAAGGCATTCTGTGTGTGTGTGTATGTGTGTGTGTGTGCATGTGTGTGAGTGTGTTAGTGTGTGTGGGAGGGTGGGTGTGTTAGCGTGTGTGTGTGTGTGTGTGTGTGTGGGTAGGTGTGTTGTGTGAGTGTGTGTTGTGTGTTGTGTGAGTGTGTGTGTGTGTGTGTGGGAGGGTGGGTGGGGGGACAACATGATATCCTACTTGCAGCTTTAGTCTAGCGAACTAAAGCAGTATAGCTCACCTTGGACAGCATCTTGGTTTGGCGTTCAAACACGTTGGAGCAGTAGAGCCCAAAGTCAAAGTTCACATACAGCTCGGGGGTGAAGTGAGACACATGACACAACTGGAGGGGAACGATATTTCGGCACAGTTCACTTAATTAGAGCATGTTGTGTGGCATAAAATTGAAACTGAAGTTGCTTAATTGCATACCTGAACAATACACTCCAGAGCCAGCTCTTTTCTGTCGTACGAAACTCGTGAGTTATCAGCACTGACAATGTCCATCAACAGGTTCATGAAGCTCTGGGCAGGAGGGAGGGAGGGAGGGAGGGAGGGAGGGAGGGAGGGAGGGAGGGAGGGAAGGGGAGTGAGGGAGGGAGGGAGGGAGGGAGGAAAGATTGGAAGCTAATACAAAAGGTACACCCAACTTATTGCATCTCCCTGTTACTATGGTAACGTGTTTGAAATATTACCTCCAGCTGCAGCTTGAGGTTCTGTCTCCCTCTCTCGAACAGGAGGTAGCAGGTCCTCAGAGCACGGCTGTACAGCGTGAAGCCATTGTGATGAAGGAGCTGAAGGAGGGGGGTGTGGAGAAGAGAGGGATGTAGGGGGAGGGGTGGGAGAGAGGGGGAAGAGGGGGAAGGGGGGATAGGGAGGAGAGGAGAGGAGAGAAGAGGGGAAGAGGGGAGGAGGGAAGGAGGGGTATGGAGAAGAGAGGGGTGCATGGATGGGGGGAGGGGATGTAGAGAAGAGAGAAGGATGTTGGAGGAGGGAAGGGGAAGGAGAGGAGGGAGGAGAGGGAGAGATGTCAGTCAGTCAGTCATCTGTCTGTCTGTCTGTCAGGTGAAAAAAATTGAAATCTCACCACATAGACCCTCATAAACCATCGAAATGGAGTCAACAATAGCAAATAGCAAAAAAAAACTATGCGTACCTGACTGAAGTCAAGTCGCTCCGTTTCGCTGTATTTCGACTACTTTTCGTAACTATTCATAACATTGGCTCCACCTCTTTGTGACCTCAGAGTCCCATCAAGAAAAGGAGACGCAGTGCATTTGGAAACTTCATGCTTCGAGATGACCGCTAGGAAACAGTGTTTTCTCACGATATATGTACTTCACAGACATCATGGCTATTGTTTCAGCTGATACGTTGACATTATTGGTTGGAGTTGAACCAATGTTGCTTGCGTTGCAACCATTCAACCATTCAATGTGGAGAGGCCATCTCCCCTCCTGTATACCCAACTCTCCCATTTCTCCCACATACACCAGTACACCCATCTCCCCCCACGTACACCCATCTCCCCCCACGTACACCCATCTCCCCCCACGTACACCCATCTCCCCCCACGTACACCCATCCCCCCCACGTACACCAATCCCCCCCCCCCCCCCCCCCACGTACACCCATCTCCCCCCACGTACACCCATCTCCCCCCACGTACACCCATCCCCCCCACATACACCAATCCCCCCCCCCCCCGTACACCCATCTCCCCCCACGTACACCAATCTCCCCCACGTACACCCATGTCCCCCCACGTACTGTCTGACTCCACCAGTTTCTCGGACTCCGACTCTTCTGACTCCTCCTCTTCGTCCTCGTACTCAAACCCAGTGTTTTCTATCCCCAGGATCGGCATGGCACCCTGTAGGATGGCAATGTAGGAGAACCGTAGCTGGTCCAGGGTCTGGATCAGACCCAGCCGCTGCCGACACATGTCAAGGAGGATCTGCGGGATATTCTGTGAGTCCAAGTCACGAGTCTGTTCCAGCTGTGTGTGTGTGTGTGTGTGTGTGTGTGTGTGTGTGTGTGTGTGTGTGTGTGGTGTATGTGCGTGTGTGGTGGTGTGTGTGTGTAATAGTATGTGTGTGTGTGTGTAATAGTATGTGTGTGTGTGTGCAATAGTATGTGTGTGTGTGTGTGTGGTGTGTATGTGTGTGTGTGTGTGTGGTGTGTGTGTGTGTGTGTGGTGTGTGTGTGTGTGTGTGGTGTGTGTGTGTGTTTGTGGTGTGATATGCATATGTGCGTGTGTGAGTGCATGATGTGTGTATAGGTGAAAGAAGATGAGAGGTACACAAAGGAGAACTTGACACTCAACAACAGGTCTGCAACATGAATATGAACAACTTCTTTTGAGGTCGCCACAACATTGTTTCACATTGTATACACACACACACTATGTACCACAAGCTGCACCTACCTTACTGTTGACATGCGCCCCACATACCAGAGGCTATTTTGCCACATGTATATGTTATCTAGCCCCCCACTTTCTTAGATACACATGTACACCTACCTTATGCACCCCACATACCGCATGCTTCTTGGCTATATTATGTGCATGTAACCGGGCACCCACTCACCCTTCAACATGGGCATTCGAGATTTTGTAATGATGCAAGAGCTTATGATTATAAACTAAATCCTAAAACTAAGTTAATTGCAGGATGCCTGACCAGTTAAAATCATACCGTTTAATAAAAAATTAGGTTTTCAAATTGTTCTCTGGCTGAATTATTCCTCTGGCAACTATGCATGCACGCGTCCCTGGTAACCAAAGGCTCATTGCTTTGATAATTGAACAAGATGGAGTCTGAAACACTCCAGTGTTTAGCCTAGTTGTGATAGTACAGAGAGAGCTGGAAAAAGAGCTGCCATGGACGAAGAGCTTGACCGTCTCATACCAACCGTGGATGTTGACACGCTTGAAGCTAGCTAACTACTTTGCACCTGCTGACCGTGATGCTCTCTGAAGACATAAGGAACTTCGGTGAAAGCGAGCAAAGGTTGCTCTTCGAACTCTTAAAAGTAGACAAACGGATTTTAAGCAGCTGGGAAGAATGAAAGTGGTTGGCGAAGAATGAAAACATCTGTGGAACTCCGAAATCGGGCCAGTGGATGTAGTGGAAGTGAAGCACCACACGGGACTCACTGGTCTTGTGAGGTGGAGGGGAGATGGAGAGGGATGGAATGGGGGGGGGGGGGGGGGGGAGGGGAGGAGGGAGAGAGGGAGAGAGAGTGAGGAAGGGGAGGGTAGACTCCAGGACACTTCATGACCACTTCAGGGATAGTCCAATATTGTCCCATCAAATGACATGCAATGGTATCCATGGCCTGGCCTACCTCCGTGTTCTCCAATTTGTGGGGTGAGGTGGTAGAAGCCCTCAACCTCACAGCTGAGGTTGTCCACATGGCACTTGTCGTACTGCAGCGGTTCTCCCCCTCAGGGGCCAGTAGGGGTAGCACTTGTTCTGGGGAGGAGCGTGGACATGGGTCAGTGTCTCATTTCAAAACAGTTCATGGGGAGACAAAATCATACTGCTGTGAGGTAAGGGGGAGGGGCGGGGGGGGGGGGGGGGGGAATAAGTTACCTCGCACACAATACTGGTACCTTTCAAGGGGGGGGGGGGGGGGGGGGGGGGCAGCGTAAACCCCAAATGAAACCCTGTGGGTGAATTATATGCACGTATATGTGTGTTTGGCAGTGGGTTATTATGCAGACTGTAAGATAACCTCTCTCTTTTCTCTGTGTCTGCTCTGGGATATGAATGAGACTCAATGAGATACATGATTCTTCCTGAACTCAAATTAATAGCAGTCCCGAAGAGAATAGCGTATAGTGCATCAGGTTTAATCAGCGAGTAAACACACTAACGAGCTATGGTTAACTACACGAAAGGTCCTGACGAAAACAAGAGAACTCTATAGCTACCACCAGTTTATGTATATTATTGAAAAACAAGGCGCACATGATGTCATTCCTATGTTACAGATTCGGACTTTGAAGAAGCATATTGGCAAGTTTCTAGATTGGTGTAGTTGTATCCCCCACTAGGAAAAGCTACAGAAACAGAACTAGAGAAATAGAACTCTAAACACTACAGATGTGAACTGCCAAGGCATGGACGGACAGCTAGAAGCATCACTTACCGGTGTTTCATTCAGAAAAGGGGGGGACAAAATCATAGCATTGCAAAGTAAGGAGGGGGGTGGGGGGGAGTTGCCACGCGTATTTCTTGGTTATCTTTCGGGGTGGGGCAGCAAACATTCAATGGGCCCGGACCGATATTCCGGAAATTTTGGTCCCCGGGACCAATTTTTTCACCAGAGACATACCCACTAATTTGGCTAACGTAGCTAGCTAGCTAGGTCTGGGCACGAGACTACAAGCTAGCTAGCCACAAAGAAAGTACGGAAATCATGTGCATGAATGCTTTGAAATGTTGGCCTTCCACTCAGGAGTGTATGAGCCCCTGCACGAGCGAGGTTGAGGCCAGGATTGTTAGGTCCACTGAATAGTACGTACTATACAAAATGTTGAATCAACTTTTGCATTCAGCAGACAGGCAACATGAAGCCCACTAGTAAGGCGATTACTGCAGTAGCATGTCTTCCTGCCTTGAACATTACTCTTATTACCTCACCCCAAACTGTGCAGCAAGAGAACGTCAATAGCATAGGACCTCATGCTGGCAATTCATAAATAATTCTTAATACTGACAAAACAAAACAAATGCACGAATAGTGGCCATTTTTTTAATTTTTATTTTGTTTTTTTCTTAGTGGCCGTATATCAATACAGTAAACATACAAAATTCTTGATGTGAGTCGAACTGGAACACAATGTAGGCGTAGGCAACATCGATCCCGCCCTATGGAGATGTAAAGTTGCTCATTAATATCATCCCTGATACCAGGAGCCCATACCAGGAAGGAACATCCAACTACCATCAATCCATCAGGAACAGGGTAGCAGCTCCTTCTACATTATTGCTTCCGTTCGCTATAGTGGGTGATTGCTAAGGTTAGTTTTTCCCATGTCATGCACACCCTCAGGCCTCAGTTCAAACCACAGGAAGTAATGGGTAGCGGTGACTGCCTATTCTGCAATCTGATTCAAGCTGCAATATTTTTGCAGCTGGTACAAAACCTGAGAGGCTTCAGACCAGACCCTCACGCTTACGCGTTCCCAGACTACCGTATGGCCAGAAAGATTGGCAGATCGGCTCTAAAAAGCGGTGAATTGCATTTGGCGGATTAAAATTTGACAGATTTGGAAATTTGCAGAGCGAGAATGACATCATGCTAACTGCACAACCACGCGACCATGGAGCGGTCAGTAGATAACGTGCGAAAATCTTGTGTCGGTAGGCTGCGATGGAGTCAGAGTTTGCACTGTGTTCGAGGTCACCATGTCTGTATACAAAACCTCTGGAGTGCGAGTGGACGAGAGGAACTGCTGGTAACAACAAGGACCCATACACAGTAGCAGTGATGCGAAGGAGCACCATCATCGGCCGATCAGAGACAGGTGTACTATAATATTATGAGTGCATGCGCGAGTGTCGCTACAACACCCCGCCCACGCACACGATAGATTGCAATGACATCATGACAAAATTAATCTGGCCGTGCATTCATAATCTGCCAAAAGCAGCAAATTGAATTCCCAGCCAAATTTTCAGGCCATATGGCAAGTCACGTGACATTCACTACCAATGTGGGAGGATCCTTTGTTTATGTACTGCAAGTCACCACGAGTACCATATTTCCGCGATCAAACGCCGCGGCTACTATTTATTTCATCATGCGATTTACTAGCCACTTAACGGAAGGCGGCGTTTATTAAACCCAGCATAAACAAGGAAGCGAGAAAACAGATTGGAGCACCGTGTATGCACGAAGAAGAAGTTTTGTTTCAGCCCTGGGCCGTGCGGTACTGTCCCGACAAAACGGTAGGAAATGCTAAAGCCATTACTGTCACGAAAGATTTCGCCGGTCACACTAGTGACCTCGCTCGCCCCCCTGTGCCTCGACCTTAGAAAACGCCAAACGCTTAGACAGCTCTCGGCGAATATGACCAACAATCTGTTCTCCTCTCTTCACGCTCACAGCGAAACAGTCACGGTCCTTGAGGGCTAGACAAAGCACTTCAATCGATCGCCGACCGTTCGAATACTCGCCGCGGCTACTGAACAAGGGCAGCGTTTATTTCGTTCATTCCTTCCGGAGGTGCGGCTATTATTTGAGGGCGGCCACTAATCAAGTGCGGCGTTTGATCGCGGAAATACGGTATTCAATGTACGTCCCATGGCTAATGCTAAGCTACTACTATGCATGACACTGTGCGTCTTTCAATTTCACACAGAAGAAACACAGTAATATTGAAGCTAGCCTTCAGTACACCTGGGAATGACAAAGGCCTGGCTTCTACCACCCTCTGGCACATAATTTGGTCAATTAATATGATATGGTAAAACTACACTACGTTGCACCTAGAACCAACAGTGCCCAATGCATCTCCCAAAGCTGGTTGGCGCTCATTAGAGGGAACTTTGATCCTATACAGGAAATTTAGGGGCATGTTTAGCAACACTACAGCCTTATAAAGGGCTCTCATACAGATGACCCAAGAGTGCACGATGACATCATCATCACGTAACGGATGTCATGTGCTCTTGATGACCATTAAGCTTTGATGTTACGAGTTGCAACAACACTACTGGTAGCCAGTAGCGAAAGCTAAGTATTGCAGCTCGTTCCAATTAATGCACAGGTAATGTGACAACCACACTCAGTCGATCAAGTCAGCAATAGTGAAATTATTACGCTTTGCATTCTGAATCAACAAGTGTGAATAAGTGTGAGTGGCAACAGCTTACATGCACAGGATACTCCTGGATTGGAGGTCCATTTGCTGAGTTCCTGGTGCTTGGGTCAGCTATAGGTACAAATACAAAAAGCAAAAGAGTTAGTCTAGGTAATCACATGGGTTTCGAGTGCAATTTGGGAATAATTGCACGAGCAACAGGCGAAGTAATTGCACGAGCAATAGCGAGTGCAATTTATGCCTGTTGTGAGTGTCAAATGGCACGAGAATACATGTGCTTAAACACTAATCATACACTTCCAGTGTTGTCGAAAGGAAGTGGTTTGAGCGATTAAAGCCATGCCCCAGCCACAAAAGCGCTCGAGCGCGAGCGAACTACATGC